>NHNY01000012.1:0-530781 GCA_002786065.1 Microcyclospora pomicola
ACGACTCTCCGGTGTACGGTCACCTAGGCAGGGACTCCACCGCATCGATACTGGGACGCGACTTTTACTGGCCCCTGCAATCTCGCCACATACGGCAGTTTCTACGAAACTGCGACCACTGTAGGAGGAACAAGGTCTGGAGGGAACACAAGCATGGCCTCCTGCGACCCCTTCCGGTTCCCGACAGGTTCTTCTAGGAGATCTCGATGGACTTTATGACCGACCTCCCAGACTCCGGGGGGAACCGATACCTCTAGGTTATTAAAGACAGGCTGAGTAAATGGGTAGCGCTTGAAGCGATGCACAGCATGAAAGCGGAGGACTGCGCCCAAAAGTTCATGGACTGCTAGGTGAAACACCATGGTATGCCTAGCGCTATTACAAGCGACAGAGGAACCAACTGGACCAGCACTTTCTGGAAAGAGTTCTGTATATTACTCGGCGTGAAGCAGAGACTGAGCTCCGCGTACCACCCGCAAACGGACGGCGGCCCCGAAAGATTGAACTAAGATGTACAAGCGTACCTAAGGAATTTCATCAACTAGGAGCAAACCGACTGGAAAGACTGGCTCCCCACCGCCTAGTTAGCGCTCAACGGGCGTTACAATGCGGGAATTGGCATAAGTCCTTTCTTCGCAACCTACGGGTACGATGCTCCGTCGCCCGTAGCTTTCAGCGCGGAGCCCTCGGTCGGACAACCGTTGCCCGCTCTTGGCCGAGCCAGGGTGTTCGTAAAAAGGATAAAGGACATCTCAGACCTTTGCCAAACAAGCATGGCTGCGACAGCCCAGAAACAAGAGGAGTCCGCGAATAAGAACCGGACGCCAGCGCCAATCTACCGGGAAGGCGATAAGGTCTGGCTGGACCTGAGAAACTACCAAACGAATCGGCCAAAGAAGAGCTTGGATGTGAGGCACGCCAAGTACACGGTAGCCGAAGTGTTATCACCGGTCTCAGTCCGGTTGAGTGGTATTCCCAGCAACATCCACCCGGTGTTCCATACCGACTTGCTGAGGCCAGCCAGCAACGACCCACTGCCGGGGCAGGTGACCGATGACGACCAACCGGGACCCGTACTATTCGAATCGCATGAAGAGTGGGAAGTGGAAAGCATTCTGTGCGCTAGGAGCAAAGGGAGACAGAAAGCAAGGGAAGTCCTAGTAAAATGGGCCGGACACCACCAACCAACCTGGGAGCCGCTGGAAAATCTGGCCGACACCACGGCAATGGACAGTTTCGAAGCAAAGTATGGAGACCCTAAGACAAACGATGGGCCCAGAGCTACTTGGGAGAAGAGGCGGAAGTCCGGGTAAAGGGCCTCGGGGAACAGGAGTTACAAGGCGGGAACAGGCGTTTTGGGAATTACATGTCACTGGATAATCAAGAAGGCACAGGCAACTTTCATACAAAAACTACTTCATGGGGATCCGGCGCAAAAGCACCGGGTCCCCGAGCATTCAAGCCTGGCGGCGTCTGGGCCCAATCACAAGAGCAGCAGGAACTCCACCAGCACTAAGAGAGGTGTTAGCGATCGAAAAGCAGCGAGGAGCGACGAGTAACTTACGCTTGACCTTAGTTTGCCACGGCATTAGCAACAGTGGAAGTGACTTGCTAAGCTACAGGGCTAAAAGGACAAGGGTTAGCGACTGAAAAGAACCGGATGCCTGACGAACTTACAGAGGAAGCAAGCCTTCTGCTTGCAGAGGTTTCAAAGCTTTCCAAGCTTTGAGAACTTTTTGGAGCTTTGCATAAGCAGCCAGACTATACAAACGTTAGCCTGTGAAAAACGAGCGGAGAACAGGGACGTACGATAGGTTGACTCTAACAGATCTTGTCTAGCCAGCATAGGTGAGGTGAGCAATTGCTGGACTTTGAGAGGTTAGCGACGACTCTCGACCGGAGCTCGGAGGATACTCACAGCTTCTCACAATGGTGTCTGGCTGCATTGCAACCTAAGCAAGATCGAGTTTTATCACCCTGTAAAAGATTAGCTAGGAACCAGTACAAAAGGACCGGAAAACTTACAGTTTGGGGCGTGCAGTCGTTGCCAAGGTTGGCGTAACGGACGCAGTGGATTGGAGGCATCTGGCCGATCGTTAGTAGCAGGAAAACGTTTGTTAACTGAAGAATAGGTACTTGCCTTAAAGCTTGATGTTGTTGAAGAGAGAAAGGAAGAAGAACTACTAAGAAGGGAGGGAAAGAGGTTAATATGCACCGGTGGCAGGGCCCTAAGGCAGCAGTGGTGAAAGTGAATGTGACAATGAAGCTCGACAAACTCATATGCCAGCCCCGAACAAAGGGAGATCCGAGTCATCGTGACCGGATGACGCAGAAAGGGGCCGACAATAGCCACGACAAAGAAGATGTCACAATGAAGCTGCACAGGCACATGTAACGTTGCCAGCTCCGAACAAAGGGCAATCCGAGTCATCGTGACCGGGTGACGCAAAGGGTGGCTGACAATGGCCACAACAATGAGAAGTGAAGTTCACATGGTGTCAAGGGCAAAGAGCCGACCGGTCAGCCGGCGCTTCACTTGGGATTCCGGGACAAAGAGCTCGGCAAGCCGAAACCCTGTGATTTCACCCTCTGAATGAAGTGAGGCTCACATAGCGTCAAAGACAAAGAGCCGACCGGTCAGCCGGCGCTTCACGTAGGATCCCGGGGCAAAGACTTCGCAGCGATCACGGCCAATCCTCGTAACCTAGGAAGTTCGCTCCGGGCCACGAGGGGGAAAGGCTGGCACGCATGCTGGAACACCGTTCAACTGTCCATCACGAAGTGGAAATGCGAAGGGGAGCGAATGGGCAGCGAACATTGCGACGGGGGATACGGGCTTTTACGCACGGAATTCGATATAGATAAAAGAGAAGCTCCATATAAATGGCGAGGCTAGGTAAAAGGACCACGGGCTTTCGTGCACGGAACTCGACCTGGCGGGAGAGGCAGCCTGTGCGAGCTTGTCGAGGAAGGCCCGCAGTAGTCGTGGAGGAAGGAAATCACCGCCCGGTCACCGGTGCGAACGAGACGGCTGTCTTCAGTGGGAATGGGAAACACGTTTGCGCGGAAACCACTCGATTTTCGCCGGGGGGAGGGGGGTATTGTAAAGGGCGCGGCCCTAAATGTAGCGCACTGGCGAAGCCAGTGCTTTGGGCTTGGCATAGCCGACCCTTTCTCTCCGGACTCCTAGAGGGAAAGGCCTCCCTCCTGTATCGAACTTGTTGAATACCACAACGAGCCTCTGCGTATGCGTAGCTCTCCCGTGACACCTCTACGCCGCGATGGACTCGTCGTGATTGGATTGCGCGCAGTGATAGGCCTAGCAACCGAGTGCGGCAGCGATCGCCTCGCTTAAGGCGCGGGTACGGCAAAAAATCAGGCAGCGTTGATTAGGGGTTCTACGTTGCTGTTCACGGATTCGATCCCTTAAGGTATCCTCCCGTATAGCTACTAGGCCGACCTCTACTTCGTACATAATGTTGCTCCTGTTCGTCTGCGCGCGAACATAGAGCGGCCTACGTTCGATGTCTCAGAGAAGGAACAGAGCCTCTAGGTTAGGACACATTCGAGGCGGCAGGGTTCCGGTCAATAGCACCAATTGACACGGGATGGTGCGAAGCCGATCAAGATGGGCCAGTTGATGACGATAGGACTGTGCGGTAAGTGGGACGTGACACTCGTCGACGACGATACGATCAAGCCGACCATCCACTTGCAGTTTAGAAAGATATGTCATAAAATCATCGTTCACAGCGGCAGTCTCTGCGCTGACGAAGACCAACTGGGCATTGGTAGAGTGCTGGCCGTCCCACATCTGACTCTTGATGCCTAGTGCGCGACTGCGCTGGACGAGGTTATTAATTAATGCCCGGAACGGTGCGACGACAATCGTGGCAGTCGTGGTCGATAGAGACGCGGGGAGCTGAAAGAGGAGACTCTTCCCACCCCCTAGAGGAAGAATGACCACGAGAGGACTTTTGTCTTCCAGTACTGCTTTGAGTCCGGCCTTCTAGTAGACGTCTTTAAATTCGCTCTTAGGTCCGTGTAGGTGCGCTAATGCTTCCTCAATCGCTGGATCTGAAAACTTTGACCGACCGGCCAAAGTTTTTGCATTCGTTTCCCTTCGTACAAGTTTTCTCGGTGGAAGTTCGGGCCAGCCACCCGAATCTCGCGCTCTCGTAAGCCCTCGCTCTACTAGTGGCCCGTCGAATCTCTAAAACGAATGCCACTTGTGGGACACGCTTCGGAACGTATTCAGTGTTCGAGAAGTCAGACTGCGTAGCATGGTAGCGTCGATCGCATATATCCCATCGGCGGTAGCACTTGTATGCGCAAAGGCTAGGTCGTGAATGTTATTAGGGCCTTCTTCATCTTCGTCGATCATACTACGTACTTGTTCTCGATCGATGGCCTTCGCGATGTGTCTGTAATTATAGAAGGTGATTCGCGTGCCTATCTTACTTGCGGTCTCTGTCGCGAGGGTCTTCGTAGCGTGTAAGGTGGACTATAGACCCTGTTTGTTAGTCTATAGGAAGCTCCTAGCTTTTTTGGGAATACTGTCTCTGTCGAGGAGCATGTGGAATGGGCGAATCTCAACAAGATAAGCGATGAGCAATTTTCCTACTCGATGTAGTAAGAACCGGGCAATGACACGATGTGGCCCCGTAATAGCCTGCGACTTGTGATACGCAGTGACGATCATGACCTCTCCATCAACAATATACACGTTTCGTGGTCCCTTATAAGCGTTCATCCATCGACTTAGGAGTATCTCCACCCCTCGCGCTGGTGCGCTACCACATATGTGGACGAGGATAAATAACAATCCCATGAATCGGTCGAGATGACCATGATAGGCCCGCCAGGCATGTAGCTCTACCTTTAGCGTCTTGTCGAACAATGATCGATGGGTGGAGGAGACTGCAAGTCGTCGGAGAATGGCCTTACGCCCGGACATGAGTTGGTTTCTAGGGTCGGCTATAAAGGAATATCCTAATGACCTGTTATTCATATCGTCTATGATTGCCTTGAAGGACCCAGCGACGTCTGCTGCCCCTAATTTCTGGTACAGAACGTGTTCCGCAGCTGCACATATGTTGTTCACAAATTGCCGTAGGTCATTGAGAGGGAGACGTTGCCCCTAATAAATCAAGGTGTCTCGGGCATCTGACCAAATTACCCGTGGTAGAGCACCGACTTCTTTGCCTGCGCTAAGAGCATATACAAGCAAGTTCACAATGTAGTGGAACGGCGTAGGCCGTCCATCCACAAGCCACAGATGATGAACAGCGATAAACTTGGTAAATGGGTCTGTTAGCTGTGTACGAGAGTCGCGCGGTAATGCATGTTTAAAGAGGATTAATCGAGCGCAATATAGTAATCCCGCTAGCATTTGACCATATGTAGGCGCGAGGCGGAAACAGTACGTCTGCTCGTGGATACCTAGCACGGCGCAAAAATGTATTAACGCCGACTTCGAAGTGCCTAGAGCTTCATGTTGCCATAGCCGAACACTGAGATCGAATATCGAACGATCTAATGCCTCGTCGCCTTCCCCGAAGTTCACTGCGTCCTATGCTTCACGCATCGCTCGCTCCTCTGTTAGATCGAATTGGTGTCTATAATTCGTTCCGCTATGTAGCAAGCGAAGGTTATAACAGATGCAACGTGCCTAATAGCTTGCGTACTTCTAATGCGTTGCTTTCTCGTAATACACACTGAATGGCTTGGTATTAGTTTCCGTGGCTTTCGGACTGTTCAACCACCCTAGAACAACATCTCCGTCCTCGACATCTCGGTGCCACGCCTTTATGCTAGCCTCGCATTGTGCGAGGATTCGGCAGACGGAGTCCCAAATGCTGCTTAGCTGCGCGTCGTCGTTCGTCGGCTTTACACTCAACTAAACGACCTGGCGTAGATCATACCCAGTAAACTTATCAGCCTATCTCGTCTTTCGCATCCATGGCGTGTTGTCCACGGGCGCTAATTCTCCGCTTAGGTTATACTGCTCCTCCAGTTCCTCTTAGTCTCTTAGTTTCCCCCTTTCCAATATATTTACTACGGCCTCTTCCCAATCACCCTTATCCCCTTCTTCACTTAGCCTTTTATCGAGGACGCTGAAGTACTGCCGGCGGGGACCCCTAAACAATGTCTGTATCTTACCCGGCTTCTAAAGTCGTGTAGCAGCCCTTACCTAACCGTGCTTCCCCCGACAGTGTTCTTGTATGCTACTTTGCTCCTTTATAGCATATTGGCACTCCTGACAAACCTAGCTGTCGTGTATCCCGAGACCTAGGATAGGGCGAGAAATGCCGACTAGGGTTAGGATAGCCTTTAGATCTGCAAGATCTAAACTGGCGATATACGTCTCGATGAGCTAACGATCTTTAAGAGGCTAATCGATATGTTGGCGGCGAAGATGTCGTTGTATCCCTTTCGTCGACGGGACGTAGCATATCTTACATAGGAGGCACACTACAATGCGAGTATCAGCGATGTAAAGGACACGCTGCTGCAGCTCGGTAGGTAAATCGATCGTGATGTCTCTCCCATCTTTAGGAGAAAGTCGACTATGCTGTACTGATAGAGTTAGTAACATTTGCTAAAAAGCGATATAATGTCTAGCGATTCTAAAACTTTGGCCGGTCGGTCAAAGTCTTTGCTTGCGTTGCTGAATCCATCGCGATGTTTGATTATGTAAGCCGGGGTGCGATCTTCGGATGACATAAGCCTTAGCGGTATGCGTTCTCTACTATACACTCCCTAACACTTCATCGACACACGCTGACCTTTGCTTCCTGTCCCTTACTCCCTATATAGATAGCTGCAGTCTCTCGACATCATGTCAACCTTATCTGCAGCAGTGAAGCTGCTATCGACGATCTCTACTAAAGATGCTATGTATGTCCTGCGAGAAGGGCCTGGAACGGACGTGGATGCCGCTCTGCTACGCGAACTAGATCTGTTAGGTAACAGTGAGGCACAACGACTGCACATTATCGAGCTATTAAAGCAGCTGGCTGCGCAGACCGAGGACAGCGGGTTGCGGTCTGCGATGATATACAAATATGGTATAACGAAAGGTCTGTGGCGTACTACTAGCATTAAGGATGTACGGACGTACGTGAAGGATAAGAACACCCTCGACATAATCACTGCAAATGTCCTGTTAGGTTGTGGGATATACGCAAGGAAGGAGCGGCTCCTAAATACTATTGCAGATGCATGGGGCCGAGAGTGGTTCAAAGAAGTGAGAACTCGTCTGCATAACGAGCAGTCCACTTCACCTTGGCAATATAGTACTTCGGTTCTAAGGGCCATCGTTCGCACGACGAAGTCGAAGACATCACTAGAGGACGCTGTAGCTAGCTAGAACTAGCGCTGGATGTCGCGGACTGATATGCAGCAGCGCCGGGCCTTGCAGATCAAAGCTCCGACGACATCTCGCCTACAGCTATATGATGTGCTTAAGACGCAGAAGCTTAGCTCTTAGCTACAGACCACCCAAGCTAGCACCATGGACCCAACGACATACCTATTGGTACGAGTAAACCTCAGGATCCCATCTTATCAGAAGAAGCGTAAGTACGTGCAGCGGCCGAGGACGAGCAGGCCTGCGCCGCCGGTCGAAGACCGGCAGCCCGGAGATCTAGCATTGAGCGCATGCTCTAAGGACTCATAGGTCTCGTCTCTAGGAGGCCGACATCAGGTCAAGCGTGTACGCAACTAGAAGATGAAACGGAGCAAGCCTGAAGATACGCGCCGTGTCCTCTCCGACTCGCAGGTCAATACTACAGATGAAGACCTGTCCCGGTACGAGTCGACTGCAACTATGAAGTTGTTATCGCCACCCCTAAGACAAAAGGCGCGTTCTGCCTGGATCATTATCGACAGCGACGAGACCTCTCTGTCTAACGCGGATGATCTAGGAACAGATCATGACACAGGCGAGATGTATGCTAAAGCCTATAACCTTCTAGCCTTAGAAGAGGGACGTTTAGGCCTAGGGTCGGAGTGCGCGCATCGCATCCCAAACGAAGTGTTGGCTTGCCTTAGCATCGACTTGCCTCGCTACGAGACTTTGTTAGAAACGTCGCAATGCTGTGAGTCGTGCGACTCTAGGACTACAGACATCCTAGACAAGCTAAGAGATGTATACTCCGAGAGCGTGAGGTCTGCTACTATTGATGAACGACATCGAATATTTGGCCCTACCCCGACAGAGCGCACCAGACAAAGCCCTGCCCCTGCTCCCTCTACTTCCCGACAGCTATTACCTAGCATTGCACCTTCGACCCTTCCATCATCATTCTTTAGTGTACCCTAGACTATAAGGATTGTAAAGAGTATAGCGTAGGTGTAGAAAGCAGACCTATTTCAAAGACTTTAACCGACTAGCAAAAGTAACTTGTATTCAGACCTACTACCTTACCTATTGAATGGTTCGAAGTGCATATGTGATGTAGAATACTGTGTCGTAGCGCGAGTAGTCTGAAATATACACATATGCTCCGAACCACCTTAACGAACTTTAATACTAATAAAGCGACATTTCGAAACTACATTGTGCAACGACGAGTCGTTATAGCGACTACAAATGTATACAAAACTTGCTTTAAATTGTTTCAATTGCCTCTCAAAACTATTTAGAAGCGCTGTGATAGCGCGTTGTCGAAACAATTGATGGTTACTAAGAGATGGTCGTCCCTTCTAAAAATGTCTATGCACTTTAGAATTTGTATAGAGAATCTCGACAAGACACTGTCTTGTCGTCTTAAATAGTAGGTAGGCAGGCATCGAGCAGGACTGTCGTGTCGAAGCTCGACTAAAACAGCATTCCGTTCACGATAGACGATCTCTGCGATCTTTCCGACAGACCGCTACCTAACGATGCGTTAGAGGATAGCGCTACGTCGAGTAGTATACCCTATGTCATCGACTTAAGCGTGGAGTAGGATGCGAATAGCGTTATACGATCTTAGAACGACGATCTGCCACATCTGTTCCTATCGTCCTGAGTCGATTATAGCCAAGATCCCTGTCCTAACGCTAATAGTACTTATCTAGCGCGACGAGTTCACAAAGGATATTCCTCCTATACAGATAATCGCTAAACTGCCTAATCTAAGCCGGTCCCCTACATATTAATGTCTTCTCGTCCTTAGTAGGAGTAAGGTATTAAAGTAGGTATGCTATAAAACAAACATAGCGACTCGTCTAAGCTTAGCGACTTTGTGTCGCATTAGACTTCGCGATAATTACAACCGACTCGTATGCAGCTACCTAGTCGACCGTACAGCAGTAGTGCTATCTAAAAGATTACCTAAAAGGGGATAGCCTAGAGACACCACCTAGCTAGAGAGCTGTCGCTTGTCGCATTGCTATTAGGAGAAGCTACAGTAATCTCCTAGGCTTTAGGAATTCACGACAGAGGTGTATACTACGGCTAGACTCTAAGACTAGCGCGCTATCTACGCTAACCGTCGCGATGCTAGATAGCGGCTAGTATACCGTACTTAGAAATAGCGTTCGAGCGGAGTCTCTTCCGCCGAGGCATAGAGGTCTTCCCCGCGGCGTGCACGCTATTACGTGATACACGATTTTCTAAATATTGCACTACATTGATCAATTAATTGCTTAACAACTATAGATCTAATCGATCTTGCACTTACTAAGTGTTATCTTTATAATAAACCTAATCTTTCTACTATCTTAAAACTACATAATATAGACAGAAGCACGCTCTCTAGGCGCTAGAGAAAGGTTACTATTTTAGCTTAAGAATTATTAGAAAAAGCACAATTACTGTCTTACTAACAAGAGAGATCTCTTATAGATTATATTAATAAATTATCTAAGTAAGGCCTCCCTCTAACACTAGCAATAGTTAACTATTTTACCTCTAAAATAGTAGGTAGATTACTAGAGAAGAACTAGTCTTTAAGGTTCTATAAAAGGTAGCAAAACTAGCTTAAAAGCAGATATCTTAAACTACTAGACTTAGTTAGAAAAAGGTAGATTTAATAGAAGAATATAAGGTATATTTTAATCTAATAGGGTTAAAGATTAAGTAGTATTAAGTAGAGCTATAGAATATCTATAATATAGATAAAAAAGGCTTCCTTCTTAGCTTCCTTATAAAGGCAAAAAGGATCTTCTTAAAGTAAGCTTTTAAGAGTAAAAGAATACTAGGTAATATCTAAGATAGTAATAGGAAGTAGATTACATTAATTGCTATAATATATACTAATAGTATAGCTATTGTACTAGTATTAATATATAAAGCTATTACTAGTAATATCTAAGATACTTAGGTTTAAGATCTTAATCTATAAATATCTTTATTCTAGATACTAAACTTATTAATTATGTTTGTTATAAGATTAAACTAGCCTTATATAATCTATAGTTACTTATATAGCCTTCTCTAGCATTTATATGCTCTACTAAGTCTTATACTAAGCTATAGTGTCCTTTTTATAAATGTATTAGTCTATTTAATACTAACTAGTAGTATACCTTTAGTCTAGTATATTAAGTCTACTATACCTTTAATTAGACTAATTAATAGAGATAATCCTTATCTATTATTACTATCTCTTTATATAAATCTGTTACATAGCTAACCCTAGGAAGCTAGGGTAACACAGCATATATAGTAAAGGCATGTGCTCGAGCCGATTAGCGCGGCCTAACCCGCAATTAGTCTGATCGAGTATAAGAATCGGTCTGATCTACAACCTGATTAGACCGACTTACGCGTTAGCGTTGACTAATTGTACGAATCTCCTTTATATATAACGAATAATCTTTTATAGGTAGTTAGGAGTTCGTGCTTAATTTATGTTATAATCTTTACCTTAGGTTGCTAATCGCCTTAACTATTGCAAACCCCTTCTCCTAACTTGTCTTATGCAAAACTCCTATATACCAAATCTCGGCTCCGCCGACCTACCTTTATAACACTTTAAGCACCGCCTTATACGGACTTATAAGACAGGGCTAGTCTATAACTAGTACCCCTCTATTTAGAACTATATCTATCTATTACACCGGATCGGAAGACGACTCTTTAGACGCTTCCTACAACAGTATAGACTCTAAGTCTTCTAACCTTAAGGAGATTACTCGACCTGTAGTTAACGATTAAGCCGTAACTACTTAGATCAACAACGTCGAGATGTCTGTCCGCGTATAGTCCGCTATCGAAGCACCGACTAACAGAACCTCTGCCCGGATTACTAAAGTTAACACTCCGGATTAGTTTAAGAGTAATAGGTTATAGCTAAAAGTCTTTAAGACCTAGTGTAACTTATATATCGTAGTAAACGTAAAACAGTTCCTAACTAATCGTAGTAGGATGCTGTTCATAGTTTCCTACCTTAGGGGGGCTGCCTTCGAGTAGATCGAGCCCTATCTAGCGGACTTCCTAGACTACGATAACTTAGGCAACACGAAACCGTCTACCTAGGCTATGTTCGCTAGACCTAATTCTCTCTAGACTAGGATGTAAGGGGCCTTTAGGAACTCTAATAAGAAACAAGAGGCTAAACGAGACTTGCGCCTCCTCGTCTAGACTACTTTAGTTATGAAGTACTTAACCGACTTCTAAACCTTAGTTACTAAGCTCGACTATACGCCGGAGCTTGTTAAGGATTAATTCTATATCGGGCTTAAGGACATTGTAAAGGACGAACTTATTAAGGATAATTAGCCTAAAGAACTAGAAGAGTTCTTTTAGAAGGCTATCCGTATCGATTAGTATTAATACGAAAGACGAATAGAGAAGAAGGGTGGATTTGTTCCCTGAGCTAACATAGGGGTGTAGAAGAAACCGTACTTCCTAGGACACTACTAAGGTTCGGGACCCTAACCTATGTATGTTAATACAATATAGCAATAGAAGAAGCTATCGAAAGGGTAAAAAGGACCGCGAGACGGCCCTAAGAAGGACAAATCTAAAGTAGAATACTATAATTGCTATAAGATAGGCTACTATACTAACGAGTACAAGAGCCCTAAATAGGATAAAGGACGAGTCGCTGCTATAGAGACGAAGCAACTCGCTATAACCTAACAAGGTCGTAGAGGCTATTAGGATGCCTAGGGAAATGCGCACGACAGCCTCTCCTAGACCGTATACTTTAATAATGCCTGCCTTACTTACGTACTAGCTAAGGAGGAAGCTAGTTAGTTCCTATCTAAGCTAGCGACACACCGCCTTACCGCTACTATGTCCTAGGTAATTCTAGATACAGACTCTAAGATTGTATAGGAATGTACACCTAAGACATCGGAGGACGACCTCTCTAATAATAACGACGATTTCTTAATCGATAGTAAAGAAATAGAACGACCTAAACCTACGTTTAAGATAACTATTAATTGTGCTAAGGAAACTAAGAAAATTATTCTCTATCTAATATAACAGAATAAAGAAGTCTTTCCTAAAGTAGCGAGCAAGCGACTCTTACACCTACACTAGTTTAACTAGATAATCGAGAATATTCGAAGTATGTTCTAGAGACACCTGTTAGTTAAAGTAAATTACGACTATACGACCTTTATTACGGAACGTCCGCTAATCGGAAGTACCTTCTTTAACAACAGATATATTATACTAGAGGGACTACTAGTACCCCTGTTTCTCCAGAAGAACGTTTAGGAAGTTAAGCTGCGGTACTGCGCGATAGAAGAACAGGCGCGTTAAGGATGTGCGATTCTATTAGGAAAAGACCGAGCTTAGGCCGTAATAGGCAAAGACCTAAGCTAACTCCTAAGCCTACTATCTAGCAGGAAGGAAGCTAAGGGAGGAAAGCCCGAAGAACCAGCCCGAGACTACGGCTTACGCTTATAGGTAGACACTACCTCGAAGAGGTAGACAGGATTACTGCTAATATAGGCAGCTACCTTATTAAGGAGGTCCGAATTAACGGACTTATAGCTAAGGCTATAGTAGACTCTAGAGCGACTAGACTGTTTATAAGCTACTAGTTCGCGGAGCGTTTAAAGATAAGAACCTAGAGGATGAAACGACCGTTCTAATTACAGAATTACAATAGGACCCTTGTTAGTGTTAACTAGGGCATAGTTAACACGGAAACATAGGAAGTGTCTCTCGAGATAGGACGCTACTAAGAGAAATGCTAGTTCTACATAACAATTACGCCGTAAGAATATAACATAGTATTAGGACTACTATAGTTAAAAAGAAACAACCCGTCTATTAATTAGGCTATAGGAACGTTTAAGTTTAAACGACCTAGTACTACACTATCTAACGCTAGTACGAAGCTAGGTTAGAAGGTAGGCAACATTAGCTTTATATCGTAGAAGTAGATAGATAGATAGATTCGTAAGAAGCCGCAATAAGTGCACGCGATGTAGGCTACGATTGCCGAATTAGGAGAAGTTAAACTAGAGATCCTAAAGGAATACTAGGACTTCGTAGAATTATTCGAACCCTTAGACGAAACAAATTCGCTACCTGTAAGAGGACCTTAGGATCATAAAATTAAGTTAATTCCTAGTAGTAAGCTACTTAAGGACAAACTTCGACTACTCTCCCTAATTAAGCTTCAAGCGTTGAAAGATAACCTCGAAGACGCTACGAAGAAAGGGATAGTACGACCTTCGAAGTCTCCCGCGGGATCCGCCGTGCTATTCGTCTAGAAAGGAGACGGATTCCGTATATACGTTAATTACTAAGGACTAAACAATATTACTATTAAGAATAGTTACCTATTGCTATTAGCTAACGACTTAAGAAATAAGCTCTAGGGAGCTACAGTGTTTAGTAAGTTCGATATTCCGGCTGCGTTTAACAGGATACATATCGCAGAAGGAGACGAATAGAAGATAGCTTTCCTTACACTATCTGGACTCTACGAGTATTTAGTTATGCTATTCGGACTTGTAAACGTACTAGCGACGTAGTAAAACTACATAGATAACATCTTATAAGAACATCTTAACGTCTTTATCGTCGTATACTTAGACGACATACTAGTATATAGCAAGACTAAGGAGGAACACGTCTACTATATAAGGACAGTACTCTCGGCCCTTCAAAAGGCTGGACTCCGCGTCCACCCTAAGAAGAGTAAATTCTACTAGACAGAAACTACTTTCCTAGGATTTATTATATTAGACAAAGGTCTCTAAATAGATCTAGTAAAGATCGAGGCAGTTAAGACTTAGCCTCGACTAGGATCACTAAAAGAAGTCCTATCCTTTCTAGGATTTATAAACTTCTACTAGATCTTTATTAAAGGATATTCGAAGATTACAGCACCTCTTATAGACCTTACGAAGAAAGACGTACTATTTAGTTAGACTACGGATTATAAGGAACTGTTCGAGAAGCTTAAACGAATAGTAAGCGAGGAACCGATCCTTACTATGTTTAACCTAAGTAAGATAAGTACAGTAGAAACCGACTTATACGATAAGGCACTAGGAGGATGTATTAGCTAGATAGGTAAAGATAGCAAACTCTACCTAGTAGCCTATTACTCGAGGAAACTTAATTTAGCAGAACTTAACTATAAGATCCACGATAAGGAACTCCTAGCTATTATTAAGGCTTTCAAATATTAGAAGCATTACCTCGAAGGGTCTAAACACGAAACGCTCGTGTATACAGATTACAAAAACCTTTAGTACTTTATAACAACGAAGGAACTAAACCGAAGACAAGTCCGCTAGGCGTAGGAACTTACCTATTACAACTTCTAGATTAAGTACTAGAAGGGATCGGAAAACGCCTAGGCAGATGTACTAAGTAGGAGAAGCGACTTCGTTAAAGGAGAAGTCAAGGTCAAAGGACCTATCCTATAACGCTGCCTAGATAGTTTATTAGAACGCGTTAGGATTGCTGCTACTTCGGTAGTCTAATATAACATTTTCTAAGAAATCCGAACGCACCTAGATTCTAACTTATTCTCGAAATAGATAATAATGAATCTAGCCAACTACTAGCTATACTGGAAGGTTAGCGACGAGCTATTACTGTTTAAAGAAGCAGTGTATGTACCGCAAATATGTTAGTAGGACATCCTTAAGATGTATCATAATAAACCTACAGCTAGACACGAAGGCGTAGAAAAGACAATCGCTCGAATTATAGAAAACTATATGTTCCTAGGACTTCGAAGAGCCGTCACGAATCACATTAACGCCTGTGCGATCTGTTATCGTACTAAGCATTCGCGACACAAACCTTATAGATTGCTTTAACTATTGCTGATCCTAGACGGACCCTAGCAATTAGTGTCCTTAGACTTTATAGTCAAATTACCTAAATCTAAGGAACTAGTATCGGGGATCGAGTATAATTCTATACTAGTGATTGTAGATCGATTCTCTAAGTTCGCGTATTATCTCCCTTTTAGAGAAAAGTTAACTGCAGAAGACCTCGCGTATGTCTTCTATAGAACGATCATCGCCAACTACGGGATGCCGCGACAGTTAGTCTTAGACAGAGATAAGCTGTTCACATCTAACTTCTAGAAGTCCTTAATAAAACAGCTTAGTATTAAGCATAAGCTATCTACATCTTTTTACCTGTAGACGGATAGACAAACCGAACGAACGAACTAGATTATAGAACAATACTTACGCTGCTACGTTAATTATTAGTAAGATAACTAGGTTGCACTATTACCTATAGCATAGTATAGTTACAATTCGTCTATAGGGGCATCTAGATTGTCGCCCTTTTAGGTTTTATAGCTAGACTCTAAGGACTTGCTACTATTAGAAGACCTTGCCCTAGCTACTAGAGCGTTACAATACGCTAATAAACAAAAGGACTTATACTCTAACCTCTATAAGGACCTAGAATACTTACGTTCTAGAATAGAACACTACGCAAATCGAAAGAGAGTTAAAGGACTAACTCTTAAGAAGGGGGATAAGGTCTATCTCCTCCGCCGAAATATTCGAACGAAACGACTAAGTAATAAACTAGACTTTATAAAGTTAGGGCCATTTAAAATTAAGAAGAAAAATAGACCTATAAACTTCGAATTAGATCTACCGAAACAAATAAAGATCTACCTAAACTTCTATATGTCCTTACTAGAACTAGCAAATCGTTTCACCGAACTCTAGACTATACCCCTAGAAATTAACAAGGACTTCGTTACAAAAGAATACGAAGTCGAGGAAATACTACAACACTAAGTTAGTAGACGGGTTACTAAGTATCTCGTTAAGTAGAAAGGGTACCTACACTCCGACGACATATAGGAACCTATAGAATATCTAAAGAACGTAAAGATAGCCCTCCGACACTATTAGGAAACGTCTTAAGGCTATCTAAAGGGAAGAAAGGGTCGTAGAGTCTAACCTAGTCCGTAGGAGGCATCTCCTACAAAGAACCGTTAGTCGCCTTAAGGGCTTTAACGCCTTCCTCTAAGGGGTTCTCGGAGGCGCCCTCGATAGCGTCGACCGCTTCTAGTTCCTCTAACTCGCGCGCTACGGCCGAGTCGGTTTTCTCCCTAGCTAAGCGAAGCTGTTTTCGTAGCCGAATCTTCTTCGCCTTATACTAGAGGATCTTTTATAGGATGTCTTATTGCTTATATAGCAGCGAGACCTCTACCTCGTCTACATCCTCTAGCTCCTTCCTTAATCGCTCGCGAAGGTCGCGGAAACGAGTCCACTCTAGCGTAAAGAGGGTCACATCGTATTTTAAGTAACCCTTACAGACATATTTAGAGCAGCGACCGGATTTCGCACTAACGATGCATTTTAGACGTACGTAGCCGGGTTTCGTCTTTGCCTTATAGTAGGCGGTGCAAGGTGCTATCTCGAGTCTAGTGTTTTTAAGTTTGCGTCTTAAGGCTATACGGTTCTAATTAGCGGCGGACGACATTAGAACATGTTATGTTAAAGAAAGGAAGCAGAATAACGAAGCACTAGCTTTTAACGTATAGTATCGGGACGACGCTAGCTTAGGAGGGGGATAGTGTTACATAGCTAACCCTAGGAAGCTAGGGTAACACAGTATGTGTAGTAAAGGCACGTGCTCGAGCCGATTAGCGCGGCCTAACCCGCGATTAGTCTAATCGAGTATAAGAATCGGTCTAATCTATAACCTAATTAGACCGACTTACGCGTTAGCGTTAACTAATTGCACGAATCTCCTTTATATATAACAAATGATCTTTTATAGGTAGTTAGGAGTTCGTGCTTAATTTATATTATGATCTTTACCCTAGGTTACTAATCGCCTTAACTATTGCAAACCCCTTCTCCTAACTTGTCTTGTACAAAACTCCTATACACTAAATCTCGGCTCTGCCGACCTACCTTTGTAACAAAATCTAGCCTCTTGTTCTTAACCTTATAATCTACCTTTAAAGGTGTTCTATTAATTCTTCTCTAGAGTGTAGTTATAGGGACTTAGTAGGCAGCTATATAGGCATTAATAGACTGAAATTAGCCTTGTTTAAAAGCCTGTATTGCAAGGAGAATACTGCCTTCTTTTAAGGCTATAATAGATGAAATTGGTAGTGCTTTGATGGATCAAAGGTAGTTAATAGTATCTACAGAAATCTGGCATTTCACACCCCCATCCATTTCACACCCCCGACCTCCGCGTTAGCGCGCTCATTCCGAGGCCATTGTTATTGATAGTGATCAGACGCATCTCCGTCCATTGGTAACGCATTGTTGTTGAGATCATGACGTCGCATCATGATAGCCGAAGTCGCCATCGACCATACCATTCGGATCCCAATCGAAATCAGAGCCGCCATGTTGTTGGATTTCAAGGAGGTGCTCAAGACTGGCGTCCCAGTCAACGAGGTCCATGAAGGGTCCCAATTGCGGGGGTAGATCGAACGCTGAGCTTCCCACGGGTGTAAGGAAAGGCATCTCCTGGGGATTCATCGACGTCTCCGACAGCTGCGGACCAATTCCTCTGGAGACTTGCGGGGCGGTGGTTGGAAGAAGTGCTGGGCCGTTGCTGCGGTGCTGCTGAAAGGTCGCAATAAATTTCTCGAAACGTTGGTAATCCTTCTGATTGGCACTGGTAGTGGCATCCTGGCACTGACCCATGACGGCATCGATGTCCATATTAGCGTCCAGAATTGCACTTGACTCGAGCTTGCGCTTCTTCGATGATGAATCGGGGTTGCTGGCAAACGAGGTTGCCGGGTTAGACGCGGCATCGTCTGGCGCGAATCTCTGCAGCACATCTCCCAATTCGGCGGAAGACAGCTCGGGTGCCGCATTCTTGTTGTCGTCGTCCACGAAACCCAGGGCCTCGGCGTGTTTGATGACATGGGCCATGCTGAATATGGCCTGGGTGAGGCGTCGCTGCTGCTCCTGCAGCGTTGCCAGGTGCTCTGCCGTCACAGGGCCTGTCGGGCCCGTCTGCTTCCGCGACGTGGTGCACACCAGCTGCCTCGTTCGACATCGACCGCACGGTGTGTGGCCGTCGCACTGAGCGCGCTCGTCAGCCAGTCTCGTACGGTATGTAGGTGTGCGGAGCACACGCAAGTCCGCCGGTTGGGTCCCGCAATACCGCACTCTCACTCACTTTGGCCTTACGGATGCGGCATGTATCACATGCATTCTGCGTTCTCGCAGCCGCCAGCACCGCAACATTGTTGTTCGGCGGACGGATCTGGGCCGCAGCCTTCTTCGACATGATCACAAACATGGCGGCAGCGGCGGCGGGGGCCGGCAGCGGCGTAGTGAGGCTGGAAGAGAGTTAAGATAGAACGGTACCAGATTAAAGCATAGGAGCATCTAGTATCCGAGATTGCGATAAATCTTCATCTTTCTCGTTGAGAGAGGGGGACGGCCATTTTAGATTTTAGCTATAAACACCTACCTATTCAAGAAATTTCTTACACTTTAATCTGTATAATAAATCCATAAAACACATAGTAAATGTACTGCTTTTTAACACCTAATTCTATAATTACACCCTATATTCTTAACTAATCTTTAATAGATCTTAATATTATAGTAGTATATAAGGCTATATAAGAAGAAACTATAAGAGAATTATTACTAGCTCTGTTAGAAACAATATTCTAGAATCAAATAAGATTTTTTATATACTTGTTATGCTATTATTCATTACGCTAGTCCTTTTGCTAGTGCTAACTATTAGACTCTGTATAATTTAGGTAACGCGTAAAGCGCGGTCTACGAATAAAGGCAATGCCGCGGGGACTGCGGAAGCGCTATCGTATCCCTCTACAACTAGCACATGTCGCGTCGTCCTTTCGTCCTTGCAAGACGATCATGGCGTCGGCAACCCCTTTCATGCTACGTTATATAGATTGCCTAGAATGCTTCCCTCTTGTGATCTGTCATCGGCATTGTCATCGCCATGGGAAGTCGAGCGGACGAGTTTACTCAAGAGCTTGGCGGCCTCGACGAAGTCGCAGCGCCAGCCCCAGACGAGAACCCGAATGAAAACTCCGTTTATCAACATGAGGACCTGGAAAGCCAAAGAAGTGCAACAGGGCTTGACGAGACTGAGGACAACCGGTCGCCTCAGACATCCGCAACTGAACCAACGACATCGTTGCGACTCACACAGCTCTACATCATCTCGTATCTCGTCTTCTACTCTATGCTCGGTACACTGGCTCGCCTTGGAATTTCCGCCTTGACCATCTACCCAGGCGCTGCCATTACCAACACGGACCTGTGGGCCAATTTCGCGGGAAGTCTGATCATGGGGTTTCTTCGCGAAGATCGCATGCTATTCCGGCAACACTGGAGGCAACAGTTGGAAAGCTCTCGGCGCAAATTAGGTATCTCGTCGGACGACACAGTCGAAGAGACGAAAGAAAAGGAGCTGAAAGGGATGGCACAAAAATCATTTGCCTCTGCCAGGGCAGGCGTACCCGCATACGTTGGCCTGACCGTCGGGTTCTGTGGGTCTTTCACATCTTTCGCGTCCATTTGCCGCGATACGTTCCTCGCGCTTGCCAACAACCTCGACAATGCAGACATTTCTACTCAGACTACAACGACATTGTCACGATCGCGGCCGGCTGGCGATAGCGTCATGGCAGTGTTGGCCATTTTGACCTTGGAAATTGGCTTGAGTATCCTTGCGCTCATTTTCGGAGCTCACCTAGCAAATTCATTGGCGCGCATAGCGGAGAAGGTTCCGGTCTGGAATGCCAGCCGAATCATGAATCCCCTCACTGTCTTCCTGGGGTTTGGCTGCTGGTTCGGAGCCGTCTTAATGACAATCTGGCCCGTTCAGGATGCCTGGCGGGGACAGGCGTTGTTCGCCTTGGCCTTTGCACCGTTTGGGTGTCTGCTTCGATTTCAGCTCTCACTACGCATGAACAGGCTAGTATCGGCCTTTCCCCTTGGTACTTTCACTGCTAACATCCTGGGGACGTGCGTGTTGGGAATGTGCTATGATCTGCAGGCGTCCTCGGTTGAGGCAGCTTATATCAGCTGTCAGGCGTTGCAGGGCATCATGGACGGGTTCTGTGGTGCTTTGACGACGGTCAGTACGTGGGTCCTCGAATTGGACACTCTGCGTTTGACCCATGCGTACATCTATGGTGTTTGCAGTATTTCCACGAGCGTAGGACTCATAACAGTCATCATGGGGTCCTTGCAGTGGACGAGGGGCTTCGATACTCCAAGTTGTGCAAGTTGAAATAGGTACGGCAACATCTCGGCAGACGGTCTTACACCGGTTTGCACATATCTTTAACACTCCGAATTTGCACATATCACTCCGAACAGCAAAAGAACAGAATCGAAGAGTGTATCTCGCTCGGACATCTACTGCATACATCATACATGAAGTTGCTTACGCCGCAGAGCCTACATACGCATTAACGATAAGAGAAGCGGAAATTGCCACCTGCATATGTGCTCTTTTCGCCACGATACTTCAAAGTCTCCTCGATGTCCATCAATCGATTGTATTTCGCCACGCGCTCTCCTCGTGCAGGTGCTCCCGATTTGACGTGCCCTGCTCTTATACCCACAGTCAAATCAGCAATGAAGTCGTCAGTTGTCTCGCCTGAACGGTGCGACACAAACACAGACCAACCCGCAGAGTATGCCTCTTTGCCGCTTGAAGATTGAAATGTTAGTCACGCTTCAGTACAGGCGGAGGAGAAGGAATCTTACGCTGCGATGGCTTCGGTTACAGTGCCTATCTGGTTGACCTTCAGGAGCATACTGTTGCAGGCCTTCTTCTGCACTGCAATCTTGACTCGGTTGATGTTTGTGGCAAGAAGATCATCTCCCACGAGTTCAACGTTGCAGCCTTTCGAGAACTCTGTAAAAGCGGCCCAGTCATCCTGACCAAAGGGATCTTCCAGAAGCACGATTGGGTATTTCTCGAGCAGCTGACGGTACAATGACCCGAGCTCCGCGGGGCTGACGATGTTGTCTTTTTGAGCCTTGAATCCGAGATTGTAGCTCCCGCTCCGGAAAAATGATTGCGAGGCTGGGTCGATTCCAATCTTGATCTTGCCCTCATGCCCAGCTTTTGCGATCGCTTCGACAAGCAGATCCAACGCTTCCTCCGGATGGGTTATGGGAGGTGCAAATCCGCCTTCGTCGCCTAGACCGATCGCTGCTTTTCCATATTTCGACTCGATAAGTCCCTCCAGGACCGAATACGTCTCAGCGTTCCATTGGACTGCTTCGACGAACGAAGAAGCTCCAACGGGAGCGATCATAAATTCTTGGAATGCCATGGAGTTTCCGCTGTGGTCACCGCCGTTCAGAACGTTCATGAAAGGGACAGGCAGAACGTATTCGTCTGTCGAGGAGCCACTTTCTTCGGCGAGGAATTCATAGAGCTCTAGTTTCCTCGCTGCTGCTCCAGCCCTTGCCGCTGCCATGCTGATTCCCAAGATGGCGTTGGCTCCAAGCTTGCTCTTGTCTGCAGTGCCGTCGAGCTTGATCATCAGCTCGTCGATCTTCTTGAGGTCGTGCGCTGGATTCAAGCTGCTATCAATGATCTGGGGTCCGAGCACTTGGTCCACGTTGTAGCAGGCTTTTGTCACGCCGTTTCCTTGGAAGGCCGCAAGGTCGCCATCCCGTAGCTCGACGGCCTCGTAGTCGCCTTTGGAGGCTCCGGAGGGAACCAGGGCGCGGAAGGTGCCATCTGAGGTGGTGAGGTCTACCTGCACTGTCGGCTTTCCTCTGGAATCGAGACGTTGCGCTGCTATAATGGATAGTATTGCCATTTCGGAGGTGTCTGGAGCAAGCTGTCACGGTGAGTGTCGCGGGACTCGGTGGGCGAAAGCATCGAGCTGATTCTTTGTACCCGCATTGCCATGAGATCGCCGCAGCACGAGTACTACAACATCCCGACTCGGGGCTGCCGTCATCGCCTTGCAAGTCACCCTAAGCCGGTATTGTCTTCCGCCGAACTGGAAGAATGCCTAGTGTACCCGCGCCTGCCGCGATGTCCTTGCGTCAGTAGCGCTTCCCTGCCCTGCCGACAATCATCATCGCCACCTGAGCAGGGTGGATCAATAAAGAAGACGCCGTCTTTACGAGGATCGGCATTGAAGCATCAAGCTGCAGTCTTCGAAATCCCGCCTTCACCAGCAAAGCCGACGACACAGATGATGCAATTTGCGAAGAAATGGGCCTACGTGAAGCAGAAGCTGGGTTGGGGAAAACGCCGCTCGCCAGCCACTCGCAACCAACATCATGCATCAGGCAATACAGATGAGGCCTCGTTTGCCAACTTGAGCGAAGTTGCAGCGCCGCCGCCGGTACAGAATGGAGATGAAAACGCACATGCCTATGCACATCGTACGATGGAGGAGTCACCAAATTAGCCGTGGAAGCGAGTGCTTTCGAGAAGGTAGATTCTGCCTTGATCGTGGAGTCCTACGGCCGGTAACTGATGGATGGTCAGATCGTTTACACCAAAAGCTATGCACGAGAAACAGCAGGAGTGTACCAAATGCTGATGGAGGGGATGACTGGCAGCCCGTTTCCCGAGAGAACATCACATACAGGTCCGTGAGAACGCATAGCATAGCGATCGGCCCGGATCATACCGAGAAATACCGTGCAGCGCGAAGTACTCCGTTCGTTCCGAAGACTGGAGTGAGAAGTCATTATCGAGTGTTCGGCGTGGATCAAGATCTTTATCCTAGCGCCAGCTAGCGCTTCCCTGCGCTCCGCTGCGCCCGTCTTCCATCCCTAACCTCGCCACCACGTCAGTCCCGTTTGTTTTCCCAGGACTGACACAGCCGGTGATAGGGACGGAGGGGTGTCTGTTTGCAAATTTAAAATATCAAAGAGCTTCGGTCGTCTCGTTCCTCCCTGCACGTCCAACTTTCACCCCTATCCCCTTCGCATACATGTCTGACCCTGCCGACCATCATGGCATCGACACCCACAGCCCCCAGGGGCCTACAACATCAAGCTGCATCTCATCGGAGCCATGCAAGAACTCCCGCGGCTGGCGACGCATCGTCCGCAACTTCACTCCCTCGTGGTTCAGCGTCAACATGGGCACCGGCATCACCTCAATCCTGCTGCACAATCTCCCCTACAATGGCACCTGGCTCCAATACATCTCATATATCCTCTTCGGACTGAACGTGCTGCTGTTCGTCATCTTCTTCACTATCTCTGTACTGAGGTACACGCTTTATCCCCAGATCTGGTCGGCCATGATACGACACCCAGCACAAAGTCTCTTCTTGGGCACCTTTCCCATGGGATTGGCAACCGTCGTAAACATGATGGCTTTTGTCTGCGTCAAGACCTGGGGCGGAAATTGGTGGAAAGTCACGTGGGCAATTTGGTGGATTGATGCGGCGATAAGCGTGGCGTGTTGTTTTTCGCTGCCGTTTATCCTGTAACTTCTCATCTCTCCGTACTGGATATTTGATTCCATCACTGACTTTGGCGTCCGCAGTATGACAACGCATCATCACAAGGTCAACACTATCACAGCGGCATGGCTCCTACCCGTCGTCTCCACCATCGTTGCCGCCGCATCGGGAGGTATTGTAGCCTCCGTAATACCCCACCCCAACGTGCAGCTCATCACTTTGATCGTCTCCTACGTCCTCTGGGCAACGGGTGTCCCACTTGCCATGTGTATCATTACAGTCTATTTCCTCCGCCTAACGACCGAGAGCCTGCCGCCCAAAGCCATCATTGTCTCCAGCTTTCTCCCTCTAGGCCCTCTGGGACAAGGCGGCTTCGGAATCATGCAGCTGGGCAAGATCGCAAAAGAGGTGTTTCCGAAACAACAAGAATTACCAGCAGTACAGAATGCAGGGGAGATCCTCTACGTCATGGGATTTCTCGTCGGCATCATCATGTGGGGATTCGGATTGATATGGCTCTCCATTGCCGTGGCGACAATCTACCACTCGAAGAAATTTCCATTCAATATGGGCTGGTGGGGATTCACCTTCCCACTGGGCGTGTATACGGTTGCGACGACGACATTGGCCGAGGAGTTACCGTCTGCGTTCTACCGCGTCTTGGGCACGATTTTCTCGCTCGTCGTCACGCTCTTATGGATTGTTGTATCCGTCGAGACATTGAAAAAGGCTTACACAGGAGATATCTTTGTGGCTCCCTGTCTGAAAGATCTCGAGAACAATCAGAAGGACGAGGAAATGAAGTTGGGCACTCGAGAAAAGTGAGCCTACAAGTTACGGGCAGGAGCGTATGATCGTTGTTCAAGTAATTGACTAATTGGCACTCCTCATGCTCATCTACTATTTCCACTCCTTATCCTCACACGCACTACATGAGATATTTCCGGTACTCTTTCGCTCTGCCGGAGATGGCGCCAATGATCGTGTTGTTAGCAGAGCATACATCTTGCGCAATGGTTCGTGGCTCACTTCACAGGTCCGCGAATGCGATATTGCTGGCTCGTCGCGATGTATTGCCACTTTAAAATGCCACACCATCGCGTGCCTCGGGGACCAGCGCACGCTGTCTTTATTTAGGAGGGACATGGACGACCTGCAAAGCATGACATTCATCGTTGACAGGTATCAAGCCAGATTTCTATCTTTCATGATTATATCTCCTATCTCTCCTGATGCTTTCGGCGCTGCACAGACTCCTCTTCTTCAATCAACTTGGCCTCATCGGCATCGCCGTCCTGAAAGTGGTAAAATCGCCATTCTCGATTGTACCAGCCCGATTCTGGCCCTGTCAAACAACCATCAATAAGTGGTCGAAGTCTTTGCTCTGCTTATCGCCAAACCTCACCTTTGAATACGCCATTCTCATCAAGATTGTCTTCGACGATATAGTCCAGGATTGCACCATGGGATACGACCATGATTTCCGACTCTGGTCGGTTCCACAGCCATCGTCGAAAGGCTTTGGCGCGAGCTATTATGCTGGCTGGATCCGTTGCATATACGCCCTTCTTGCTGGTCCATCCCTCTGAGACCATATGTGCATCGATTTTGTCGCCAAACTCCTCTTCGAGTATAGACACCGGACTTCCCACGTCGCAAGGTAGATCGGTCGTCTCTTGTGCATCTGGCAGCAAAAGGAGCTTCTTGGAATCGGTTTGTGGAATGCTATCGCTGAAGCAATAAAGCGCTGTCTGAATTGTGCGTACCATGGGACTGGCACAGTACAGGTCAATGCTAGCCTTTCGGGGAAACTCCTCGTTGAACGATTTGCAGCGCTGGACCCCAAGCTTTGTGAGCCGAGCATCATGGATGAGTCGAGTTTCCTCAAGAGGTGCCATGTTGTGCTGGCCCTGTCCATGGCGGAGAAAATTGATTCGACTGGGAGGCATTTCAGGGATGATCTTCTCTGCGGTCGGGAGGAAAGGAGACTTGAGTTCAGCAGTAGAAGAGAAGACAATACTGCAATCATGCGATGTACTCAACTTCCTGCTTTTGTGCCCACATGTCACGCCAATGATGTAAACGGCGGCGCAGGCGGAAGGCTGTTGAGAGCGCAACAGGAATATGGGAAGGCCTGGCCAATCAAGCTTCTTCTGAATGATTCAGGAAGCTTTCTGCCTTTTGGCAAGGTAGTGGTGGGGACCTAGCTGTGAGAGAGCTACATGTCAGCCAGACCTGTGCGAAGGTTGTAGTCCAGGCCCTCGAGGTTCTGGACGTTAGTGGTCCTTGTCAAGTCAACGAACATTCGTTTCGAGGTGCTTTCATCCACTAGCTCTTCCGCGGTCTCCGCTTTCGGCCGACTTCCTGGACACCAATATGGGCGTATCTACCTCAGCCTACAACTACTGTTCCGAGATCAAGCGGCAACGGTAATTGCATGAGCCCTACAGCTCTAGAACTCGGAGACATCTCCGCGAGCCCCCCGCCCCCACCATGATGCAACTTGCTTACAGAAGCTGATGCTCCATATGCTCGTGGTTGCTATATAGTCGACCGTCAGTTCGCAGTCTTCCACAAGATACGAGCGAGAGTTGCTACAGACCATGAGATCTAAAAAGACTCAATCAGATACTTCACCCAGAGGGCGTGTACGAAGAGCGTGTGAAAGATGCAAGATGAAGAAGACGAAGTGCGATGGCTCTTGTCCATGCGAGAAATGTAGACAAGCAGATGAGGTTTGTATCTACAAGTACGATGACACTGGTCCAACATGTCTACTACAGAACGCTTACAGCATCATAGTACAATCAAGCGGCGTGAGAGCCGACCCAAACCTCGTGGCTACGTTGATCTCTTGGAAGCGCAGCAGAAAAAGCTAGGCAGTGGCCTGCAGTGGATGTTTCGTCGCTTGAAAGAGGCCCAGCTTTGGGAAGGACCAGATTTGACGGAGCAGGACAGGCAGCCGAGCATCCTCGATATCCTGGGAGCCTTGGATGATCTCGACCAATTGACAGTGGATGAGAGTGGGAGTTCAACAACCACGGAGAGCGTTGCTATGCCAGAACAGTGTGAATTCCATGATTCCGGCCCGGCTGTTCCCGAAGAGGCCAATTCGGCATGCTATGAGGTCGAAGAGGCGCTCGACCTCTACAGTATGGTAGATTGGGGTACAGCAATTGCCTGCGCACCGTCAGCGATCGAGCCAACTTGCTACCAGTCGAATGCATCAAACGATAACCTGATCAATCCAATATTCTGCACTGGTTTGCGAGATTATTCGGCTCAAATGATGGAAGCACAGGCTCGGCAACTTGGATTCTGCGAATATAATAGACAGAACGGATAGGTTATGCGAAGACTAATTTTGAGGACATGACCTAGGAGTGATATGAATGTTGTTTCTAAGAGATGGTACTTCGCCTATTCGTCCTTAACCCTCTTATAATCGCTCACTACTATCGTTTAGCCTTATGTAGGTGTTCTTGTTAGATGATATTATAAATCAGTACCTGGATTTGACCTGTGTCCTATAATTGCTAGCAAGCTGGGTAGTAAGAAGCGAGATCAAGTAGTCAGATAAGGGTCCGACCGGCGAGATGCACGGACACATGAGATGCACGAGTTTTCGCTCCATTGCCATAACCTTCAACATTATATATCTCAACAACTAGTGAAGTAATTGATATAATTTTTTGATGAGGTTGCTCTGCAAGGTGTGTGCTACATAAATATAAACTTTTCATGTTATGAAGTGCTTTGGTGGTCTGATAGTTCTGCCTTTTGATGAAACTGCTTGGACCGGCTGCTCTGACTTCTGAGGTTCTTTAATGACCAGTTTTGAGAGACTGGCTATAACTGCTTGCTGGCTACTAGACTTGGCCCTTTTTGCTGTGGTTTTTAGCTGGTTTTGAAGCTGTTGTTGTGCTTGATTGACCTCTTTTTTAATGGCCTTTTGCTGTGCCTTTTGACAAGCAGCATCCTTCTTGGCTTGAGCTGCTTGAGACCTTTGTAACCTTCTCTCTGTAGCAGCTTGCTGTTGCTGTTGAAGGAGCTGCTTCTTAGCTGCAGTTTGATCTGCTTTGAGCTGTTGTTCAACCTCTTTTGCTTGATCCTTCTGATGTTGAAGGTCCTTAGCTTGCTGGATCTTTGTTGGTGAGAAGAATGTGGCACCTTGATTGTTAATAGCTCTGAGGTCTTCAAATAGACCTCTCCCTCTCTTCCTTCTCTTTTTCTCTGCAATCAGTGCTGTTTTGAAGCCTTCATTCTGTGCTTTGAGGAGAGCATTTTGTGTGGTGATTTTGAGCATAGCATCATTGATTTTTTGAAGCTTTTGCTGGTCTTGCTGGTTAGCAACCTCTGTGACAATCTCTTTCATTATAGCCCTGATCTTCCTCTAGTCTGAAGCTGATATTGCTGAGTCTGAGCTATGGTTTGAAGGTGGCCTTTCAATGACAGGCTTCTGAAAGATGTCTAAGATTATAGCTGGATTGAAAGGATGGAGACCAGTTTTGCACCACCCTGAGAGGATATTCTTGTGAACAAAGGCCTGTTGATAAGCTGGCCAGAATAGCTGAAAGAAGTCCCTTTTGGTGACAGCTGAGATGCCTTGACTAGCATGAATGAAGGCATCAAGTTGCTGGCTATAATATATAGCTAAGGGAGAGAAAAGGCTAACATCAAGAGGTTGCAATCTGTGTGTTGAATGTGGTAGATATACTGCTACAAGGATCTTCTAAGACTGGCACTAATCTAAAAACCTTATATTGATGTGGCTGCCATGGCCATCAACAAACAATAACCTCTATTCTCTCCTTGCCTTGGCCTTTGTTTGACGGTCAAAGACCTTGACAAGCTACTTAAAACCAAGCTGGTCATTGGTCTAGCCAGTTGGTGAGGAAGCAAAAAAGGCTAGTTGTGTGTCTAGGTTAAGGTCTTGGATCTATGAGTCTTGGATGTTGCTAGTAACAGCTTTGTATATTAAAGCTAGTGCAATTGATGTACTATCTGCACAGATTGTTGCTAAGATTGTTATCTACTCCCTATTGCTATCTTGTATATTGCCTAGCAACCTTTTGCTCTTAAAGGTCTGCTTGTTGAAGACCCTTTTTGCCTTTGTAAGGATGCTAAGAAGGAAGCCTTTTTCATCTATATTGTATATGTTATATGGCTTGATGCTATATTGCTTGATCTTCTGATTGATGAGGTCAAAGTAGGCCCTATATTCTGTCTCTGAGTCCACCTTTTTACGAGCAGAATCCAGTGGGTTGAGATATCTGCTCTTAAGCTGTGTATGCCACCTTTTGATAAATCTTGAGGACCACCCTTTGCCAGGTACCTCACCACTGATATCCTTTGCAAAGTGGTTAACTATTGCTGGTGTTGGAGGGAGCCCTAGCTCAGAGAGTTTATTGATATAATCTACTAAGACCTTCTCTTGAACTGGTGTCAATAGCTGCTTGTTTTGAGACCTTTCTTGCTGTGAGATGGTGACATGGTTGTAGCGTCGTGACAGGGTGCTGCGGTGGACTCCGTGCTTTTTTGATATGGCAGAAAGGTTTGGATTGGCCTCAAGATGATACTCAGCAAGTGCCTTGTCAATTGGATCCATGGTGGTGGTGTAATTAATTATCAAAGATGTGGTTATGTGGTCGAAATCGTGCATCTCACACGTCCGTGCACCTCGCCGGTCGGACCTTTAGAGCGATACGCTAATAGCTTACTAGGTCCAAGCCTACACCTAGTTCAGACTAGCAGGAGCTGCGTTTATCTTTGTTTCACGAGATCTGTGTCTACTCAGTTCAGCACATCTGCGTCTCCCAAAGACTCTCCGCAGCGTCCGCCATGTCATGGAAAGAGACAGCTCGTGCGAAACGCGAGCAGCTCCTCTCCTCGTTTCCCCCCGAGTGGATTTTATTCTTCGACGAGGTTGGTGGAAGGGTGAAGCACCCCAATGTCGTTGGCCTTATCACCAAGCACATACCCACCACCATCCGTGAGATCACGGAGCTACCAGTCCTCGTACTCCTCGAGAAACTTCAGCAAGGCAATATCACCGCTTGCGAGGCATTGGTATGTATCACTTTTGGAGAAACAATGATTCCCGGCGTTTCTATTGAGCATTTGGACAGGAATAAAATGTTGACGAGCCGTCCTCTGGCTGCCATTGGCTGTGTGACACAATGTGCTCCTACCTATGTCGATGTTCGTGTACTCATGGTTTCTGACCTTTCGTAGGCTGCGTTTGCCCAGCGCGCTGCACTAGCCCATCAGTTGGTAAGATTGCATGCACTTTGAGGTGCAACAACTCGCTGATGTTTCTGGCAGACTTACTGCTTAAGCGAGTTTCATTACGAAGATGCCAAACGACGAGCGGCACTACTGGACGGTCATTGGCGTATACACCGGAGACCACTGGGACCACTGCATGGCCTGCCAGTCAGTCTGATGGACCGATTCAATGTAGCTGGCCTGGATAGCGCCTGTGGCTACACCAGTTGGATCGGTAAGAACAAGCAAGAAGACAGTGAAGGAGTGTTGGTCAGGCAACTCCGCAGTCTAGGTGCGATCATCTTTTGCAAGACCAATGTACCAATGAGCTCCATGGTAAGAGAGAATTGATCCCAACGCCGTTCAAGGACAAATTTAATTCGACCAGATGGGGCAGACGGACAACAATATCATGGGGTTCACGATGAATCCATACAACAGGTTCCTGTCCGCCGGAGGCGCATGTGGTGGTCAGTAATCTCTCCCCGTCTGGAGAAAAGTCAACGCGCAGTGGTTCTCACGTCCAGGTCTAGGCGAAGGCGCTCTGATAGCATTGCGGGGATCACCAATAGGTTTCGGAACTGATATTGGTAGGGGTAATCGCACTTTTGAGGAGGCCCCCGTGCTGACTAAAGTTGTCAGCTGGCTCTACCCGCATCCCAGCTACATTCAACGGCTTGTTCAGCATGAAGACATCTGAGGACAGATTGCCCTACAGCGGTATCACCGAAATTGTAAGTTTGGGTTTGTCCTCCCTTCGGGTCTGCTCGAGACGCTTACTCTGTTAAAGTTTCGCGGACTGCCCACGGCTGCCGGATCCATCGGTATCATCTCGCATGACCTTGAAGGAATCAAGGCCGTTTTCAAGAACTTGCTGGACTCAAACCCTTGGATATACGACATTGACACACTAGAGATACCGTGGCGCCAAGACAAGACCGAAAGCATCATGACCCGAAGATGCAAATCACAAACGGAGGCGAATGGTAGGCTGGTCTTTGGTCTGATGACTTCTGACGGCAATGTCAACCCTCATCCGCCCGTTCGAATGGCATTGCGGAAGGTCAAGAAAGCACTTACAGATTGTGGACACGAGGTTCGCCTGCAAAGACGCTTGTTGCGCTGTGCACTAATTGCTTATAGGTTATTGAATGGAAACCGCCTCCCCAACACAAAGCAGTTGAGACGTTGGTGGGTTGGCTTGAGCGCCGCTGAGCGAACGACGTTACTGATGGTAGACAGTTTACAATCCTTGGAGCGACCGGCGCACAAGAAATAAGACAGGCTCTCGATGCGAGTGGTGAACCTCCAGTTGCACAGATGAGGTCCTGGTACGAGCAGCAAGGCGGGGAGGACATTACCGTTTCGGAGTTCTGGCAGCTCTGCGCTGCTCGAGACGAATACAGACGAGAGTATGCAAATTATTGGCAACACATGAACGATCGGACGATCTCTGGGCGACGAGTGGACGGTATCATCCAACCTGTCGCTGCCAATCTCGCGGGCCGTCAGAACGACTTCCAATACTATGCTTACTCGGGCATCGCAAATGTACTGGACGCTCCGGCTGCCGTCTTTCCAGTCTCAATTGGCTTCTCCGCCACGGAACTTGCAGGTGAAGAGGCCAACAGCGTCGCGACATTGAGCGAAGAGGACCAAAAGGTGCAAAACAGCTGTCAGTGCAATCCTTTTCGAAAAACCCTTGTACCGAAAGACTAACTTGCCAAATTTTCCAGATCGTGCACATGATGCGAACGGCATGCCAGTAGGGCTTCAAGTGATAGGGCACCGGTTGCAGGAGGAGGAGGTGCTAGCGATGGCGCAGGCGATTGTAGAGGCATTACACCGCTGCCCGTCGAGGATATCGTAGATGTCCGCGTATCATCCAAGAGTCTGGCGATGGTCCGCATACTTGCAGTACCGACTGCGCAGTGCAGGGAACGAGCTGTGCGATACACGGTGTACAGATCTTCAAAATACTTCGTGACAGTACCGTCTCACAGTTCATCATCGCGAATTGTTGATGTATGTTGTACTGCCTGAGGCTGACATTTCACCGTGGCGGAAAGTTGCTTCCTTAGAACGACTGTCTGGCGCAGCTCACGTTGACGGGAAGCAGATCGTACCATGTTCGAATTGATGCAAGTGGCTCGTGCGTACATATCCTGGTCTACCCTGACGAGTTCGCAGAAATAAGACCACACCGCCAATGGCTAGCATGGGTAGTCCGTACCACTCTAATTCCACCGCCGTATGCGAGACTTACTGGGAACCGAACAGCGTCGGCGAATGGATCATCCAGTTCAACTTTGCACGTCCACATTGGGCGTTCCGTGGCGTGCATCGTCCAGGCTGAGAGAATCATTTCATAATGACCGCGAATTGCATACAGAATGCCACTGCAACACAATATTGTGCCCACCAGGACTGCCCTGGGCACGCGACCGAACTCCTCACTCGTGTTGATCTGTAGGGGAAGGTGTGGTTGCTGCTCGAAAGACTCTGGCGGAAGCGCGACAGGACCGATGTTGCTGTAGAATCGCAAGTTCTGTACGCCAAGGAGTTTTGCCAGAACTACGGACGGGGCCAGCACTTCATCCAAGAGACTGAGTCTACATCTGAATGCCTCCGTGACGACCCGCGCAATATGTGGCATGCATATGATGAGATGGAAGGGGTAGTGCAACCTAGTACCCCAATGCCCGTCCATCCTGATCCAACAGATCTAGGCAGTGTACTTTCCCATGGCCGGCTGCAACTGAGGTGCGTGCTCGACTTTCCCCGCATGAAGGAGACGTGGGAGAAGCATTTCGGTGTCGTGGTCATAGGTTGAATGCGGGAGCAAAGAGACATCCAGACGTCGAGTGCGTGGCTGCGGAAAGTTTCGGCTGGTGGGGTCATCACATAACATGGGAGTCGGATTTCAAGAAGAGATATGCTGATAGATTGATCAAGCAAATGTGACCAGCATGGCAACATGTCTGATGACTCGAGCTCGCTTGAACAGACGTTTTGTTAGCCTTGTAGAAGTCTTCCCCGTAGCGTGCACGCCATTACGTGATGCACGATTTCCTAAATATTGTACTATATTAATTAATTAATTGCTTAATAACTGTAGATCTAATTAATCTTGTACTTACTAAGTGTTATCTTTATAATAAACCTAACCTTACTACTATCTTAAAATTATATAATATAGATAGAAGTATACTATCTAGATATTAGAGAAAGGTTACTATTTTAGCTTAAGAATTATTAGAAAAAGTATAATTATTATCTCTATAATAGAAGAGATAACTTATTAAATATATTAATAGATTATCTAAGTAAGAGCTCCTTCTAATACTAATAATAATTAATTACTTTACCTCTAATATAGTAGGTAGATTACTAGAGAAGAACTAGTCTTTAAGATTTATTAAAAGATAGTAAAACTAGCTTAAAAGTAGATATCTTAAACTACTAGATTTAGTAAGAAAAAAGGTAGATTTAATAGAAGAATATAAGATATACTTTAATTTAATTAAGATAAAAATTAACTAATATAAAGTAGAGCTAGAGAATATCTATAATATAGATAAAAAGAGCTTTCTTCTTAGCTTTCTTATAAAGGTAAAAAGGATCTTCTTAAAGTAAGCTTTTAAGAGTAAAAGAATACTAAGTAATATCTAAAATAGTAATAAAGAATAGATTATATCAATTATAATAATCTATATAGATAGTATAGCTATTATACTAGTATTAATATATAAAGTAGTTACTAGTAATATTTAAGATACTTAGGTTTAAGATCTTAATCTATAATCTTAGATATTATAAGCTAAAGAGCGCTATAGTCTAAGCTAGGAAGATTAGCTAATAGAGCGACTTTACTCTATATAATAAAGGCTATTTGTTAAGAGCGTCTAAGGTAGAGGATCTTATTAGATATTCTAAATAGAGGATAGTTAAAGCTATCGAGGTAGAAGATCTATTATTCTAATTACTACGGTTAAATAATAAGTTGTACATAATTCTAACTAATAAAACTAGCTACGCTATATATATAAGAGAATCGTAGATGCTTACTATAAGTATTCGTAAGCTTACTTACTTATAAGTAAGTAAGTAAGTTATTCTAGGATGTGCTTACTCTTATCTAGGTAAGCTATATAGGTAGGTGTTACCTATTAGTATAGGTAGTATAGCGTAGGTTAGTATATATACGTACTCGTAACAACTATCCCCCCTACTTAGACTAATGTCCTAGTAGTTATATAGTAGTTACTTTATAACTATATATATCCCTTCTTTCCTATAAGGTAACGATATCTTCCTCTTCCTCTACAAACTATCTATAACTTATATCCGAAATTGCTCGATATAGCTATTCTATAGAATTCTCCTATAATCGCTACTTTCTTAATAGCTATAAGTGTATTATTATAGACAGAAAGGCGCGAATAAAGTGCTCTAAATACGTCCGAATTAGTCGCCTATATATTAATATATCGTAGTCTTCTCTAGACTAGATAAGGGAAAAACTCTAATAAGAGATCAACGAAGATAAAGAGGAGTTATTAAAAGTAATAACGTAGTTATTATACAAGAAAAAGTTATTACGTTAAGCAGATAAGAGAGCGAAGAAAAAGGCTCTCTATCTTACTACAGAAATAGAGGAGTTAGGTAAATTAGATAAGGTAGAAGATTACCTAGCTATAGCGATAGGTACTACTATATTACTAGCTATATAGGAATCTTTAGGCTTTATTAATCCTATATTAGATGCTAGTAAAACTGTTATAGGAGGTTCTAGTAGTTTATAAGGTTCTTCTTTAGTTCCTAGGTATTTTCTAAGTCTATATATCCTTTCTATTTAACTAAGTATTTCTAACCCTTCTTCTATAGGATTTCCTTAACTTTATATTTATTATTATTAAGTTAATACTTGAAGGTTATTAATATTAGTGTACTTAGGTTAGCTAGTTCTAGTAAGGATATATAAAATACTAGATAGATACGTCCTACATTAGGTAGTAGTTTAAGGAGATAGTTAACTAGTCCTTATACTTCTTTAATTAAAAACAGACTAACTTTAACTAAGTCAAGTTTCTTTGTTAGTCTTTTTATTTTCAGATTTTTTGTAAGTAGATATACTTTATCCCTCTTTTTAAGCTAAGGTGTGTTTTTTAATTTCTTTATAAGTCGAGCTATAATAGATACTTATAACTTAAGAATGTTCTTTAAGATTGTTTTATAAACTAACTTTATATCCTAAACTAAAGTAAGTGCTTTATAGGCTTTAGGTCCTTATAAAGTAGTTATAAACATGTTTAGATGTTTTCTAAAGTTAGAATAGAACGGTGTTTTCTTTATTGTTTCCGAAACGTTGTTATTAAGGTATAGTTATGCTATTAGTAACAAACTAACCTAATTGTTTTACGCGTAGTTTATATAGTGTCGTAAGTATACTTCGAGGGACTAGTTCATCTATTCTATTTGTCTATTAGTCTGTAGATAATATGCTATAGACATCTTATGTTTAATACTAATCGTAGCAACTAAGGTCCTTTAGTAATTCGATGTAAATTTAACATCTCTATCTATAATAAAGATATTTAGTATTCTATAATACCTTATTAGCCTATTAAGGACTAGATATACTAACTGTTCTACGTTTATAGCTTCCTTATAAGGTACAAAATATAAGTATTTTATAAGTTAGTCGACTATAACAAGTATTAAGTTATATTATATACTAGTAGCCTAGTCTATAGACTTAGGTAGTTTAACGACGAAGTCTATTATAACCTAGTCCTATAGCGTCGCTAGTAGTTAACTAAACTGTATGTTACTATACTTAGCGTAGCGTAACGATTTGTCTTATTAGCACTCTACATATTTCTTAATGTATTTTTCTACATGTTTCTATATGTGTTTAAATATAAAGTGTTATTGTATTCTCTTAATAGTATAAGTAACACTAGGGTGTCCTTATAGAGGGTCTACGTAATATCGTTAGATGCATTCTAGTATTTTGTCTAGAGATGTAATCTTATATTTTCCTTTTAATATTAGGAATTGTTCTTTAGTGTCTTAGGCTACCCTTAGGATTACGTTAAACTCCTATACGTAGCTACTAAGACTTCTGTTAGCATTTATTCGTAGAATCTACTATTCTATGTTTTCCCTTTAACTTATATAGTTACTCCTTTAGCTAAGTGCGTCTACTCTACTATTATCTTTGCCTAGTATATACTAAATAATAAATTTGTACTGTCCTAAGAGTTCCGACTAACGAGTCTATCTTTAATTTAAGACCTTAGTAGTTATAAAGTATAGTAGGTTCTTATAATTAGAGTAGATCGTAAATTATAGAGCTCCTTTAGCATAGATCCTCTAGTGTTATAAGGCTACAACAATCGCAAGAAGTTCCTTATCGTAGATATCGTAGTTCTATTCTACTAGTAACATCTTCTTTAAGAAGTATGCTATTAGGTGTCGTTTGCTATTAGTTATCTATATAAGATAGGCACCTATAGCTATATCTAATGTATTAGTTTCGAGTTAAATTAGTTTTATTATATAAACTTAGATAGCCTTTTTTGCTTCCTTACTAACTAGCTAGACTAATAATTACCTTAGTTTTAAGTAGCTTATTAAGGTCTTTAACTATTAAATAAAGGCAAAGGTAAGAAGGCAATAGAGGTTGCTATTTATTAATAGCTATAGTAGTTATATTAATATAAGGTTTCTAGAATAGTACCTATCTTATAAGATCCTTATAGCAGTTTATCTACTTTATTTAATATATAGATTACAACCTCTTAATATTAGCATTTTCTTACTACTAGCTATTTATTATAGCTAGTAACTAGACTAATTTATCTATACTAGTTAAGGCCTTTTAGCTATTACTAAAAGGGACTTTCTTTAACTATTTTAGCTAGTATATTAAAAGGTATTATATAAGAGGAACATCCTTTCTATATAGAGCAAAACTAGTATATATCTATTTAATCTAGCTATTATTTTAGATATCTTTATATACCCTTAAGAGGTTAATAATTAAAGGCTAGTATTAAACTATAGCTTAGGTAGCTCTATATTATTAACTAGTAACTAGAGGAAGATTAGGACCCTACTTAAAGAGGTTGTTATAGAGGTTATAGACTAGTAAGATTAGTAGAAGGTCTATAAACTTAATAATACTATATTAATAATTACTACTTAAAATGCCCTTCTTAAAGCATAGAATAAAGGCTTCTAAACAGTACTAATATCTAAGAAAAAGAGAAGGAAGAGAGAGAGGGCCTTATTTAAAGATCTTAGAGCAATTAATAACTAAGGTATAACCTTCTTCTTACTAATTAAAATCTAGTAAGCTAAAGACCTTTAATAATAGAGAGATTAAGATAAAAAGGTCTAGTAATAAGTAAAGGTAGCTTAAGTTAAAGTAAAGAAGATTAACTAACAACTATAATAAGAGGTTACTATAGAGAGAAGGTTATAGAGGTCTTAAGTAGCTTAACTAAAGAAGGACCTTACTACTTAAAAGGTATACTAAAAGGCTATTAAAAAAGAGGTTAATTAAGCATAACAATAGCTTTAAAACTAGCTTAAAACTGTAGTTAAAAGGCTAAAATCTAACTAGCAACAATTAGTTATAGCTAGTCTCTTATAACTAGCTATTAACAAGCCTAAAACCTTAGAATAGCTAGCCTATACTATTTTATTAAAAGACAGAATCATTAGACTACTAAGGCACTTCAACACTTGAAAAGTTTATATATTTGTAGCTATCACATCAAGGAACAAGCTCATTCAAAAATTATATCAATAGCTGCTATAATGGTAGTGTTATTGCTAGTTGAAGTTAAGGTCAATAGTAGCGATTTTCGTGCATCACGTAGTGGCGTGCACGCCGCGGGGAAGACCTCTATCCTAACACATAGAACACGTCGAAGTGCGGCGCAATTTGAATACTTTACGTACAGTTACTTCGTCGCATTCATCGACCTATGCTACGTCGCATTACTCTAGCTATCGTCGTAGGGTTTCGCATTATCGCGTTACTATAGAATTCTACCGACTATTCGAAGCGATAAGGCAATGTCTTATCGAGATTCTAGTATACGCTTCGGATAATCCTACCTCGCTTCGACCGATTCTTCCCTCGACCTTTGTTCGATTTTTAGAGGAACGACGCGACGACTTAGAAGGCTAACCCTCTACGTACTCGCAATCGTTCTTCTCGCCTAGGACCGTTTTCTCTGTTTCGAAAGTCATGCTCCCGCTGCCGTGGCGAACGGCATCCTCGAGACCGATTTCACGGTTAATTTCCCGCATTCGTTCAGCATCAGCCTGTGCTACGCCAACAGAGCCGAACAAAACATCCATCTCCTCGAGAGCTAACCCCTTGGTCTCAGGGAAGAAGAAAAAGATGAATGCTGCGCCTATGAAGGTCAAAATACCAAAAAACAGATAAGTCCCGTAAGTCATGCTTGCCAACATATCCGGGGTGACCTCTGCACACATTGTTAGTACTATTGCCCGTCCCGAAAATCATTATGCAAAGAGACCAGAAAAGAACTCACGTCCGACAATGAAATTGTTCTACAAGATGAATTAGCTCATATCGCTTCCAAGCTCTGCGACTAATACTTACCATCCAGTTTGACGATGCACCGAGAGCAATGCCGTACGGACGCTGCGAAATAGGCCAAATCTCCGCGATGACGATCCAGGCGCATGGTCCCCAGCTATAACCGAAAAATACAACAAAGAGCCAGACCATGGCAACCGCAGCCCAGCCAGCTCCTGTGTGACTGCTCCAAGAGCTTTGATCTTTCGCGGTGATGATGGCGATCACGATGTGACACGTCGCCATCCCGATGGCGCCAGTGACCAAGATGGGTTTGCGACCAAGCTTGTCGACGTACAACACTGCCGGAATAGTCGCGAGCCACATGGCAATACCGACTACGCCAGTAGCTAGCAGTGAGATGGTGTTTCCTGAAAGACCTAAACTTTTGAAGATGGAAGGGGCATAGTACAGAACAGCATTGATACCTTATCGTCGTTAGCCCAGGTTTGCTTATGACTTCCAGCAGAGCAGAGCTTACCAGTCCATTGCTGGAAGAACATCGTAATGGTCGCAAGAAGGACACGACGCAACATAGGTTTGGAAGTGAACAGCGAACCTGCGGCAACAAACTGGAGCTTGACGGTGGACCAAGCAGATCCGTCGGCAAGATGTGGAAAGTGTTCTGCAGTAGTACGTTTGTCAAACAGACATTCGGCTTTGATTTCGAGGAATTCAAGCTCAATAAGCTCGTGGTCAGTCGACAGACCACGCAAGCTGGCAAGGGTTTTCCTTGCTTCTTGCTCGCGGCCGTGCTTTGCCAGCCATCGTGGGCTGAACGGCATGAAAATCTAGGATGATCAGTCCCAGACTTACTTCCAAGCGCGGGATAAGTCACGTACCATGCCGATTCCAAGGAGGAGCGCAGGCACCAGTTGGAGGCAAAGCGGGACCAGCCATGCCGCATCAGACTGCGTCGAGCCTGTACCTCCGATGTAGTTGGTCCCGTAATCAATCCAGAATGAGATCATGATTCCTGTAGTGATTGCAAGCTGTTGCAGGCCGACAAGAGCCCCGCGGACCTCTGGTGGGGCGCATTCCTGTTTGGCAGAAGGGTGTCAGCAAAACTCGAACAGATAGTAGCCGAGGAAGAAATACTGACTGCGTTGTACATTGGCACGATCATAGACAAGGCTCCAACCCCCATACCAGTGATGAATCGACCGCCGAGGATCGAGCTCGATCCGGACGATGTCGCAGCTGTGACTTGAACAATCACACCGATGATGAAGATAGCCGTATTGACAAGAATAGCGTATTTCCGCGAGATGATCTCAGAAAGGAAACCAGAATAGATTGTGCCAAACCAAGCTCCCAGCTCAAGGATGGATGTCAGCCAGCCTTTCTTCGATGGGTCTTTGACATATTCGCCCATGTCTTTACTGTATTAGTGTCTGCTAGGTATCTGTCTTCCAGTCCTTTTACATACGGTTTCCGAAGTCAGACATCGTCAAGACGCCAGAGAATACTCCTTGATTGTAGCCATATCTACTTTTTGTCAGGTCAGGTCCCTATCAACACGGCAATAACTTACAGAAGACCACCGAGGCATGCAAAACATGCGATACCGAAGACTTTGGCATTGCGGACAAGAGCAGCGGGACCGGCGCTTCCTTGGAGTTGTCGCCGGCGTTCGAGAGCGATGGTGTCAAATCCTTGACCTCCACCAGTAGGAGCCATTGTGATGATGAGCGATATGTTCTTGCTTTAGGCAAGAAGTTCCAAGTGAGATTAAAGATGAGAGGCACCGAAGTAATGTTGGAGACTGAGAAGTTGCGACACTTGAGCACAGGTGGACATGCTGGTCTTTGTATAGCAAGCGGATAAATAGAACCCGGACTACATGATCTAATAACACGGGTTGACCAGATCAATGGTGATCCATGCTCCTGCCCATGGGGAACCACGTGTAGAGCAGCTGCTAGCGTGGCGGAAGACTAAGGTCTGCTAAGCGTGCCGGAAATCTCGGCTTCAACTTGCCTTTGTAGAGGCGGGGGATCTATCATGTTTGCCACTCCTTTCGACCGCCACGAGTTGCACTTGTCGGGTAAATCTCAGGCAGGTTTCCTCGGGCGCGCTAATTACCACGAAGGTCGGACTCGTCCAGCCTAAATACAGTGTGCCCCGCTGAGCCAAAGAAAGGAAGACGCATTTTGAGGATCGTATGTGATGACCTTAGCCGCGACAGAGTTCTGGTCACATGGATGCAGATCATAGGACGACGGTCGCATGCCGTACTTCCGAGGAGCTCAAAGTCTGGATACCCGGGCAGCTAGGGGACAGAAATACCCATACACTATAAACACGACATCATATAATTCTTTACTCAGTCCTTCCCCTAAAGCGGCATTGAAAATGTAGATTGAGTATTCCAAGGCCTCGCCGCCTTCGTACAGTTTCTTCTGCAATTTGAATGTCGAGAAGTTGAGGAAAGGATGGCGACATAGAACAAAAATCTGTGTGGCTGTAAGTGTAGAGTGTATGGCTAGTTTTGTCCCCCAGGTGCCGGGCATGTGCCACGTTGCGGAACTTCGATTTAGCCGGAAATACAACTAATGCGCTTTGGCGGTGGACGAGGTCGCTATCCACGTTACCAGGCGCATGACATTTCAGCATGTCGTATCAAGTTAATCTGCATCTTCGAAGGATCTAACGGAAGAGGTTCAACCAACAGGTCTTTGAGCGAACAAGCTACGGAGTCCGCTGTCGGTCGCATGTATTCGGAATGTAGAAAGACCAGCTCATTCTGCATCAAGGCACAACGGGAGAGTTCACACCCTTTTATTGTCTCAATACACAAGCGGAGTAATGACTGAGCACGATCTGTGTACAAGTATCTACACTGTAAGATAGAGTGGAACAGACAAAGGCTCATCTTCGAGGGCAATCATGCTCGCTACAGAGGAGATGCCATTTGAATGACATACAGGTCGCATGCATACCAGAGACGTTAGATCCCATTCGTCGGCTGGGGGTCTGGTGTCTCGCTTGCCTGGGGAATTTGCTGGAACCATTCGGGCCATTTTTGAATGGTCACTGCATCCCCGACCAAAGTGAAGCTATGAGTGACCGAGGCTTCGGGGTTCAGAGCCAGGGTGTACTGGCCAGGATAGACAACCAAGTTACCGTTCTCATCGGCACGCGCAAATGCACCCACAGGAACAGCTATCCTGATTTGGCGAGATGAGCCCGGAGCTATCGTAGCTTCACGATCGATGCCTACGAGCCACTTGATAGGTCGTGGTGTTGGACCAGAAGTGGTTGAGGCAAATAGCATTGCACTGTACTCTGAAGCCAGCTTGCCAGTATTGGTCACCGTCACCGCAAAGGTGAGGATCGGCACTTGTTCAGCGTAAGCATAGTGCGGATGTGCTTGGGTGAAAGGGCGGCTGATGTTGTAGGACGTGCTGAGATTACTGCTTGTAAGCTGCTCGGACCATGTGGTATAGGTCAGACCATATCCAAATGGATATACAGCTTCTCCAGTGTACCACATGTAAGTCTGACCTGGATTGCTTCCACTTGGAGCGAGGCTCATGTCGAGCTGGTCAAAGCCATTGAGATAGTCCGCTGGATACTGTGTTGATACAAGCCGACCGGCTGGGGTGCGCTTGCCGGTGATGATATCAACAAGTGCCTGCCCGCCACTTTGACCGGGATAACCTCCCCAGATCAATGCATTCACCTGATCGTTTGCCTTGAGCGAGGAACTGTCGATCTGGCCGCCGCCCATCTGTAGTACGATAACAGGCTTGCCGAGCTGGCTGAGCTGCGAGATCAATTCTAGCTGAACGCCAGGCCATGTTATGTTGGACCGGTCCATACCCTCAGCTTCGATCGAATTGTCGAGTCCTCCAGCGAAGATAATGACGTCGGACTGCTCAGCCGCAGCGATTGCTGCAGCAAAGCCAGCAGTGCTACTATCTCCGACAGAGTTGGTACCATTAGAGAAGTTAATGGTGGCTCCAGAAGCCTGCAAAGCTGCAAGTGGGCTGATCAAGTACGGGGTGACTCCGTAATAGTTGCCCAAAAGCTGGTCCGTCGCATTACCCCAGGGTCCAATGAGTGCGATGCTAGAGCAGTCTTCAATCTGTAGTGGCAATGTACCATCGTTCTTCAGTAGCACCGTACCTTGGACAGCGCCCTCGTATGAGATGTTCAGTGCATCGGTTTGGACTACATCGTTCCAGTCCAGGCTTCTATACTTAGTTTTACTGCTGTCGAACCAGCCCTGGTCGAAGTACCCGCTATAGAGTCGCTTCAAAGCAAGTTCGATGTCATCACGAGCGACGAGGCCCTCATCGAAGGCTGGCATAAGGTGATAGGCGTATGTGTCGCCACAATCGATGTCAGTACCAGCACGTAGACTGTCAGCTGCTGCGCCAGTTTCGTTGGCCGCGTAGCCATGTGGGTCGAAAACATTGTACACAGCATCGCAGTCTGACGACACAAAGCCCTCACCGAAACCCCAGGTCTCTCGAAGTAGACTTTGGAGCAGGAAAGAATTGGAGCAGCTTGGTACGCCGTTGATCTGAAGGAAGCCAATCAGCGAGACTACTCGTGCTCTTCAGAGCAACGTGAACCTCAACTTACTGCATTGTAGGAGCACATCAATGATTTCGCCTTGGCAAACTGTACTGCTGCCTTGAATTGCGGAGTATAGTAACCAGCCAGATCCTGTTGAGAGATTGTGACGTCGTTCCCAAGACGGCTATGATTGTTCCAGTTCTCGATGTCATAGCCTGCAAAGTGCTTGGGCACAGCAATGAGCTTTGGTTCCACGGGATCGACGCCTCCTTGAATTCCTGTGATGTACTCGTAGGCGTAGACAGAGCTTAGGAAAAATGCATCTTCGCCAGGCGTCTCCTGTCCGCGTCCCCAGACCGGAGATCGAAAGCCGTTGATGTTTGGAGCGTACACGTTCAGGCCATATTTGCCGGCGTTATTGTAAGCACGACCCTGAGATCCGATGATACCAGCGATCTGGTGAATCAAGCTAGCATTCATTGATGCCATGGACGTGCTGATCCTGTCAGTTCTGGTTGCACTGATGATCTCATATGCGCTTGTACCTACATTGGCATTGGAAAAGACGTCGCCCAACTCCATTCTCCGGGTAAAGTGTTGAATGTCGCCCGAGCCAGCCCGTGCAGTGCCTCATTCCAGACTTGATAGGCTGGTAAACCCAGGCGGGGAACACCCGGGGCAGTGTTGCACGTATTATTGATCACCTCCTCCAACGTGAACATGGAGATGAGAGCGGAAGCACGTTCCCATGATGTCAGGGACAAGTCGCAAACCGGAGAGTTCGCCAACAATGTGCTATTGCAAGTTGGGAAAGTGGTGTTGATGGAGTCGACTGTGCGCTGATCAAGACTTGGCTGCGGCTCGGTCGAGTAGTCGATGTTGCTTGTCTGGGCTTGACCAAGCACGCAAGGGACAAAGGACAAAGCTGTTGCGAGCAGAAGCGCTTGCATCGAAGAAGACTGTCGCATCGTGGCTCGAGAAAGCGAAAAGAGCATCAATGGTCGAGGATTGCAAGGGAATGGGGGGGAATGCAACACATGCCTATGGAACTATATAGACGTCTTGATGGACATTGAATGGTGCATCAGTACACATTGAACCAGTCAGCACGTACGCATGATGATACTACTAAGCGGCATAGACTACACGGCAGGTGTGGAGAGTATGGAGGAAAACATCCGATCTGCCGAACCTTACTGTACCGACGCCTCTCACATCAGGCACTAGCTCTACAGTACCCCACACAGGGGGGAAGACAACCACTCCGCCAAACACATCTGGCGGCAGATCGGAGGCCGGCTGGGTAAAGACGATGAGGTAGATGAGTAGCCGACAGGGCCGGCATAGAGACTTCATACAGCCTAAAGTCGACATCTTGAGTGGGGATGTAGATGACTTCGATGCTTTCGATCATTGCGCTTCATCATCTGCCGAAAGCTTTGCACGCCCGTCCACAACACGTCAATTTCACCTTCCCATTGGGTCAGTACAGCGCGTCATCGACTTCACTACCTAATGGGAGGGGAAAGAGACGCTGCTGTCGTGTGCTTAGAGACATGGCCCATGTGGGCCTCAAATTGCATTGACACACCCACGAGCGGTATGATGGTTACAGTCCACGCCAGATCCGAGAACGATCCAATCCTCGCAACTCCTGTTTCTTCCCTCTCTTGAGCATCGGCTTCCTGCCAGCAAGATGGCTCGACGAATCTGCTCGTTCTTGCTCTTCTCGACTCTTGTCCGTGCACTGTCTGACTTGACAGGAAGCGCAGCATCGCGAGCCACCAACTCCAGGACTTCGTTGACGTTGCTGTATCAGAACTCGCTGAACGCTACCGACGATGCGAATCACGTGGGCGCCATTCTTTTGGACCCCATGGCATACACATCTGCTGCTGCAGCATGTTCAGCTATTGGAGAGTCCCTGATCACGAGCGAGATCATCCGCCAACACAGCTCCGACTTTTCGCATCAGCTTGCGTACCTCGAATATGCTGGACTTGCTAGTATCGGCCAGGAATACTACGTTCGGGATGCCATTATCTCTGCCAGCCTGCTGACCGGTGGCTTGATATACCTTCCGCTGCTCGCACCAGCACTCGAGCTACCAGTCCTGTGCACGCAGTCCAGTACGCAAAACGGTCCATCAAATGCTGTCGCTACAGTACAGAATCAGGTCACCGTCACGACATCCACCAATTCCTATGTCGGATTCCGCAATTTGAAATCGTTTCGCTTCGATGGGATCCCGTATGCCAATCAGGCGGCCAGATTCGAATACTCTAGTGTCTACAACCAAAGTGGTTCCATCATCATGGCTACCACGTACGGTCCCGATTGTGCTCAACAGTATGACGCTTCCAGCCAAGAGAATTGTTTGTTCATGAACATCCAGACGCCATTTCTTCCAAGGCTAGGCTCGAAAGCAAAATTGCGACCGGTTCTGGTGTCCATCTATGGTGGCGGCTTCACAGGCGGAAGTAGTGGTCCTTACAGTGGTCTTGATTCTGGCAATCTTGCCTCACGAGAAGATATTGTCGGGGTGCAATTCAATTACAGACTCTCGACACTAGGCTTTTTATCTGTGCCGGGAACAAACATCAAGGGTAACTTCGGCATCGGCGATCAAGTCACTGCTTTGAGGTGGGTGCGTGAGAACATCGAGTATTTCGGCGGCGACCCGAGTCGAGTCACCATCATGGGCGAATCTGCTGGAGCTGGCTCTGTTCGTGCTCTACTTGGCTCGCCACCAGTGATCGCCGAAGACCTTATCGTCGGCGCTGTTGCTCAATCAAACCTCGGAGGCGGGAGGACGCTCGGATTGAATGGAAACTATGGGACAACCTACAGCTCGTATTACACCATCGCCGAATCATACGCTGTAGCTGGCCAACAAATCTTTGCAGAAGCTGGTTGCAACCAAGCAAGCATCGACGCCCAAATCGCCTGCCTGAAGACCATTCCAGCGCAAACGATCCAAAGTTTGAGTACTGTCGCTCGCTATGTTGTGCAGGATGGCTACTATGTCGATTCTGAGCAATTGAACGTTGCCAACAAGAATGGGAGTACAGCTCATGTCAATGTGATTTTTGGCACTACGGCTAATGATGGAGCTTCGTTCTCAACCTATCCCACCTCACCAGTCACATCTGAGATAGAAGGGATCCAGGCAGCTCTTGGAATCAGCGCTGAGTATGCCCAAGCGATCGTGAGCAGTGGATACTTCCCTTTTTACGACACCGGAAATCTTACACTTGATTCCTTCAACGTCTCTCAACGAGTCGCCACGGATATCACCTTTCGCTGCATCGACGAGGCTACAGTGTATGCTGGGATGCAGACGAGTGTATTCAAAACGGCCTATTATTACACTATGGATAGGACTTATGAAGGGTAATGCTATTCCATGGTTTCTTTGTCATATGGAATGCTAACCATTGTCCAGGTATGATCCCAACAACCTGGGAAGTACTGGTCTTTCGCAAGGACCGATAGAGCCTGGATACCCGTATGGAGACCCGGAACTACCATACTTCCGTCTCCATGGCGCAGATTTGGGTTTCACTTATGGCAATCAGAACCCTCTTCGCGATGCGAACGACCTCCTAGCGTCCCAGCTCATCTCGGCATACTTTGCCAGCTTTGCCAAGACTGGAAATCCGAATCCAGATTCGACGTATCTGTCCGCTCGCGGCTACACCAACGTACGTTCAAAAGTGACATTGTTCCTGGTACTCGGACTTGACTAACGTGAAACAGACTTCAAGAGGCATCTCTGTCAGTGGGCCATGGCATCAAGTGAGCAGCAAAACTGGTCCTGCGAAATTACTGGACTTTCAGTCTCTCACAACAGATTTTCCGGACGCTGCGCAATGCGCTTGGCTGAATTATTCCATCTCGTACTATCTTGATGGTGGGAGCTGATTTCGCGGCTACACGATGCTCAACTCATCAGAACAAATGGTAGCGAAGAGCGTGAGTGGTGCTGCAGTTATTCCTTGGTAACCATTTACATCGTGATTACCATTATACTTCCAAGATTATGCATTAGGTCTCTACACTGGTTACAAAACTGATGGATCAGGAGCCAATTAGCATGACATCGTAATGGGTAAACCTTTCGATTGTTCGTATTCATCTCATGTGGCTGCTAGGATATAGCATTTGCGGGCCGCGGTTGAAACATGCCAGGAATACCAAGACCCTTCGTGTTGAACTCCTTTTGATGCGTGATAGCAAATAGGTGAATTGAGCGAAGAACCGCCTCAAGCAGCGTGAAAAGCCTTTAATTAATCTCATTCTGCACAAACCCTCACGAATGATGTATGGACCTCAGATCTGCACACATGCGACAGACTCCATCTACAAAATGATGATAGATGACGTTCCGTTACTCTCATAGCCCTCAGTCGCCATAATCTGGTAGTTAAAAGTCCCGAGGTTCTGCACAGTGATTAACATAGACGATCAAATGATGTATTCTAAGTAGACCAGGTGGTGAACATACCAAACCCACTGCCTTCCAAGCAGCGATGTGTTTCGCGAAAGTAATGGTTCCACTTGTCCGTTTCTTCTGGCGAACAGAGATATATTGCTTAAAAGTAGCTGTCCCTACGATGGAGGGAGCATCTGTACGCGTCGTTTCATAGATATCGTAGACACCGCCGTCCGTCGTAACATTGCCGAGTTGAACTCCAGCACTACCTGGATTATAAGTTCCGTCGGTTTCGACGACGTAGTATTCGACAAGTGGATTGGTGGTCCAGCCGTAGAGTGCTATGAGGCTGTCATTGTCGGCCTCGATGAGACCAGCGTAAGTGATGGTGCTGCAGAGAGTAAAGGTCAGTCATACTCCGTACATGTAATCTCTCGATGTCCACGCGACGCACCGAGCAGCGCCAGTCTGCCAGCCGATCCCAGCCACAACATCCGTGTTGGCTTCTGACCACGACAACAGATAGGATCCGGGGCCAAGAACGAACTCGTCGGTACCGGTCTCGACGTAGTTTGAGTAGTAATATCCGCCATACGTTCCTGTGCCACTCGCTTCAACCGTCTTGAAGCGCTTCTCATGAACCACATTTGGACCAGCCACAACAAGCGCTGTGCCAATAGCAGCGATAAACAATGATCTTAAGAACAAAGTCATGATGCAACACCAAGATATTGTAACTCTCTGAGATTGGAATTCGCTCCGTCTCCAAGATTGTTGTGGGGAGGACCAAACTCATGTAGCCATCGGTCTTTGTATCAATGATCTTACGAGGATTAGTCCTCGGACCTCGGGGGCTGCAAACAACCGCAAGTATGCATCATGAGCACTCATCTGTGATGATTGGCTTTTACCCGTGGGCTTATTATTAGGATCGATTAAAGCAAATTTTTCATCCGGTTGCGCACCATCGATGCTGCAGATCCAAATAGGCTAAAATGGTATGCTCCCCGCAACGACTCCTCAAGGAATTTTGGGACCGCTGACCGGATCCACATCATGCATCTGCAGCTGTACATGGTTTCGCCACTGGGGCTAGCGACACAATGTGAATATCCGCCAAGTTTCTGTCTGATCTTGGGTGGCTATCAAGGTGATCTGATGCCGCTGACCCTTGTTTCCCCCTGCCCGATACAAGATAGGTTGTAAGCATGCAACACCACCGCATACCTACGTGAAAGTGACCGTCTGCAGCGCCGTGCCACAATACATCAGATATCATAACTTGGCTGACGATGTAAGCATAAAGTGTCGATGCTACGTAGTCTCTATCCATGAAATTTACACAAGAACGTCACAAAGCAGGTGTGTAGCTAGTGCCGAGAAGATCGTGAGCAAATGACACGTAGGTCCTTGTTTGGCTTTATGCGCTATTAAGCCATTCCGTTAGGAGTGCCATCAAGAACATACTATCGAACCTAAAGTTCACTGCACGACTATGCCGCAGACGACTCGTTGCAACTCTTTAGGATTGCACTATAGTTCTGGTATTTTGTTAAGTTACCTACAGGACTTGTAGTACTAGTAGTGTAAGGTAATGTGCATATGTTTTCTAGATGCGTATAAAATCATTTTTAGCGCTATCTCTACTACAGAAAGTATCTTGTCTTATAGAATACGTATAATTTCGCTATCTAGACGTTTCTTATTAGATAGTCGGACATATAGCAAAGTGTCTAGAATTTTAAGATTAGAGGTTAGCGTTTATAAGACTATATAGTCTAGCTTAGGAAAGCTCGTAAGTAGATTACCTCGAGTTCTGTCCTACCCTAGCCTCTATTCCTATCTACTTATAGGGTCTAATACTAGAGAATACGAATAGTATAACGTATACGAAGCTACTCGCTATTATACCTAGGCTATACTGTTTAATACGTCGATCTTATACGCCCTTAATTAGACTAGATTAGAATACCGGTAATAGATACGTACGTAAGCGATGCTTATAGTACTTAGTAGCTTAATAATAATCGCGATCGCTATAGCTATTCTACGTGTATTTCGATAGCTATAGTCGAGCTCTTAGCCTCTTCCCTTAATATCCTAGTTAAAGGCTGTATTAGCATTTTAGATATACTTACCTTAAGTAACCTAGATATTCTAATAGGTAGGTCTATATATCGCTACACTCTAGACAAGCAGTATAGCCTTACTTCTTAACCTACTAACTACTATAGTTATAGTCTAATAAAAGGTATTAGTTAATTTAATTACACAAGTGTAAAGCTTAGTATTTACCTCTTTAGAGCCGCTCTATTTTCTACTACTACTTAGCTTCTTTCTCTTACTATGCTTTTGTTATATAGCTAACCCTAGGAAGCTAGGGTAACATAGCACGTATAGTAAGGGCACGTACTCGAGCCGATTAGCGCGGCCTAACCCGCGATTAGTCTAATCGAGTATAAGAATCAGTCTAATCTATAACCTAATTAGACCGACTTACGCGTTAGCGTTAACTAATTATACGAATCTCCTTTATATATAACGAATAATCTTTTATAGGTAGTTAGAAGTTCGTGCTTAATTTATATTATAATCTTTACCCTAGATTACTAATCGCCTTAACTATTATAAACCCCTTCTCTTAACTTGTCTTATATAAAACTCCTATATACTAAATCTCGGCTCTACTAACCTACCTTTATAATACCGCCTTATACGGACTTATAAGATAGGGCTAGTCTATAACTAGTACCCCTCTATTCGAAACTATATCTATCTATTATACAAGATCGGAAGACGACTCTTTAGACGCTTCCTATAATAGCACCGACTCTAAGTCTTCTAATCTTAAGGAGATTACTCGACCTATAGTTAACGACTAAGCTATAACTACTTAGATTAATAACATCGAGATATCTGTCTACGTATAGTCCGCTATTAAGGCACCGACTAACGGAACCTCTGCCTAGATTACTAAGAACTCGAGGAATAAAACCGTATGCTCTACGTAATGCCTTTAGGAAAAGGTAAAGCTCGGTCGTAACAGAGCATCCGCCCGAGCTTGAACCTAAGCTTAACTAACCTTACGGAGATAGCCGTAAGGGCTAAGATTTAATAGCAGAAGTCTACCTAACTAGCTAAGTGTTAAGGGCGTCTTAGGCAGAGGCTCTTATTGGATATTCTGAATAGAGGACGGTTGAAGCTAACGAGGCAGGAGATCTTGTATTCCAATCACTGAGTTTGAACAATGAGTTGTACACGATTCTAACTAATGAAACTAGCTGCGCTATATACATAGGAGAATCGTAGATGCTCACCGTGAGCATTCGTGAGCTCACTCGTTCACGAGTGAGCAAGTGAGATGTGCCAGGATGTGCTCACTCTTACTAGAGTGAGCTGCATCAGCGGGTGCTGCCTATTGGTGCGGGCGGCTAGGCGCAGGTCGTGCACGTGCGTGCCCGTAACACTAAGAGATTAGATGCACGTTTATAGCTAACGACCGCACTAGAAGAATTAAGACGATTGTAGCAAGCTTAGGGACTTATCTTATTAAACTAGTTCGGATCGATAGCACGGTTACTAAGGCTATAGTTAACTCTAGTGCTACCGGATTGTTTATAAGTAAGGATTTCGCTAGACGAGCTAAGATAGGCACTTAGCGAATAAAGTAAGCATTTTAGTTACAGAATTACGACGGAACGCTTGTTAGTACTAACTAGGGAATAGTTGATACGGAAACACAGATTGTGTCTCTCGAGATAGGACGCTACCGAGAGGAATGCTAGTTTAGCATTACTAGCACGCCGCTAGAATACGACGTAGTGCTTAGATTACTATAGTTAAGAAAAAATAATCTAACTATAGACTAGACTATAGGAGCCTTTACGTTTAAAGGTCCTAAGACTACGCTGTTTAACGCTAGTACGAAGCTAGGTTAGAAGGTAGGCAACATTAGTTTTATAACGACAAAACAGATAGATTAATAGATTCGTAAGAAACTATAACGAGTATACGCGATATAGGCTACTACTACGAAGTCCGGCGAAGTTATATTAGAGATACTAAAAGAATACAAAGACTTCGCCGAGTTATTCGAACCCTCGGACAAGACGAACTCGTTACCTATAAGAGGACCTTAGGATCATAAGATTGAATTAATTCCTAGTAGTAAGCCACCTAAGGACAAACTAAGACTACTTTCTCCGATTAAGTTATAAGTACTTAAGGACAACCTCGAAGATGTAACGAAGAAAGGGCTTATTAGACCTTTAAAATCCCCTATAGCATCCGCCGTACTATTCGTCTAAAAGAGGGACGGATTCCGTATGTACGTAGATTATCGAGGACTAAACAATGTTACTATTAAGAATAGCTACCTATTGCTATTAGCTAGTAACTTAAGGAACAAGCTCTAAGAAGCTACGGTGTTTAGTAAGTTTGACATACTAGCTATGTTTAACAGGATACGTATCGCTAAAGGAGACGAATAGAAAACGGCTTTCCTAACACCTTCTAGACTCTATAAGTATTTAGTAATGCTATTTAGTCTTGCTAATACACTAGCGACGTAGTAAAACTATATTAATAATATTCTTCGCGAATGTCTAGACGTCTTTGTCGTCGTGTATTTAGACGATATACTAGTATACAGCAAGACTAAGAAGGAACACGTCTACTACGTAAGGATAGTACTTAAGGCACTTCAAAAAGCTAGACTACGTGTCTACCCTAAGAAGAGTGAATTCTACTAGAAGGAAGTCGCATTCCTAGGCTTTATTATATCCGATAAAGGTCTCTAAATAGATCCTGCAAAGATCGAGGCAGTTATAACCTAGCCCCGACCTAGATCGCTAAAAGAAGTCTTATCCTTCTTAGGATTCGTAAACTTCTACCGAATCTTTATTAAAGGATATTCGAGGATTATAGCACCTCTTATAGACCTTACTAAGAAAGATGTTTCTTTTAAATAGACGAAGGAACATAAGGAACTGTTCGAGAAACTTAAAAGAATAGTTAGCGAAGAACTAATTCTTGTTATATTTGACCTAAATAAGATAAGCGTTGTCGAAACCGACTTATACGATAAAGCGCTAGGAGGATACATTAGCTAGAACGGCGAGGATAGCAAACTCCACCTAATAGCCTATTACTTAAGGAAACTTTCGCTAGCCGAACTTAACTACGAAATCCACGACAAGGAACTCTTAGCGATTATTAAAGCTTTTAAACATTAGAAGTACTACCTCGAAGGATCGATACACGAGACTCTCGTATATACCGACTATAAGAACCTTTAGTACTTCATAACTACGAAGGAACTAAACCGACGACAAGTCCGCTAGGCCTAGGAGCTCGCTTATTATAACTTCTGCGTTAAATACCGAAAAGGCTCGGAGAACGCGCGAGCAGATGCCCTAAGCCGACGGAGTAACTTCGTTAAAGGAGAAGTTAAGCTTAAGGGACCGATCTTCTAGATAGACTCGGATAGATCCCTTAAGCGTGTTATAGTTGCAGCAACGTCGATTATACAACATAACATCCTTACTAAGATCCGTTCTAAGCTAGATAATAACGCTTTCGCGAAAGGCATTGTTAGTAATTTAGCTAAGAACTAACTAAACTAGAAACAAGATAACAGACTGCTCTTGTTTTAAGAAATAGTATACATACCTAAGACTTATTAGAAAGATATGTTAGAACAACACTATAACTCTTTTAGTGCTAGATACGAAGGAGTCGAGAAAACTATTGCCTAGATTACCTAGAATTACATAATCCTAGGAATTCGGAAAGTAGTCTCGAATTATGTCGACGCTTGTGCTACTTATTAACGCTTAAAGCATTCCTAACACAAACCCTATAGATTGCTCTAATTATTGCTAGTCCCTAATAGACCGTAGCAGTCAATATCTCTAGACTTCGTTATTAAACTACCTAAGTCTAAGGAGCTAGTGTCTAGAATTAAGTATAACTCGATACTTGTTATCGTTAATAGGTTCTCTAAGTTCGCCTACTACCTTCCGTTTAGAGAAAGCTCTAGCGTAGAAGACCTTGTATACGTCTTCTACTATATAGTAATTGTAAATTACGGAGTTCTACAGCAATTAGTCTTAGATCGAGACAAGCTATTTACTTCTAACTTCTAGAAATCTCTAATAAGATAACTTAGTATTAAGCACAAGTTATCTACGTCGTTTCATCCTTAGACAGATAGATAAACCGAGCGGATAAACTAGGTTATAGAATAATATCTACGCTACTATGTTAACTATTAGTAGGATAATTAGGTATCGCTATTACCTATAGCGCAATATAGTCATAACTTATCTATTAGAGCTATAGGGTTATCTCTATTACAAGTACTGCAACCCTCTTTAAGAAACTTACTACCTCTTAAAGACGCTAACCTAGCTGCTAAGGCTCTATAGTATATAGGCAACTAAGAGATTCTTTATACGAATCTTTAGAAGGATCTACTATTCCTTCGCTCTAGAATAGAATACTTCGTAAATAAGAAGAGAGTTAAGGGACTAACTCTTAAGAAGGGGGACAAAGTTTACCTCCTTCGACGAAATATCTAAACTAAAAGGCCTAGTAACAAGCTAGACTTTACGAAATTAGGACTATTTAAGATTAAGAAGAAAAGAGGACTCGTTAATTTCAAGCTAGATCTACTAAAGACAATAAAGATCTACTCGAACTTCTATATATTACTTCTTAAACCGGCCTACGAAGAAACCCCGTTACAGACGACGCCTCTAGACATCGATAACGACTTCGTTAAATCAGATTATAAGGTAGAAAAGATACTCGTATAGGACGGATCGAGGTATTTGATTAGATAGAAGAACTACCTAGACTCTAACAACACCTAGGAACTACTAGAAAACCTTAAAGGATATATAAAGGAAGTTAAGCGTTTCTATACCTAACCTAGTCCCTCGCTAACGACCGAGTTCTAGATGCGAGGACTATTACTAAAACCGAAGCTAGGAGACTTCGATACGTTCCGGGCCTTTATAAGTTATTAGCGCTAGCACTACTAGGTAAACAGATAACAGCAACGAACCTTAGGAGGTTCCCTTAGGAACGTTAGACCCGCTAGTAGTAACTATATTCTCTAGGTCCTACTAAAATAGAGAACCTATACCGAACGAAGAAAGACTAAATTCTGTAGACGCTAGATCTTCTATTAGAATAGGATCCCTATTTACTTCTAGCTCTCGAAGCAAACACTCTATCTTCTCTTTTGCCTTCTTATCTAACTGCTTTTGTATCTTTCTTTTCCGATCGATCTAGGACTGAATTTATAACAACTCTAATATAAGTTGTTCGCGACGCCTTTCGTCCTCTACGATCTCGTTAGTAAGCTAATCGCAGGCCTAGTCGAGGGCCTCCTAGGAAGTCTAGACATAAGGTCGCGTACGACGAGTGTATTCGGCGCGCTTAAGTTCTCCTAGTATAACTAGATAAGCGAGATTGTGTTTATAACAGTAGTTATAGCGGTGTTCCTAGAGACAGCCGAATTTAAATATTTTAGTAGAACGCTTTAGGGCGTCGGAGCGAGATCTAGAAGACATCGTTAATAAATAAGCAAATGAACGAGGTTATTAGGCTATGTAATAGCTTAGGGTCGAGCTAACCTAGGAGAGGGGTAGTGTTACGCGGTACGAACATCGGCCTCTACCGAGGGCCTATGTAGCGGCACGTAACAAACTAGTATTAACTACTAGTAAGCAAAGTAAGGACTGCTTACTTTACTTATAGCTATAGTAAGTATAGCGAGGCTTACTTACTATGCTCGTAATAATAGTAAGCGGATCGAGGATCGCTTACTATGCTTACGAATCTCCTTTGTATATAACGAATGATCTTTTATAGGTAGTTAGGAGTTCGTGCTTAATTTATGTTATGATCTTTACCCTAGGTTAAACATCTACCTTAACCTTTACAAACCCCTTCCTCTCTTGTCCTATCGAACACACCGTACACCAAATCTCGGCTAGACCGACCTACCTTTATAACAGTGGAATAGAAGTAGCGTAGAAGTAAGGTGTAAATAATGATGACCGGCCCTACTTAGCTAATAGAAATTCGCAATCATCGCTGTGCACTACTGCTACACCCTACGGCACTTTGACATCAATGCATAAGGTAACGCATGAGGCTTGTAGGACAACTTGGCGAGATAGATGGGCGCAAAGACCGATCGCCCGTGCTAGGCTTGTCGATGCCCCCGGCACAATATAGGAGCCCACCATCAGTATGCTCGAGGTGCCATATGTTTCTACGTGCATCCTAAGAGCAGAACGGGGCATCCTAGAAAAGCCCTTTAGCATCGGTCCGTCCTATGAGGCGGTCTAGAAATCTTTGTTGACTAGTACGACCGGACCGTTATAGACCTTACGGCCATAAACGAAGAAGTAAATGATGCTGAATAGAACGACAAAGCCGTAGATCAGACTACTCCAGTTCATGCTCTCGGCGGTGACAGGCATCGCGAGCGGGAAGAACGAGAAAACGTACACAAGTAGCATGAACATGACAGCCATGATGTTGATCGGCAGGCCGGCGCGGCCAAGGCTCCAGCGCGCGTGTGGCAGCGGTTGGTGTCGCCACTTGCGCAGTGCCACACAGCTAATGGAGATGATGTACGAGGACAGGATGGCGCCGACGGCCAGCGAGACGATGGCGTTGAACGCCACGGCATTTCCGAGATTGATCAGAGAGAGCAGGCAGGTGACGACGAAAGACACGAGCACGGCGTTGAGCGGGATGTCGATGCCAGGGCGGACCTGCAAAGCAAAGAGAGATCGTTGTCAGTGGCGAGGCTGTACAATTGGTAGGGAAGGAGGACTTACATGGCAGAGGAAGCTGCTGAAAGGAAGACCCCTGTCCCGAGCAAAGGACCACATTTGGCGGGACGCTGTGGCGACGTTACTGATAGTGCTGCAAAGGCACATCAAAGTGATGAGACCTGTCATGGCCGAGGCTGCGGCGACGCTCTGCGTGGCGTTGAAAAAGACTCCGATGTACGCGAAACCATATTCTGGTGTGACAGCCGCATCGATGTCACCTATGCAAAATGCAAAAGTGATGACCATGACAAAGCCCGTGACACCATTCAGGACCAGCGTCCAGACCATGCCAAGTGGCAGCACTCGTGAGGCATCTTTGATCTCCTCAGCTGTTTGGGAGATGGGGTCAGCTTGAGGCTGCTGTAGTGCTATCGCACTTGAGCTTACAAATGTGTACTGCTGAGTCTGGACCCAGCAGCGAGTACATTGGACTGATAATCCCCACCAAACACGCGAGACCTTGCGTTGGCCAGCCATAGAAGTTGGTGAACTCAGTGAAGACGGCTTTGGCAGGCGCATGCCGCGAAAGTACCCACAACGGAATGAGGATCTGGAGTCTGGTCGTCAGCAAGACACACGGGTAGCATTTGAAGCTCGCGACTCGTACCCCGAAGAAACCAAAGACGTGGATGATGAGGATCAGACCTTCTATCAATGGCAGCTTCTTGGCGAAGAAAGTGTTGAAGCAGATAGCAATGATGGCAACAGCAATAATCATCAGAGTCGCGTGCCAGGGCCGCGGGACATAAGTCTCATCATTCAGAATCTGAAATCGTCGTCAGTTCTGCGTGTGCTCGGGGGCCAACTCCATACTCATGTACTCACAATGATACCCTGTAGCTGCAGAGCCACGAGATATGAACCAGATGCGATGTTAACTTGCCAACCAAGCACACACAACCAGCCGGTCACGAAACTCAGGAACTTCTGCGCCGATCTAGGCGCGAACTCAGATACCCAGTCTACAGGTTCATAGTGTCAGTATAGCGAAGGTGGCGCTGGACGTTTGAGGCGTGAAAGGACGCAAAACTCACGGTACTGGCCTCCAGAGGTCGGCGCCATCGATGCCATCTCGGCCATGGATAGGGTGGCAAACGCGAAGCCTGTGAGAGACACGACGTACATCCAGACCATGCCGGCGAGGCCTCCATTAGGGAGGATATAGCTTGCGGTACTGGTTGCAATATGTCAGTGAGGCTCTGATGGCACATTGATGGAGGACTTACAATAGTATAGCCTCCCAAGTACACATCAATACTGCCGTGAAGCCAAGCACTGAGAGAAAGCGAAAATTGCGCCGTAGTTCTTGTGATCTGCCGATTCGACTCATGTCCGCCTGATCTCTCGGCGTGCCAATCATGTAGGCTGGTCCGCTCCGTCCGCCCATATCAAGATCCACTGCCGACACGGTGGTCTCGGCTTCAAGTTTCGACATCGCTATGTCCTTTGGCGGCGAATGGCCCCTCGTAAACCCGGGAATGAGCAAACGTCAAGTGAGATCGGAATTGAGATGAGGAGAGAAGAGACGCCTCCAATTACCAGGATTCAACCGCACTGGAGATGGTCATTTTAAACCATAAAAGCTCCCTGTGCCATGCACTCTTGCTTGACTCGGCTCTAGAATAACTACGCGAAAGTTTAAACCGATGCTGCGGGAGGTGAGATGTTCAGCTTCCCTTGACACTTTCAAGCTTATGGCGGCCTGCGACCTGTTTCCTACCCTATAAGGGTAGGCAGATTTCGAGATGCATGGGCAATCTGTGATACTTCAAGCAGGCCCGCATCTTCATCAAACTCGACGGGAGCCAAATGCCTGGTCTTCAAACATTCATGTTGATCGATGAATCGTAAGCACCATCGCCGCAACGAGATCAAAAAAGGTCCTGGCGTCTCGTACGCACAGGCTATGGAAGTCCAAGCCGCCACCTCGGTGCCTTTACGAGAGACTTCCCCTCCGAGTTCCAGATTCTGCGACACGGCTGATATCTCCACCATCTGTTGCCCAACAGCCAACCACATCGCAATATTCGATGCACCTGTCGAAGACCCTAGCATTCTGGTCGCATTACTCATCCGCTTGCTCATCACTGTTGCATGCACTTGACTGCATCGCTCATCAACAGTTGCGTTGGGGGCAAGCAATGAGCCGGATGCCATACTTTGTACCATGCTTTGGCAACGACACTTCTCGCTGCGCAGTTCCGTTCATGGCTGGCTTCACGGTTTTATGAATACCTAAAAGTCGGGGGCGCGCACCTCTAACGAAAATATACCACCGACCGTGCCACTTGCAATGTACGCTTTGTTCAACACACTGAACCCTGCTTCCGAGGGAAGCCTAGGGTCGCGGCGGTAATATCGAGACGATGCACAGTCAGACGTCTTCCGAGCTGGGCGATGTACTCACCCATGATCCAGCGGCTAGTCGTCTCGCTCTTATCAATGCGGTGTGTCTCTGGATTGGCACCTTTTTGGTGCTGAGCATGATCTCCTCCACGTCGCTGGAATGTTGATCCGTAGGTATATTCTTGTGCATCTACCACACTGTTGTCTTCGATTGCGCCGTATGATCCGCCGTCCTTCCCAAGCTTATCTACTCAAGGGCATGCAGTGTCAGTACATGTTCCTGGCCGACATACTAGCATCTCCAGACAATTCCGTTTTGGAGGAAGGCACGCACAGTCTCAATTGCCTGTTCAATAGCGATGGCTCAGGCCCATGAAGCCAGTGTCGATGGGTTCACCGTGACGGCCGGCGACGAGAGGCAATGGGATGGATCATGAGGACGCAGTTCAGGGATCATGCTGAAGCGGGCAAGACTGTAAGGACGATCGTGGGTGTCACGTTGTCAACCTTGCGTTTGTTGACGGACTGGGCGAGCGGTATGATTGCCGACATGTTCCATCATGTCTTACAATCGAGCACCCAATCGACCAAGTACAGGGCACGTTATGGTATCTAAATTGATGAGGATAATTCCAACATTGCTTGTGTCACTAGGTACTCAGTCTACACTTGCGTTGATAGCTGCGACTTTGACATGCCAGAGCCACTCATAGTGAATACAGTCCGCATTATTCGTATGCCTGCTCAGCTTGCTCGACTGCTGTTCTGTGTATATCGCTAAAGCTTAGGCATCTCAAAGTTCTCAACACACATGCTGGATCTGTCTTCCGACGAGTCCTGCACTTCTGGCATTGGCGAGGGCATGTCTCTTCGTAAGCGGCCGTGAGTAGCGATAGAGCTCATCCAATCACTAAAGCAGCGCATAGAGACACCATGGAACAGAGAAATCAATCGTTATTGCTGATCTATCAATGAGTACATGATCATGCCGGAAAGCTTTTCGTGCTATGACGGGCAGCGGAGTTCTCGTCAACATCCACATTCATCGCATCGGCAGACGCAGCTCTAGCCGAGTGTGCACCTCGGGTACCTCTGGGAGTCTCCACTGCCTTGACCACTGCCTCTCCCTCATCAGGGCTCAGCACATCGTCAAGAAGCGAATGTGCAGCCTCGACGACATCATCCTCAATGCCACGTTCAAACACAAGCTGTTCGCTAAAGGCAATTCGGGTCAACGAGACGAGAAATTTGTGATATCCTCCTCGGATGACCTGTAGTTTTTGAACGATGTTGACAGTGTCGTTCGTTGCCAGGATATAGTGTACCAGCTTGACAGTGTTGTTGATACTTCGAACCACGAGATCATGAATGTGTGGTTCCGCATTATTTGCTCGACCCATGAGAGACAAACTAGCAAGTGGCACGTTATACAGGGCATTCACCTGGTTGTTCAAGAACAAAATGAGCCTGCCGAGGGCATTGTGCTGCGCAGCAAGCAGCTGGCAACCGTGATCGGTGATGCATAGGGCTTTGAACAAAGCCAGAATCTCAAGCCTAAACTCTGCCACCTCTACATCTGTATACGAGGACTGGCCGTGAGGAGGTTGAGGCAACTCAAACATCAGCAAAGTCACGCGGTCGAGGAGATCCATTTCTTGCTTGTGTTGATCCTCAGGACGTGCCGCAATGGGACCCCAACTAGACGACTGGGTAGAAGTCGCCAGCATTCGAAGCGAGATGACGAGATCGTCCAATGACCGCACCCGGCTCAAAGCCAAAAGAGCTTGCTGCGGATCCCAAAGCTTCCAGAAGACTTGGGTGGTCAGACTCGCGATGCTTGAAGCCTCACATAGACTTTGCAAGAATGCCATGATCTCCGAGACATTGACATGACGCTGGAGAATGGCAAACTCTTCGTCGAGTTTTGTGGCAGTGCTCATAGCTTGAAATTGTGGAACGACCACTAGATCGATCGACTTCAGGCAAAGTGGAACACCGCGCTCGACTAATTGAGAGATGGTTGAAGATGTCTCAAGAAACAGAGCATAGCGAAGTAGACTCAGCAAAAGGTAGAGAGGTTCGTAATACTTGTCCTGCAAACATCGCGACCATAGTCCGAGCAAGACATTTGCCAGCCTCACCGGTAGACCGACAGAATCGACGGGACGTTCGCTGAGCATGAATTGCTCGACTACAATGGATGAGATCGATTTCTTGGGACTTTGAGGGAAGGCATACCTGCTCAGCGACTCTATAGTACGATCGTGACCTTCCATGGGGACGTGTAGAAGCGTACGCTGCATAAAGGCATATTGTTCGTCGACAAGCGCACTAGTGTCCGGCCTCTCTCGGGTGTCAGGTAATACTGTCGACTCGCTCGTGTCCTGTCGTGTTGGAAAGGATGGCTGAGTAAAGGACAGTGCTGCGAGCGGGCTGTCTGGTGCTTGTCTCTTGCGCTTTGCGCCAAGCTTTGGGGTCTGCTCCCTCGCTTTGTCCCTAACTTTGCTTGGGCTGCCGGCAAAAACCTCGACGCTGTCAAAACCATCGCCGGTGTCCATCCGCTTCGCGTTCTTGCGAGGTGTATGTGTGACGTTGGGCCGTGCAATGCCATTGGACGCCCTTGCACGCTCTCCCTCCTGGGCCAGATCGTGCTTGAGGAATCGATTATCAGTCTCCATCTTTTCCCGTTCTTTCTTGCTCGCTTCAAGCTCCATCTTTTGTTTCGCAGCATCATCGGCGTGTAGCTTTTGCATGATTGCGATTCGACGCTCGTACTCTTTCGCTGCTTTGTCCTGATTTGCTCGGACGATGGCAATCTCGCCTTGCTTCGCCAGAGCGTCGGCGCGCGCTTTCTGCTCTGACTCCGTGAGCCGTCTATGCTCCGATTCGAGATAAGCGATGCGCGTTTCCAAGGTCGAATCATTGCCGCGGTTGTTTGTGTTGGGATCCAGATGCGGAGCATGTGACCATCCCTCAGCTCGACCCCCTGTACTCGATCTTTTGATGAAGGTCGCATTTGCGAAACCAGCTTGGTGCTGGGCTGTGTGGTGATCTTCAGCCACACTGGCGGGGCCAGGTGCATTACCAGCTAACGCGCCTTCGAAGTTCCGACCAGGGTCATCAAGGTCAATCACATCCTCGTCTTCTAGGCCATAGTCATCGACTTCGGCGGTCGCAAGTGCGCGTCCCGGGAGGACATCGTGAAAGCCGGGGGGTGGTTGCTGCCCCTCACGGATTTGTGGTGGCCGCCATGGAAGCTTCTCTATACCAGGGCGGTCGTGTGTTGGAATCTGCAGTCGATCTGACGGGACTTGATGAAGACGTGTCGCAGCCTGTGTTGAGGTCAAGGCATGCTGCTCGAGCTGCTGAAGGGTGTTGTCTGGGATATCGTCAAGGTCGTCATCGTTGAAGAAGTCATCGTCGTCCATAATGACGCGGGAAATGATCCATGGCGCAGCATTCCTGTTGTGCTTTCTAGCAAACTACTGGGTTCGACGGCCAGAGCTGCTTTCCATGTGTGTAAGCAGATGGACGAATATCGCACTGTCATATGAACATCACGATAACAAGTATCACATGCGCGTGGAAAAGTGTCGAGGTGCCGATGCGGATGCGAGTTCCTTTTCGCGCCAAGCACGTGAAGACTGACGCCAATGCTGCAGGATACGTCAGGCATCAGAAATCCGGCGACGACAACAAATTCCAACATCCACTCCCCCCCTCAATCTTTCCATGAACCGCCTGCCATCGGACAGACTGTCATCGTACCAGCTCTATTTCGCTCGGCGGACGCGTGAGAGCGTTTAACAACACCTCCAATTTCCGCTACATATGCTTGATCTACGACACGTGCTCCACCATTCCCAGACGTCTTGATCAGGAACTTTCGGTTCAACAGGCTTCTGCAAAGTAACAAGACTTCGGATAAATCCAGTGGCGGAGGAGAACCCTCGCGATCATGACGAAACCTCGGGCGAGCAATATCAAGTTCCAGCACAGTGAGTCCTCTCGAAGCTCAAGGACGAGCATTAGGAAAACACCAGGAATGACTTGTTAGCAGGCGACCGGAGCCCTTCCACGTCACGAAGTAGCGCGACTAAGAGTCCGACGCGCAATGGTCATCGTTCGAGATCGCAAGATGTCCGTCGACCGATTCCGGAGAGGACCGACACGAACGCGAGTGGTTGGGCGACGGACAATGAAGATGAGGTAGGCCTGGAGATCATACGGTCGATCGCTACAGACGTCAGGACGCTCTATTGACAGCACGACAGAAGTCTGAGTCCCCAGCAGCCCCCGCGCAGTCTGAGTTTGAGAAAAAGAAGCAAGCCTTCATCACGCGCGCCATATGGACGATAGTCATGATCGGAATCTTCTTCGGATCCATGTTCGCCGGACATATCTATGTCATCATCATTGCAACTGCCGTGCAAATCATCAGCTTCAAGGAAGTCATTGCGATCGCCAACGTACCGTCACGGGCCAGGAGTCTACGCTTCACCAAGACTTTGAACTGGTACTTCCTTGGGTCTACCATGTACTTTCTCTATGGCGAGAGCGTGATTTACTATTTCAAGCATATTGTGTTGATTGATCGTGTGCTGCTACCGTTCGCAACACATCACCGCTTCATCAGCTTCATGCTTTACGTCATGGGTAAGCGTGATAGACTCGAACATACGACAGCTCATACTAATCACCGCTTACAGGTTTTGTGTTCTTTGTTGCCTCCCTTCAAAAAGGTCACTACCGCTTTCAGTTCACTCAATTCGCATGGACCCATATGGCGCTCTATTTGATCGTCGTGCAAGCCCACTTCATCATGAACAACATCTTTGAGGGCATGATTTGGTTCTTCTTGCCAGTGTCGCTGGTCATTACCAACGATATCTTCGCCTACATCTGTGGTATCACATTTGGTCGAACGCAGTTGATCAAGCTGAGTCCCAAGAAGACTGTAGAAGGTAATACCACCGGTCTGGCAACAAGACGATCACTGCTAACTTTACCAGGCTTCGTCGGTGCTTGGATCTGTACCATTCTATTCGGCGTGGGACTAACCAACGTTCTCATGCGCTACAAATACTTCATTTGCCCCGTTAACGACCTGGGTGCGAATATCTTTACTGGACTACAATGCGAGCCGAACCCAGTCTTCATACCCCACTCATACCACATCCCGTTCATTCCCCACAACTGGACACTCCTACCGACAACCGTAACTGTATCGCCAATGCAGTTCCACATCTTGGCCATGGCAACCTTTGCGTCTCTCATCGCACCGTTCGGTGGTTTCTTTGCCTCGGGCCTGAAACGTACATTCAACATCAAGGATTTTGGCGATTCGATCCCCGGACACGGCGGCATGACAGACCGTATGGACTGTCAGTTCATCATGGGCTTCTTCGCATTCATGTACTATCAGAGCTTCATCGCAGTCTACAAAGCGTCGATCGGCTCAGTTATTGAAACCGCAATCACCGGCTTGACCCCCGAAGAACAAATGGAGGTCGTGAAGGGACTGGCCAAGCATTTGTACAACCAAGGCCAGGTCAGTATCAAAGTGCTGGAATATCTAGGCGAAAACATGCACGCCCAGATCCGGTGATGCGGACGGAAGTGGTAATGACGATTATGTTCGACGTGACCGCACATAAGCGGCACCTGTGATACCCAGCGAGCGGCAAGATGCGAATTATGCGGTCTTTGCGCAGTCCCTGCCGAGTGCAGCAATTTGGCGAGCACCCGTACGCACATAGCTGCTGTATTCGGGCCTAATCAATCATTCTTGAACATACCCTATGTATGTATATCCATGGACCACGAGCATGAAAAGAGTTTTCCTCGTGAGCCGCATGTGCCTGGACCCGGTCATCAATGGAAGCGGCTGGAAGTCTATTTAAGGTAAAGTGGAGTGTGGGGAGAGCTGGGGCCGTCGAAGGCCGGGGCGGGGTTGAAGATGCACCGTCTCTCAATGCTCGTGTCGCATGTGTTTACCATCAGGCCCGTGCAATTGATCCAGACTCCTCTCACCGCTTGTATCCGTCCTTCTTTCTGTATAATTCTCTTCTTGATCTCAAGGAGAACATCTTCCCTTCACTGCTTGTACAATAGCTGTAGAACGAGCGAATAGGCAGTCTCGTAGCTTCGAAGCTCGACTACAGACAGATAGCCGCAACCTTCTCAACATTACACCTTGACTCAATCAAACTATGGCTACTACCACCCGAGAACGCAAGGCTTCGTCCTCTGCCCCAATCACCGACTTCCAGGGCCCAGTCGGTCCTCCTGGCATCTCGCGGCCAAAGCACAAGAGAACTGCTACCGGGTTCGGTCCACAAGAAATCAAGAGCGTAGAAGCAAGCATTCCCGAGTCACAAAGAAGTGCGTGGAAGAAATTCGTAAGATACTATTCTGTTGAAAGAGTACGGCTACGGATGACTGACCTCCTATGCTGTAGTCTGCTCAAGAATTCACGTCAAAGGACCAGTTTGCTGCAGAAGTCGTCAGACATGTCGAGACTACCTTGGCTCGATCACTCTACAACTGTGATGAAGCGTAAGCTTGCTTCAGATCCTAGTTCAGGCCAATCATGACAGCTGACCGACCACAGGGCGGCATATGCAGCTACTGCGCTGGCTTTCAGGGACAGACTTGTCATTGAGTGGAACAGAACCCAGCAGCAGCAAACCTTTGCCGACCCGAAAAGAGTATACTGTGAGATACGCGGCCAAGCTAGCAGACAGACAGAACGAAACTGACTCATTCTCAGACCTGTCGCTCGAATTCCTCATGGGGCGTGCCCTTGATAATGCCATGTTGAATGTTGGTCAGAAGGATGCAGCCAAAGGTACATGAACACATCTGCCGAAATGCCTCACGCTAACAACAATCCAGCTGGTCTTGCGGAACTCGGTTTCAGGATGGAAGACGTTATTGCTCAAGAGAGGGATGCTGCTCTCGGTAATGGTGGTTTGGGTCGTCTCGCGGCCTGCTTCCTCGATTCGCTTGCCAGCCTGAATTACCCGGCCTGGGGCTACGCTCTACGCTACCGTTACGGCATATTTCGCCAAGAGATTGTTGATGGATATCAAGTCGAGGTCCCTGATTACTGGCTGGATTTCAATCCCTGGGAGTTCCCGCGCCACGACGTTACTGTAGACATCCAGTTTTATGGCAACGTCCGCAAGTTCCAAGATGACACCGGCAAGGAAGTCAGCAAGTGGGAGAATGGTGAGGTCGTTACGGCTGTAGCCTATGACGCTCCCGTACCCGGCTACGGAACCAGGACGACAAACAACCTCCGTCTATGGTCTAGCAAGGCTTCAGGTGGCGAGTTTGACTTCACCAAGGTAAGATTTGAAAGGGTCTAGAGGGAAGAGAAACGTGCGGCTAATCGTTCATTAGTTCAACTCTGGCGAGTACGAAGCTTCTGTGGCGGACCAGCAACGTGCAGAGACGATCTCCGCAGTGCTCTACCCGAATGACAGCCTCGACCGTGGTAAAGAGCTTCGTCTCAAGCAGCAGTACTTTTGGTGCGCTGCATCACTGTTCGACATTGTCCGTCGTTTCAAGAAGTCGAAGAAGGCGTGGAGCGAATTTCCCAACCAGGTTGCAATCCAGCTCAACGACACTCACCCCACCCTGGCTATTCCAGAGCTTCAACGCATTCTGATCGACCAGGAAGGGTTGGACTGGGACGAGGCATGGAGCATTGTGACCAAGACTTTCGGCTACACCAACCACACGGTCCTTCCTGAGGCGCTCGAGAAATGGTCTGTCCCGTTGATCCAACACCTTCTGCCACGCCACCTGCAGATCATTTACGATATCAACCTGCACTTCCTCCAATACGTCGAACGTAACTTCCCCAAGGAGCGAGAATTACTCGGACGGATCTCAATCATCGAAGAGTCACAGCCGAAGATGGTTCGTATGGCATACTTGGCTGTTATTGGCAGTCACAAGGTCAACGGTGTCGCTGAGCTGCACTCCGATCTGATCAAAACCACCATCTTCAAAGACTTCGTCAAGATCTACGGCCCAGACAAGTTCACCAACGTCACCAACGGTATTACACCGAGACGCTGGCTGCACCAAGCCAACCCACGTCTTTCTGAGTTGATTGCGAGCAAGCTTGGTGGGTACGACTTCCTTCGCGATTTAACCCAGCTCTCCAAGCTCGAGGCATTCGTGGATGACAAGGACTTCCGCAAAGAATTCCAGGAGATCAAGTATGCCAATAAAGTTCGTCTCGCCAAGTACATCAAGGAAAAGAACGAGATTTCAGTCAACCCTGCGAGCCTGTTCGACATTCAGGTAAAGCGTATGCACGAATACAAGCGTCAGCAGCTCAACATATTCGGTGTCATCCACAGGTATCTGGAGATCAAGGCGATGTCACCAGAAGATCGTAAGAAGGTCCAACCGCGCGTCTCCATCTTTGGAGGCAAGGCAGCGCCTGGATACTGGATGGCCAAGACTGTCATACATTTGATCAACCAGGTCGGCAAAGTCATAAATGCTGACAAGGATGTCGGTGATCTGCTCAAGGTTGTTTTCCTCGAAGACTACAACGTGAGTAAGGCGGAAATGATCTGTCCAGCCAGTGATATCAGTGAGCACATTTCTACTGCTGGTACGGAGGCGTCCGGGACCTCGAACATGAAGGTAAGCACATTCTCCAATTGCAAACTTACGAAAAGTCTTCCTGCTAATCAGAACCAGTTCGTCTTGAATGGTGGTCTCGTCATTGGTACCTGCGACGGTGCAAACGTGGAACTGACACGTGAGTGCGGCGAGGACAACATCTTCCTTTTTGGCAACCTCGCCGAGGACGTCGAAGATCTCCGCCATGCCCACTTCTACTCGGAATTCCACTTGGACCCCATGCTCCAGCGTGTATTCGAAACCATCAAATCCGGTATGTTTGGCGATGCCAACCAATTCTCCGCGCTCGTCAACTCAATCGTGGAACACGGCGACTACTACCTGGTATCGGACGACTTCAAGAGCTACATCGATACGCACAAGTTGATCGATGAGGCCTACAAGGACCAGGCCACCTGGTTGACCAAGACCATCACTGCTGTCAGCCGCATGGGCTTCTTCTCCAGTGATCGCTGCATTGACGAGTATGCCGAGATGATTTGGAATGTGAGTCTATACGTCTATGTTGTTGTGAATGTTAAGTACAAAACTGACATTGCATTTCAGGTGGAGCCACTGAAGCCAAGAGAAAATGATCTCTAGAGCCTCCATTTGTGGATGGCGAAAGATTACAATCAAGCTGAACTACCCTACTGGTGTATTTTCCAACAACGGGCCGGCGCTGGGACAATAGGACATGGGGCTATGGAAATTGTATGACGAGACGACAAAAGTGTGGGCACGATTTCTCGGACGATAATGGTAGCTGATAGTGATGTGTACGACTTGTATGGAGTGGTGTCCTATGCTTCACCCTGCACTGTGCTCACATCTATAAAGCGTTGTCGAACAAACATAAATTCCACGTAGGCAACCTTACATGATTCCCACACAATGAGCTCATTACACGCCCCGGGAAGCCCATCAATGGACACCATGGGCTTCTCGGAAACCCCAAACGCCTTGCTGGATCTTGGTATCTCATGATAACAACAGCTTCATACCCGATGGATTTCTCGTCCTCATATCAAGTCCGCGGCTTTAGTACGCGGTTTCTTGACCTTCTTTGTTGCATCCGACGGCTGCTCGACTGCTTGCTTCGCTGCTAGCTTCTGTGCCTTCAGCAACTCTTTCCGTGCCTTCGTTCTGACAGCAGCCTCGGCATCGACGTCAGAGTCAGCAGACTTTGCCTTCTTCCCGCTAGGTAGGAGTGTACGCATTTTGCCGTCCGGGCCTGGTATCTCAATGCTCTTCTCGTCTTCTGCTCCAGCCTCAAGCAATGCTCGTGTTCGTTTCTTTGACGGCTTCACAGCTGGTGCTTCCTCAAGGACATCCTTCTCGTCCGCCCACAGCTCATCCGTCATCCAAATTGGCAGCGCGGCCGTGTTTGGTCCTTTGATGTGAATGGCCCGCACGTTCTGCCATTTCTGTGGCACTGACTTGTCTACCAGTTCTCTGACGACAGCCACGATGTTCTCTTGCAATTGAGCCGCCTGCATGTCTGCATCGCCCACTCTTACCGCCGTGGTGGTGGAGGGCGATAAATGTACCAGTGCGCAGTGGAGAGCTCGCTCGATTTCCCGCGCAACATCAGAAGGCTTAATGTCATCTTTCACTACTTTACTACCTCCTTCCGAGAGCTTGCGGCGCTTATTGCCCTGTTCGTCCTTGGTTTGTCGTCTTCCCTCCAATGTCACCGGGATTGGTCGTTTAGCACCGCCTCGGTAGAAGACCTTGCCAAGGACCTTGGGCAGGTATGTGATGATTCGGTCGTCCGCGAGGAACACGTCGAACTCGGCGCACAATTGTCGTCGAGTCTCGTACGACTTGTACCGCGCCTTCAGTTTCTCCAAACCAATGACCTTCTGCAACCGCTGGCCCAGCTCTACTGGGAAAGAAGGCTCAGCAACGAGATCTTTGTATTTGCGTTGCGGATCGGCGGTGATCAGACAGATGCGCAAGGTTTTGTCTGCAAGGTCGTGGAAGGGATGAGGTAGGCCGATCTTGGTTGGCTTCAGGCGCTTCTTGTCCACGACATGCTTCTTGGTCGTCAGCACAAGCCATACAGGGGTCGAGTCTTCGGCGTCTTGATCGTCGGCGTCTGCCAGCAAGTTCGTCTTGTCTGCGGACAATTTGCGACCTTCATCGTCGGCTTGAATCTTTCGAAGTAAAGCGGATGCAGCACGTAATGTTTGGTCTGACGATAGGGGAGTTTCGGACGGCGGCGCCGCGACCGTGGTTCGTGAGGGCGACATGATGTATGTGTGGAATGTGAACGATATGAATCTGTAAAAACCAAGTCGACTGAAAAGACTGGAACTTGACCTCGTGAACTTTTTTGCGCTAGCACAGCAGCTGTCGGCGAAATCCCAGGCTGCGCCGACGACCATGTCGATCTCCGTACGTATTACGAGATTGCAACTTTTATCCATGCGGTGTTCCGTATACCGCAGACATCATCCCATGTTGTAGCTGCTCTACGGCCTACTACACCGGAGGTACTGTATATCAACTGAAGACAACAATCGTTCCGCAGTGTGTCAGACGCGACACTTCTGGAATATCGGGACCAGTGGTAAACAGGCAATCGCTTGCACCATTCGGCTGCCACGGGAGGCCGTGTTGAGTGTAAGCTGCCATAACATCACTTCTTTCTCGAATGGGTGATTTCGAGTGGACTGCACAATGCAGACCCCGGAGTCTCTTGTACTAGGAAAGACTCACGGAGTATCATGCAGGAGTTAGTAACAGCCATCTCCGTATGCTGTGATGACTGAATATGTCGTTTCCGTATGTGAGGAGTCATCCATGCCTTGGATCGATCCCGGTGACAAGCTTCACTTGCTGCACACAAGCGTAGCTAGGTACAACAGTTGATGAATCTAGGGCGAGGATCTTTTGAATGTTCAAATCAATCAGAACAAAGCTGTTGTGAAAAACGATACAAAGCCTTTGTTTATGAGAATATTGAAACCCCTGTTTTGGGCAATGACCAAAACTACTTTGATTACATTTACCACTATCTAATGCTTTTGACACGTGAGTCGTTCCCCGACATGAGGAGACCGTGTTCATACATCATTTCACGCTTGGCATAATTTACATGTGACAGGTCCGTGAACAAAAGAAGCTGGGTTGGCGGCTGTGCTGTTTGCTTCGTCGTTCCCTTTTCAGTGTCGACCGAAACAACGTAGCAATCTCGCGAACCACGTTTACGTTGCCACCTTTTCCACTCCACAATGTCTGAATTCAACGAGTCTACAGCCCCTTCCATGGATGCCGCAACCGATTCAGACAGTTCTCTCAGCTCAGAAGAAGTGGTTATACAAGCTCCTGTTGCCATCACGGAGAAACGTGCGCACTTGGATGGGGTCGATGATGCCGAGGACAATGGACCAACTCCCAGCAAGAAGTCAAAAGTCACGCCCAGGAAAACTGCTAGGGTCAAAATGTCCAAGATCATCTCCCCTCGTCCGCGTCAGGTATGTGCTGCGTCTTCGCTCCAAAGCATCGCACAGTGTTGACTTTTCAATTCGCGTCCAGGGTACAAACAAAATCATTCCTGGCCGTCCAATTCCGCGCACTTGGGAAGAAGCCAGCGAAGAGGACAAGATGCTAATCAAGATGCGCGATGAGAATCGTAGCTGGGCTGATATCAAGAGAGAATGGGAAGAATCCACCCGCGAGGTAGTAGGCACCTCCACGCTTCCGAATCGCTACGCTCGATTGAAAGCGCTTTTGACATTTGTCACGGAAGCAGACTGTGCGCTTATGTTTGAAAGCTTGGCCGAGGTCGAGGCAGCGTTCCAGAAACAGAAATGGAACCTGATCGCCGAAAACGTGGCAGACAAAGGAGGGAACCAATACAAGGTATGTTGGAAAGTTGGGTATCAGTACGCACGTCGAAGGCAGGACGCTGATCGTTGTTCTCAAGGGCTCAACGCTTCAGCTTCAATATCGCAAAATGATGATGGAGCATGGAACAGTGCCCCCAGCTTGGGTCGTCGCGCCTGATTTCGCGTCGAATGAAGACTCGGAGTGACGGATCAGTGCATACCCTCTCGGCAGCTTTCAGCTTTCTGTGTTCTGGAGGCATCTTTGCGATTCTGCTGCAAGGATTGTAGCTATCTTGAAGGGGGAAATTGAGCATGCCACGTTCATCGAGGTACTGACGAGTCTATGAGAAGTCCCGTAGTTTGCTCAGAGCAGAATGCAATTTGAGACCAGGCATGCTTTTTCCTACAGAATTTTGAGAAATGTGAGGGTTCTTCACATCTCAGGTACCGTCTGTGTGACAGGTATGGGCCTGACATGTGATAGTGGTGCACTTGTACTGTGAAATCTTGTCAATAGTAAAAGTATAAGGTAGCACCATATCTTCGACACTCGAACTAGCACTACCAACAACAACCACCACAACCACCATTCTCTCGGCCACTATCAGCTCGACCGCCATGACTCTTATCTCGTGGGGAGATCATGGCATTTGCAAGTTCTGGATGCTCCGACCAGATCGGTGCTTCAACGGCGACAAGTGTCGCTTCCGCCACCCAGCAGAAGCAGATCGTGGCAGATTGTGGGACGAACAGCTTGCTGCTCAGGCGGCAGAACATGATCGGATAGTATCCACCTCATCTCCACGACCGTTTCCGCCGAGATCTTATGGCCGAACCACGGGGAATGATACAGACAAAGGGTTGGGTGATGAATCAACATCGTTGCAACCCAATCACCTGCGGGACACAACAAATCATGGCCCATACTTGCACTCACCACCTCGATATCCCATGCATGTTACCCCAAGGGAGTTGTGGCACAGACACACGCCAGAGCCTCGCGAGCAGCCCGAGCCCGAGAGAGACCGCGGAAAGCGCACACCATTCGTGTATAGGACTCAGACAGGGCGAGGCAGGCGGTACAGTCCGTACGAAGCTGATGATCGAAACGACTTTCGCCCTGCTGCTCAGTACCGACTTGATCTTGAGTATGATGCCCGCATGCCTGTTGACCAAAGATTCGATCGTGGGTCTGATGATTACTTGCGTGACATGGCAAGCTGGAGATTTATACAGGCCGAGCCTGCACATCTGGATAGCCGGTACGATGGCACGGTAACCCATCGCCCACGGCAGTTTGATGCAGGCGGCATAGTCAACGGCGATGACCACTTCGATGAAGCCTTTGCAACGTGGGATGACCTTTCAGAGCGCAAGCAGCCGAAGGATAATGCCAACTGCCTGCCACTTGGCAAACCGAACAGACTCTTGGAGCGAGCTTCGACTACATGTCCGACATCTGTCCCCATCGACGATACGACTCTTCACGATGTCCACACAATGCCAAATAGCATCCTGGACGCATCTGGTAGAGATGAAGTTGGGGGTCAAAGGTGTGATATGTCCGTGGCGGCAGATCGTCCAGATGTGGAGATGTGCATGGAAGCACCCGCAGCTGTCCTCCATCACCTTGGCAAAGGTCGGAAGCGGCATCTTGCCTCCAACAAGAGATCCCATGGGGAAAACACTACTGCCAGCACACACTTCAGCATGGGTGCAACTAAACGCATGTCCAATGGCGAGGCCAAAATCGTAGGACCACATCCTTCCACCATCCGTGTCGCGGCACCCTACGCCAGCGAAGCAGCACTCGAGAAGAAGCTCCGGCCATCTTCACTGGACACCCACGACAAAAGTCTTGCTGAAGCACGCGAAGAAAACATCAGACTACAAGGTGTGGCATGGCTTGATACGACTCGACGAGCGCTCCAACTTCCTGTTCGCACCTTCACCACCGCGTGTGTCTACTACCACAAGTTTCGTTTGGCGCATTCCGGGGTCGACTACAACTGGGCAGATGCTACTGCTGCGAGTCTACTCACCAGTTGCAAGGTCGAAGACACGTTGAAGAAGAGCAAAGATATATTGGCGGCAGCGTACAATGCAAAAGCGAGTGGCTTGGAACAGCTGGGTTCAGATGATCCAATCTTTGAGGCACCAAGCAGGGTTGTGATAGGATTGGAGAGACTTGTCCTGGAGGCTGGGGGCTTCGACTTTCGATCGCGATATCCACACAAAACGTTGGTGAAGGTCTCTCGCACCTTGCGTGCGTCCGATGAGAGCAACAGGGTCGCAAAGGTAGCATACACCATTCTCACCGATCTACACAGGACATTCGCACCACTTAAGCAGGTGAGCGCCACACTCGCCTTGGCCAGCCTGGAACTAGCCGCTCTCCTCTCCGCCGCCAGTTCGCCTCGGGATGAGCCCAGCATTCGCGATGACATCCACGCGATAGATCTGGCGAAATGGTCCACTACACGCGAAGAGGTCATGGAAACATTGCTTGATGCACTGGATTTGTACACACACCATACCACCTCGACGATCCTTGGCAATCAATACAGCTTAGAGTACTTCCTTCAGGTTAGGCTGAGCCTCAACAAGGAATGCACTGAGTCCAACCTACCACGCCACACGACAGCGCCAGAGCCATTACTCGATCGCACATCCTCGAATGGCGCCACTTTGCGTGTGACCGACGGCCATCCCACCCCAGTCTCTCCACCTCAGCTGGACTCACAGGCGCCGTCGGTGACCGCAAGTAACACCCAACCCGCGCCTGAGACATCTGGCACATTACGATTCATGCTCAATCCGCAGCTAAGTGCAGATGAACAGGCCGAAGTGCGAAGATATTTTGTCGAGGAATGGGAAGAATACGACGAAGAGATCGAGATTCCCATCCCACGACCACGTCAAACGTCGCGGTCCCGTGAGCGCGAGCGCCCACGGGACCTGATGGACAGAAGACCGGTAGATCTTATGGATGACCGTCGTGCAGGCCCAATGCCTCTTGCCCGGGACGACCGACATCGTGACCGCGCCATCGATAGGGACCGCATGCGTTATGAAAGAAGATATGACGATCGGGAACGCAGATTTGACGAGAGGAGGGATCGACGGTATGATGACCGGAGATATGAGCGGAGAGATGACAGGCGATAGAAAGCAGCATCAACATAGAGTATTAAGCACACCCTCTGCACCACCAGAACATTTCGCTGTTCGGCTTGCTGTCTTTACCTTGAGCACGGAGAATGCATCGTATTGCATCATATGACCTTCTGTTCCCGCCCATGTTCGCTGAATCGAGGGTCTCATAAGTGACCGCGCTGTGGGTATATACATCAATGCCCAAGTACCCAACCAGAGTACGGTACATGTATGGTAGCATTGCAGTAATCATGCATGTGTGCACGGCACAGCCATGAATGTGACGGAGACTCCGCGAGGACATGATCTCATAGCCTCTTGGGCCGGCGCCGTTCACTCCAGCGTGATGTGTTCATCTTGTCTGGGCAGCTTGGCAGAATCCTTCCAACCCTGCAGATCTCGCATCTCAGCCCCGTCTAGCGCACATGATGTTACTCCAACAGTACGAGCCAACAAAGACATGCTTCTTCTGGTCGGTGATGGGCTGGTACTGGATGCTGTGCCACTCTTAGATCCTTTGCGGGAAGCACAGTGAGGTAGAGGTAGGTTGGGTATAAGAGACACCATTCGCATCAAGCAGAAAGGCTCATATCATTCCGACTCTTTCTCTTTTCATACCTGTTGTCATATCTTCGAGGCTTTGCATTCCTGACTTGAGATCTATATCGTCGTTCGATAATCAAACCATCAGTCGTGGTATATCAGATTCTTTCAATCAGCATGTCACAACTAAGCAATACTCTCGCGCAAGCACTGCAAAGAAACCATGAGCTTCTGTCCACGTTGGCACAAACAGACTATGCGGCGGGCGCACTAAAGCAAAACATCTCATATATCAGAGACCTCAAATCTCAGATCAAAGCCACGGACGCCGAGCTTGCCAAATTGCACACTGTGACAGAGGCAGAACGCAAGGACCATACTTCCTACCGTGACAGCAAAGTCAAGCGCTTCGCCTACAAGCTCGGCGGACAAAAGGGAAAAGACAAGTTCTCAGCCAAGGAGCAAAAGGAAGAACGCGAGTTCCTCGATGCCTGGCAAAAAGAGCGTGAAGCCACCGACCGTCGAGAAGAGCTCTCCGCTGCTCTAAGTCACGCGGAAAACGACAAGACTCGTTTGGACCAGGAGACGCAACGTCACGATGGAGCACAGAGCGAGCTGGATCAGATGTACGCATCCATCTTTTCTGGTCCAACCCCCGAAGTCCCCGGGGAAGATCAGATGGAGCAAGCCGTCAATCAATCACGAGACTACAATTCGCAGATGCAGCAGACTTTCGCCAACGAAAACCAAGCTCTCACGGCTCTAGAACAGGCACTGCGGTACATGGACCAAGCCGCAAAGAACATGGATCGGTCGCTGAGGTATTCCGCTTACGACACCGTGGGCGGAGGTATGTGGGCGGATATGGAGGAGCGGGAGAGCTTATCACAAGCACAGAATTGGGTCAGCCAGGCGAACTATTCTCTGATCGAGGCGAGGGGACTGCAGCCGGCCATCAAAGAGCTGGGTGGGGTAGAGTTTCCGGGCAATCATGCGATTAGTGATATGTTGTTCGACAACATCTTCACGGACATGGTAAGCGACCTGTGTCTTCCTCGAAAGGATGCCTATAACGCAAAAGCCATAGCTAACAATGGAATCAGGCTCAACATGAGCGCATCGAAGCATGTGATCAGCAACTCAGGCAGGCAACTCAACGGCTCCACGCAGAAGTTCAAGAACAGCGTCAGCGATCTGCAAACGCAAAGACTCAGGCGACGCAGGCAGCCAGCAGTCTAGAAGAGGCTCGTAAGGAGTTGCAAGGGGTGCGAGCAGAGGCCTTTGAGAGGTTGGCAGGCAATGGTGTTGGGCAATGGAATCAATCCAACGCAACGAGCGCGCAGTACGCACCGCCACCTGAGCAGTGGAGCTCTTACGGCCAACCACCGCCACCAGCTTATCCTGGGCCAACCTCGTAGAGAGCGCGAAAGCCTGAATCAAGGTGTGCCGAGAGTGTCGGGACAATGGCTCTACACAAGACAGACATCATGCCGAGTTACTGCGCAAAGCTTTCGTGGAGTCTTCTACCGCGGCCTCAGTGTCCTGTTCGTGTCTTGATTGTGCGTATTTGTAAGTAGAAAACGAGCACATCCGACTACTCAAAAACAGTAGTCGTCACTGGTTGTAACTGTCCATCCATGAATTGAGACCCTGCGCCTACCTAAGGGCTTCACTTTCGACCGGATCTGACCACTAATAAACTTCATCCTCGTCGTTGTACGTATCAAGATCGCGGGCTTCGGGCACTTCCACCGCGGTCGGAAGTACTTTGAGGTTACCATCATCGTCTGCTTTCGTGTCTTCCGTTTCTGGGCGTTGGTCTGCGACATACCACGATAGCTCAGTTTTGCCCCGACCAAGGGTCGCTGAGGTGTGAATATCCACCATGAAATCCTCGGCTTCGAACCGCTGCTCAAACGTCACAATGGCTGCATCAGTCCGGTTGGGGTGTCTTCCAAGGCTTGCCGTATCGTGTCCAAATAGCAGATGTTGACGCAGCGTCTCTTCATGAGCGTCGTAGTCACCTGTTCGGAAAACCATCATCACTGATCTCGGCCGGTTGTCAAGTTTTCTGACGCCAGTGAACGGCTTTGAATGATATCCTGCGAAGTCTCCCTGATAGCCCATATATGTACCTCGTCCACGGCCTCGGCCTCGACCACGATGACCACCGCGCCCGCGTGAAAATCGGGCCGAGGGGGACTTGTTGGGTTGGTGTTCATCGTTTGCGAAATAGGACGTATGATCCGGCTCTATGCCCAAGCTTTTCGCCTCAGCTTCGAGCTTAGCCAGCTGTTCTTTCAAGACTCGGGTATGCTCGTCTTCCGTGGGATCTTCCGAAACTGGAGCATCTGGTGTCAGGGATATTTCCGGTTGGCCCGTTCGTTTGACGAGCAAGTCTGCAAATTTCTTATGCTCTGCTTCTATCGTCCTCAATTTGGCGTCAAGCTCTGCCTTTTGCCCCTCTGCTGCTTCACGCAGTTCCTTGTGCTGCTCATATTTCCGTTGCGCATCTTCCTGCCTCCTGGCAAGCTTCTCTGAATCAAGTTGTTGCGTCTCATCTGCCACATCGGCATCGACCTCGTAAGCAGCAATGCGAACACCATTGCCATTGCTTGATTGTGTCACAGCAGGCTCGGACTTTGTCCAGTACACCTTAACGAACCGATTATCAAATATCGCCTTCGGGCTTCTGTACGCAGTTTTCGCAGCCTCGTGGCTCTCATACGTGACAACTGCGATCCGCTTGTGGGATTGTATGACAATGTGTTGAATCTCACCGTACTGTGAGAAGAAGTCCCGCACAGACTCCTCCTGCAGGCTGTCCTCTGGTATACCCTCGATAACGATGCTCGACACACGATGGTCATCGTTGAAATTAGGATGTGATGGCGCCGAGCGAGTAGCATTACCTAAGGGGTTCTCTTTGCGATCTCGCATTACTCGGTGAGAACTACCCCTTCGTCCTGTACCTTGCATTCCATTCCTTCCTAAACAATTCGACTTCGCGCTCAGGAAAGCGGTCCCAAAGTCGCTCTCATCGTTTGACCGAGAGATCACCATTTTGTCGGCCCCATGCTCGAAGGGACAAGAAGCTCCGCGCGTGCAGTACCCTTTGGTATCATAATCTCTACAGCGCTGCTTGGACGTTTGTGAATTAAGCCCGGCATTCATCCTGGCCATCTCGGCCATCATGTTCAGCATCTGCTGCATCATTTCCATAGGACTCATCGGATTGGATGGATCGAGATTTACGTCGGCAAAGCCTGGAGATGAAGTGGTAAAATCACTAGCCATCGCTGGCAGTGAGTTGTTCGAAGAGTATGGTTGCTGCTCGTACCTACCGTTCACATGCCGCGTTGTCATGAGTGACGGCTGAGCGTAGCGTCCGTTCTTCTCTTGCTCGCCTCCATGTGTGCCCCTTCGAGATCGCCCACTACTTCGAATCTGCTTCGCCGGTCTCTCCGCGTTGTTTCGCACATACGCGTGATTGCCCGCTTCTTGGCTGTCCACCGCATCTAGATCGACGTACCTTCGTTTCTTCACGCGTTCCTGTTGCTTTCGTTCGGACGAGAGGGTTCTTTGAGACCATGTCGAGGACTTTCCATCCGCAGCGATGGGACCTGCAGGACGCTGAGAGGGATCGTACGACTTGGTCGCGAGAGCAGCAAAAAGGTCGTTGGTGAAAGACTCGTAGCGCTCAGGGAGAAAGTCTTTCAAGTTCTCTGCAACACTGGCTTTCAGCGCAGTGTCTGGAACATCACTGCTCTTCAGCAAAGCCAGACAGTAGTCAGCAAGAATGTCACTGTCGGCTTCAGCATCATGCCCGTCGAGTTTGGTGATGATGAACTCCTTGATTAGAGCGGACGCTGTATCGTCGAGCAACATCGTGCTAGGACAGTTCACTTCTGGTTCGCTGAAAAGAAAGTCCTCGTATCTCGATTAAATGTGTCGAGGTTGGCAGCTTCGCTAGATTGCCCGACCTTGGTGGAATCGAGGATGTTCTCCCATAGAATGTCCTGTTCGGCATGCTCATGGATGATGTGAACTGGTAATCACATGCAAGTCAAGTACTGTACATGTGCTGTTGTCATGGCACATGTCCCATGCACATGCATGTGAACGTCGAAGCTTCACTGTTTCCAGCTCCATTCATGCAGCGCGCCGAGCCGGCACATGCACCAAGCTCCATCACGACTACAACTCCATCTCTACCGGGATCATCATCGCATAGGCTCATATGACGGCGCTCAATTGCTACATGAATTCTGGATACTCTAACAGGATGGCATCGTCGTGCTTTTACCGCCGCGACAGCTAGATATAAGCGTTCGCATGGCTTGACGTCCTCTTCGAATCCTGTCTTTCTCGCGTCTCGATTGACCAAGAATAGACAGACACATCACGCCTTCTCACACGAGCTGCTAATGCGACATCATGTGTCGGCCTTACGATAGGAGTCCTCGCGTATCCACAGAAGATGGCCAGCTTGACCTCCACCCGATTGGGAGGCCAAGAAGCGTTCAATTGGATCTTCCTGATTGATATACTGGTCTGCGGAATTCTCGCTCTATTCTTCCTCTTCTACTTCAACCGTTTGTTCGCCACTCTTGTATCCTATGCTATACGCGCATGGACTTGGCACAAGTACCGCGCGTACATCGACATTTCTGCGCTGCAAATCAGCTTATTAGGAGGAAGGATCTTCTTCAAGGATGTCCGATACCATGGCCACAACATTACCGTGCTCGTACACGAAGGCATGATTACATGGAGATATTGGCTGAGATCAGTGCAAGAGGCGGAGGTTTTCTCAGAACAGGAGACTCCTGGTGGTGGTAGGTCACGTCCTGCAAGTGCGACGAACAGCGACGATGGCAGCAACATCAGCAACGGTGAGAAGGACACAGGCAGGAGCCGAAGCATCAGCAGAGCCGAAAAAGGTGGCGGGAACAAGAAGCCTCTGCCATGTCGCATTTCCATCAAGGTCACAGCGGTGGAGGCTTTCATATACAATCAAAGTCCCGTGTACGACAACATAGTACAAGCAGCCCTGCGCAAGTCTAAGCAAGATGAACCCTCTCAAAGAGACAGTAGTAGTCCAGTCTCACCAAGTGGCACAAACGAAAAAATGGATACACAATTCGGGTCTGCGCCCCAGCCAACCATCACCCAGAACACTTCTGCGGCATCGCAAGTTCCCGGCACGCATCTTCTCCCCGAGATACCAGCATGGCTCCGCATCCTTCCCATCAGGATTGAGTGCAAGCGCGCGGCTGCAGCTGTCGGAAATGAAAATACCACGAGCATCGTCACGGCAAAGGTTGAACGAGCTACAGGAACCATCGATGCAGGTCATGCTGGCCCGCTCGACTACTATAAGCTGCTGTTTGGCTTTACTTTGGAGAATGTAGTAGCATCCATGAAACCAAACAGAGACTTCAAATCTCGACAACTGGATGCTGCACGGCGCGTACTTCGCGACAAAGAGCTGGACCCCGGCGACTTACGCAGTACCCATGCCAAGGTAGTGCAGCCGTCGACGGAACGGTGGTATAGCTTCAAGTCTCCCTTCCGCCGAGAGAAGAGCCGCAACGCTTCGCTTCGGACTGCATCGATGACATCTATAAATAAGCCTCCTCCAGCATTTCAACAGGACCAAGTACCTGGAGAGTCACAATGGCGAGGATTGACTAGATACCTTGATGACGGAAATCCGGCTGACCACAACGAATGGGACAATGTCGAATACGCCAAATCTTCCACCCTTGTGGATTGTAACAAGGTCGATTTCAAGTTCTACTTCGACATGCCAGGAACTGTGCCCCATGCTGAGTCTATTGCTCCCACGGCTAGCGATTCTGCATCCAATCACGACATCAACGGATCGCTACCACCAGAATATGGTCTTGAATTTGGTGTCCATGGTGGTTCTATCGTGTATGGACCATGGGCGGATAGACAGCGTGTCAACCTCCAGCAAGTGTTCTTTCCCGTAGCTTGCGTCGACTCGGTGGCAAAGCAAAATCTCTTGCCCGGAGAGGCTCGCGTTTGGACGGTATTCAAAATCTTTGTAATGGTGGAAGAGGATGTCGTGCTTCGTATTCCGACCCGAGAATCTTCGAAGGATGAGCGCTGGCATGGTCGCGCTCATAAAGTCACAGAAGAAGAGCTTCAGGAGAAGGACGATGGCAAAAAGAAACACGGTAAGAAGCAGAGGCGTGGAAAACGTCAAAAGGGCATGCAAGCCAGCCCTCCGATCGACGTTCGCCCGTATGCTTGGATTGACGTCAAAGTCCTCAAAGATACCACCGTCAACTACAATATGGCTATGTTTGCCTCTGACGATGGCTTTAACAACAGACTGGACTTGGACGTTAAGGGCACAGAAATGACAAGTAGTGTCAACCACGATTTGCTGTGGCGTGCTGGTGCTCTCACGCTGGAAGCTGACCTCTCTAACCCGTGTACCTGGAACACCCTTCGCTCATGGCCTTTCATCATCAACTGTGACGCTCTCGAGCTCTTCATCCTCCGAGACCACATGTTTCTGATTACTGATGTGGTGAATGACTGGTCGACAGGTCCGCCGCCGGAGTTCTTCTCTTTTGTTCCTTATCACTACTCTCTCGATCTGACGTTTCGCAATTTCGTCATGTATCTGAACGTGAATGACGCGAACATCATCAGCAGTCCCGCGAACCTCGACAAGAATGATTTTCTCACGTTGGAAGGTGACTACCTGCATGGTGTACTTGGCATACCGCTCGAAGACTTCCGGCCAAAGCGTTCTGGCATCACCTTCGACGTCCTGGCCCAGCAGATGCGTATGCGCCTGCTGAACCCGCCACGGAGCACGTTAAAAACTCTCCTCCATGACAAGCATGTTGCCGACCTTCCGAAGCTCACGCTCAAGGGCTCCTATAGCGCAAATGCTGACGTGGGCCCCGACATGACAGATCTGCTACGTATGGACATCATTGGAACTGGTCTAAATCTTAAGGCCTACGGTTTCCTCGTCCGGCTGCTCATCAACGTGAAGGAAAACTACTTCGGCGACTACATTCATTTCAAGACATTGGAGGAGTTCCAGGACGCTGGCGATTCCATGGACGAAGCTAATGTCAAGACTGCAACGGTTGCAAAACCACAACCGGCCAACGAGCTCGACGTTCTCCTGTGCATAATTGTTGAGGATGCTGTAGTCTTATTTCCTACCAACCTCTATTCAAGCACTAGCAGCGTCCGCTTGGAAGTTCCTGTCGCCAATCTTGACCTTCGAGTGACGAGCTATTATCTAGACATGGGACTAGACATCTCGCCAATCAGTATCATGTCCAGCGGTTTTACAGTCGACGCTGAGCAGTCCTCCGACGACACCGCAGGACGCACGCAAATATACGTCAGCCATGTCAACCTTTATGGCTTTCGTGCGTTCGGTCCACCACCCGTGGAACCCGCATATGCTTGCGAGTGGAATATCAATGTCGGGTCAGTCACCGGCGAGTGCTCGGCCGCTTTCATACATGATGCGGCGCTGGCGGGGCAGGCCTTCGTCTTCACGTTTCACGATGGTGAGAACATACTACCAGTCACGAGTCCGAGCATATTCTACGACATCACATTTGTTCGAGTGCGTACTGGTGTGGTGCGAATCTGGCTGCATGCTGGAGATGATGCTATCCTGCTGTCTACTGCTCCAATCAGCGTCGAGTCCAGTGACTGGAGCGGCGAACTCTTCTCCCAGCGTGTCAGCGTTCGGGTCCCTCTGTTGACTCTTGCGTGTGTAGATGCCAGAGGAGGAGCCCGTCAACGCACGACGGGTCAACATGATTCTCGAGCTTACACATACGCTTTCTTGCAGACTGGTATCGAGCTGGATGTCGCTGGACGCAAAGCAGGGTTCTCGGAAGAGCGTACCAGGCAGCAAGTGTTCTTAAGGCTCAACGACGCGCGCACAGGGCGTGCTCCATTTCTGCAACGGCAGCAGGACCTCAAGATTGAAGCTGATTATGAAGAAGATACTGAGTTTGATCCTCCAGCTATGCAAGTACCTCCCCTACCATCGCCCATCGGAGAGAACAACAAATCCCTTCGGAGACCGCTGTCTATAAAATCGTCTAATTCATTCGCCACGCCGAAAGGCTTGAGCCGCAGGCATTCTTCGTCTTCATTGTCGTCTTCAATACGCAACGGCTCTAGCTCGGCAGCACCAGCAGCAGAGAAAGTTGCATTCCGATCAATTCGGTCAGGCTATAACGTAAGCTCGAAAGGCTCCGTGAAGAGTTCACGCAGTGGCTACGGAACGCCCATCGATATCGCTTCAGCCACATCCAATGTTCCACCCAGGAATACATCCAGAGGCCGAGTCGACGCATCACTTGCAAGGATAGCTTTCGCAAGCCCGTTCGCAGCTCCGTCTTTTCCCCTGGATCAGCTTGAACCTGATGAGTCTCGGGTACCTGCTTTTGAAGTTCCTTGTGAAAGAGCGAATGACGATACAAGCATGTCATCTATATCAATGCCAGGTATTGTCATCGAGTCGGATGAAGTCAGTCAGGAATTCGAACACACCAGTGTTTTCATCAAGCTTGTGCCGGGTTTGAGGGTGTTTGCCGAGCCTCGGATGGTGGAGACTGTGGTGAAGCTGATTGACACTGTTTCTCCAAAAACTCCAGAGATGGTGATGGATGCATTTCAAAGAAAAGTTATGGGCGAGATCGCAGCCCGCCAAGCGGCCAGGCACGGTACGAAAAACGTGCTGGAGATACAATGTAGCCTACCCAGTGCGAGACTGCGAGTGATGAATCCACCCAGAACGGAAGCTACAGCTGATCCATCATGGGATTGTCTGGACGTCACAATCCGTGGGCTTGAGCAGACAGTGAGGGTCAGAGCTGAGCCTGGCGCACAAGGAGCGAAGCAGACCCTAGTCCTACATACCTCATCCGAGGGGCTAGACGTGTCACTGGCCGAGATCGACAAAGACGGTAAGCTGTCAGCGGCAGCCGTCGATGCGAGCGTGGATGATGTTCTTGTATGGGTGGCTATTGCAAGCACTTCGTCCATCCATGTCTCTGTGCGTGATACTCAACTTGCAATCTCTGGCGAGCAAGCTGTATATCTTGCCGAGCTTACCCTGCGACTTCTACCATCCATACAACGGACTACCAAGCATTTCGGTGAGGTACTCCAAGCTGATCGTACTCGGCTCATGTGCTTGATCCACACTTTGACCAGGCATAGTGAGGATGTCAGCGACCCTCCGTTCCTCTCTCGCATGGTGTATATCCTGCGAGCTTTCCCAGATCATTATCGGAACCAGGAAAGTTGGAAGATCCTGAGTCGATTTCGAAAGATCTTGGGCAGTCTATCTGATCCTGCGCGCAAAGCGTTAGAGAGCGAATGCAGGAAAGCGAACCTCGGCAGCCCAGTTGTTGATGTTCAAGCTGAGGTTCTTCGAAGCTGGGCTCAATGGCGCAATTGGGACGTCCCCAATGTGGGTCAAACATTGGTATTCCGCAGCCTCTTTGGCTCAGAGGAAGAGGATAGCCTGGATATGTCGTCTAAAAAACCACTGGCGCTCACCGTCAGAGCCCAGTATGTTCGGGTCGCGATCAGCAAAGGCGAAGGTGTCAGTGAGGTCGTTATTGAGGATACATCCATTGCGCTGGAAGACTCGCCACCCACAACCCCGACAGGTCTAATGCTCGTGGATGAAAACATGCGGACGAAAACGCAGTTACAGATACACACTAGCACCATCGCGATTGCTCTCGACTGGGCTGTCTTTGAGGTTGCAGAGATGATCGTGCCACTAGCTGATGAGCTTGCACAAATCCCAAACTCAAGTAAGGATCTAGACAAAACTCATCGTCGGCCAGGCCAAGTTCTCGAGGAAAAGATCGATCGCCACGACCTCCACATTGTACTTTCCACAGAGGGCGGCAGTATCACACTCAAGACCATCAACCTACAGCTATTGTCTCGTACCGAAGGACTCAAGATGTCGCTCATCGGCACTACTCAAGGCGATGAAATGTACGGTCAATGTGCTAGCGCTCTCGTCAACGCCGAGAGAGCTGTTACCGAGCTGTATGGTCCTGGGGAGGTAAACATATGGCAAACGCTTCTGACGAGCCCGAGCATCTATGTAGATCATCTGCAACCACGCGGAGATGTACCTGTACCACCAACGGTGACCCTTGCCGCGGCATATACAGATCTCGAAATCGCTGTGGTGGAGCAGATGCCCGGAATCCTTCGCATCGTTGATCTTGTCATAGTCGACGAGGTGGCCAAGATCAAGGCTCTTGTGGACACTGCCACTGTTGCCAAAAGTTTGCCTGCGCCCATGGATAATCTGGAGATGCTAGAACGTCAAGCGGCCAATGACACCACTACGCCAACGTTTAGCATAGCACTTCTCGCGGGAACGCTTCACCTGGAAATCTCACTGCTTTCGACATTAAACTACCACCTCGAAGGGACAGCAGCAAGTATCCGTGTTGCACCGACCATGACAGACGTACGCTTGTTCGACATCGATTTCGACATCGGTCAGCAGCAGCACTCCTTTGTCAACCTGTCAGCAAACCAAAGACAGGAAGAAGAAATCTTTATGCTGCCACCAGTCAATGGACATACCGGAGTACAAAGTGGCGCTCACGAAACAAGCGTTTCTGTTGCCATGACAGTGGAAAAAGTAAATGTAGATGCAGCCGCCATACAGCGCGTGATCGCTGTCATCAATCAGCCAGAAGTACAAAACGTCATATCTGCCATAAAAAGTGGTGTAGAAGACATTGAAGAGCATGTTCAGCAACTCGACACCAAGAAAGCGTCCCTGGAAAATAAATCGACGGCGGCAACTCATAAGATCTTCTATGATGTACGATTTGCTCTCTTGGGTATCCGGGTGGCAGCATCAACACCACAGCTCGGCGAGAACGCTTCGGCTGAAGTAGAATTTGGCATTGGCCCATTACATGCGAAAGCATCGAATCGAGCTACCAACGATGACAACAATCCTCTCATACCGCAAGTGCATGCACAAATCCGGGACATTGGTGCATCTCTCACAGTCATTGAACAGAGCAGACGTCAACAGTGCGGTAAAGTGACACTCTCTTTGAGTATCCATTTCGACTCGAAGATGACAGAGGATGGCGCTATTGTAAGAGAGTTGACCGTACGCAGTAACAGTCTCGAGGCCAACGCTCACCCAGAAACCGCTTCCATAGTGGTCGATGTGATCAACCACCTACAAGACCGTATCAAAGAGCTAGATTTGTCAAAGGAAATAGACTATCTGCGCCGTTTGAGGAATTCTCGTAGAGGCACTGTAGTTCAAAGAATCAAGGGTACGAAAGCAATGGCAGCTGGCGTTGAAGCAGAGGACATCGCTTTCACGGCTGCAGATCTACTCTCCGTGCAGACAACGATCGAGCTGCGAAACATCCAAATCAGCTGGCTCGTTGGGCAGAAGTTCGCTCCGACACAAGACGTCATGACAGAAGACGCTGTGCTCACTCTATCGAGCATTCTCTTCACGACGCATGGTGGCAACGAGGCCAAATTAACAATACAGGATCTCCTGGTGCAGCTGACTCAAGAGCGTGAAAATATCACGAAACGATCTCTTAACTCTGCACTGCTCCCTAAGATCGGCTTCAGTGTTGCATACTGGTCCAGGAACAAGAACTGGAGCCTTGCATGTAAAGCGACTGGCGAGCCGCTGGATCTTCAGCTGGAGTCTCGTTTCATTCTCCCCGTGAAAGGAGTTCAGCGTTCGGTCAGCTTCGCGATGGAGAGCTTCAAGCAAGGGACTGCAACATGGCAAAGCACAACCACAACCGCAGGCACTCCAAGGCGAAAGATGATCGACACGCGCCGGCTGGCCTCACTCCTTGTGGAAGCTGACTTCGCTGGCGCGCAAGTGTATATGCAAGGAAGCTCGAAGCATGGCGAGACTCTAGCATCGATAGCGGCATCTTCCCAGCAACAATATGGAAGCGCCGGAAGCCAGCATGGACGGTATGGTCAATTTGCGCCAGAGGGTCGACTGATGCATACAACGCTGCAAGCACCTGGTATGGCACTCAAATTAGAATATAATCGCAACGACCGACAGCCGACTATCAATGGAGAGATGCAAATCGATGCCTCACGCAACATGCTATTGCCTAATGTCGTTCCCTTGGTCTTAGAGATTACCAAATCCGTCAAGGATGTCATGAAAGACCAAAGCGAGAAGTCCGACGCTTCCACGGCTCAAGAGGAGAGCACTCAGCATGACAATCCTCGGTTCTTCGAGGAAGAGAGCATTGTTGCAGCGAATCCGTCTGCCATCTTCGGAAAGACCAAAGTGAGCTTGGGGCTCAGAATCAGGCGGCAAGAATTTGGACTTTCCTGCCAGCCTATTGCTCGCGTTGACGCCACGGCAGCGCTGGATGATCTCTACTTCACGGTCAATACCATTGACTCGGGGGACTACGGGCATTTCTTTGCTATGTCTGCTGTCATCACGAAGCTTACCGCTCAGGTCAAACACATGTACTCCCGCGAGCCGACCTTCAGTTACGATATGGAGTCTATCGTGCTTTCACTCATGAACAGTAAGCACCTCAGCGGCGTGAACGGCGTTTCAGCCATTCTGAAATTCAACCCTACGAAAATCACAATCAACGGCAAACAATTACAAGACCTGCTCTTGTTTCGAGAGATCTGGCTGCCGCCCGAAATCAGGCAGTCCTCGTCCAATACGAAACCTCCGCCAGTGGCCACGGCCAGGGCTGACGACTATATTGTACAACGTTACAAGTCTGTAGCGGCAGCGGCGGCATTCCCGTGGAACGCCACGGTATCGATCGCACAGCTAGGCGTCGAGCTTGATCTCGGTCAGAGCATTGGCAAAAGTTCCTTCACCATTGCAGACCTCTGGGCTTCGCAGCAGAAAGATTCCAACTGGGAGCAGAACTTGTGCATCGGTATGGAAGAGATGGCCATGACGAGTACCGGCCGCATGAGTGGCTTCGTTGAATTGCGCAGACTGGGCGTACGCACCTCAATCAAATGGCCAGAGGATGCCAAGATCGAGAAACAAACACCACTCATCCAAGCTTCCGTTGGATTCCAGAGGCTGAGAGCCAAAGCCGCATTCGACTATCAAGCATTCGCGTTCGGCGACATTGAAGGATTCGACTTCCTGATGTACAATGTTCGAGACAATCCTGCACATCGTGACGCTAGTGATCGACTAGTCGCTGTACTTGATTGCGAGAAAGCCTACGTGTTTTGTACTTCGACTTCGCCAGCACAGGCTGTGGGCTTATATCAGGCTTTCGATCGATTGATCCAAGACAAGCAGACTGCGTACATGCAGAGCCTGAGAGATATAGAAAAGCACGTGCGACGAGAGAGTACTGTTGTCCCGACGAGGTTCGGACCAGCTATAAGCACAGTCAACTCGCCAGCAGCCGCGCAGGCTCAGCCGGAACCAAGCAAGACATCGATCTCGCTGCACACAGATGTCGTACTCACTCTCGGAACCATGTGCTTTGGTGTATTTCCCGGTACATTCTTTGACAGTCAGATCTTGAAGCTCGAAGCCAATGACATCCAAGCACGCTTTGCTGTGGGTTTAGCGGCCGGCAAGATTCACAGTGGCCTCGGCATGACTCTAGGCCAGCTGCAAGTCGCACTTGCTGCAGTGCGAAGAGCGACAGCAATCCCGAAAGCATTGGACATTACCGTCGACGACGTGGTCAATAGTGCGTTGAACGCTAAGGGTGGCATCATCCTAAGAGTCCCTAAAGTGATTGCAAGCATGCAGACCTGGCAGGATCCGCGCGGGAACAACGTGGACTACATCTTCAAGAGCTTGTTCGATGGCAAGATTGATGTAGGGTGGAACCTGTCCCGCATCAACTTTATCAAAGGAATGTGGGTCTCGCATTCCCGATCGCTAGGCTCAAGACTGGGCAAGGCATTACCAGCATCAGCGGTCAAGATCTCGGCAAGCACGGCGGAGGACGACACTGCGCCGACTGACGCTCCGTCGGCGTCGTCGAAACAAGAGAAGATCACGGCCCAAGTCAACCTACCACAGAGCCGGTATGAGTATCGGGCCTTAGAGCCCCCAGTGATTGAGACGCCTCAGCTCAGGGACATGGGTGAAGCCACACCACCGCTTGAGTGGATTGGCTTGAACCGAGATCGTCTGCCGAACGTCACACACCAGATCATCATAGTCAGTCTGGTGGAGGTGGCCAAAGAGGTGGAAGATGCATATGAAAGAATTCTGGGAAGCTCGTGAGAAGAACTTCTGACGGGCTGGGGTGGCGATGCCATGTTGCATTATTGTCTTTTGAGTTTTAGCAAGGCGTTCCGGTTGATCGGTGTACAGAAAGGGAACCTCTACTTACCCTGTCCTTGACAGAGTCGGTCCAGCAGATATCGTATTCATGCCAATAGCATCATGACTGCCAGCGGCGTCGTTGTGAGTTGTTGGATGAATTGAGACACCGCCGTTCGGACACCACGACTGCGCCACAAGTGAATATTGAAGCATATGAACCGCCCCGCAATACACGTGACCATATCGAAATTGAGCTTTGCTGATCAGTGAAGAGATTGAATCCGCCAGAAACGACAAAATGGTGATGCCAGACCGTGACTGACTCACAGCGGTCGGTGGGAGCAGTAATATTCGGATCGTAGACACCGCATTTGACTGTTCTAATCCAGCTGGTCAACGTGACGACGAATCTCGCGATTAGATCCGTTGCATACCTTTAGTTCCGTGCCAAGCCTTTTTTCCTGGTGGGCCAGCGATACAAAAGTCTTCGGCGGGGCTACTCCACCACTATCACCACCACCTACACCTTTCTTTCTCTCCCACACCTCCCTCCGTCTCGACCGCCACCACACACACAGCCGTCGCAGGTGCGTATCTATCACCCTTCTCATTGCTGCGGCGATCTGATCTGGAAGATCCATCTCAGCTTCGACGGATACTGACTTTCATCGTCCACCAGGCAACCCCGCTCACAGGTCAATCAGTGCATTTCTGCGCTGAACGAGTGGCGCTTGGTAAAGCCTTCTAGCATCACATACAACAGCCCCCCGACAATACCGCCAAGATGGTGAACTTCACAGTCGAGGAGATCCGTGCTCGTACGTATCCTCGTCGTCACCCAACTTATTTGCGCATCGGGCGATGGATGCTGACACTTCCGCAGTCATGGACAGCCCGAGCAACATCCGTAACATGTCCGTCATTGCCCATGTCGACCACGGCAAATCCACCCTCACCGACTCCCTCGTGCAGCGTGCCGGTATCATTTCAGCCAAGAACGCCGGGTCTGCTCGGTTTACAGACACCCGACCTGATGAGCAAGAGCGTGGTGTTACCATCAAATCCACCGCCATCTCGTTGTACGGCGAGCTGCCCGATGTGGAGGATCTCAAGGACATCCCCACCAAGACCGAGAAGAACGAGTTCTTGGTCAACCTGATTGACTCGCCCGGTCACGTTGATTTCTCCTCCGAAGTCACCGCTGCGCTGCGTGTCACTGATGGTGCCCTTGTTGTCGTCGACACCATCGAAGGTGTGTGCGTACAGACCGAGACTGTGCTTCGCCAGGCACTCGGTGAGCGAATCAAGCCTGTGGTCATCATCAACAAGGTCGACCGTGCGCTGCTTGAGTTGCAACTCAGCAAGGAAGATCTGTTCCAGAACTTCTCTCGTGTGATCGAGTCCGTCAACGTGGTCATCTCCACTTACTTCGACAAGACTCTTGGTGACGTTCAGGTCCAGCCTGACAAGGGAACCGTTGCTTTCGGCTCCGGTCTCCACGGGTGGGCATTCACAGTCCGACAGTTTGCCGCAAGATACTCGAAGAAATTCGGTGTGGACAAGGTTAAGATGATGGAGAGACTATGGGTACGTCGCATTGAGGTTTTGAAGACATTCTAGGACTAACACACACACAGGGCGACAGCTGGTTCAACCCCAAGACCAAGAAGTGGACCAAGGTCGGCACACACGAGGGCAAAGAGCTCGAGCGGGCGTTCAACCAGTTCTGTTTGGACCCAATCTTCCGCATCTTTGAGGCCGTCATGAACTTCAAGAAGGACGAGATCCCCAAGCTGTTGGAGAAGCTTGAGATCAAGCTCTCCAGCGACGAGAAGGACCTTGAGGGCAAGCAGCTCCTCAAGGTTGTCATGCGCAAGTTCCTCCCTGCCGCCGATGCGCTCATGGAGATGATGATTCTTCATCTCCCATCTCCAGTCACTGCCCAGAAGTACCGTATGGAGACCTTGTACGAGGGTCCTCCGGACGACGAGTCTGCACTTGGTATCCGTGACTGCGATCCCAAGGGCCCACTCATGTTGTACGTTTCCAAGATGGTGCCGACCTCCGACAAGGGTCGTTTCTATGCTTTCGGTCGTGTCTTCTCTGGTACCGCGCGCTCCGGTCTCAAGGTCCGCATCCAGGGACCCAACTTCATCCCGGGTAAGAAGGAGGATCTCTTCATCAAGTCCATTCAGCGGACGATTCTCATGATGGGTCGCTACACCGAGCCCATCGAGAACGTGCCAGCCGGTAACATTCTCGGCCTGGTCGGTATCGATCAGTTCTTGCTCAAGTCTGGTACCCTCACCACTTCCGAGACCGCCCACAACATGAAGGTCATGAAATTCTCCGTGTCTCCTGTCGTGCAACGTTCCGTGGAGGTCAAGAACGCTCAGGATCTCCCCAAGCTTGTCGAAGGTCTCAAGCGTTTGTCAAAGTCTGACCCTTGCGTCTTGACCATGATCAACGAGTCTGGTGAGCACATTGTCGCTGGTGCTGGTGAGCTGCATCTTGAGATCTGCTTGAAGGATCTTGAGGAGGACCACGCCGGTGTGCCTCTCCGCATCTCCGACCCAGTCGTCCAGTACCGCGAGTCTGTCAACGGTGACTCCAGCATGCAGGCTTTGTCCAAGTCCCCCAACAAGCACAACCGTCTCTACATGGTTGCCACTCCACTTGCTGAGGAGGTCTCGAAGGAGATCGAGAGCGGCAGAATCGGCCCACGTGACGATTTCAAGGCCCGCGCCCGTATCCTCGCTGATGACCACGGTTGGGATGTTACTGACGCCCGTAAGATCTGGTGTTTCGGTCCAGACACCAACGGCGCCAACTTGCTCGTCGACCAGACCAAGGCCGTGCAGTACCTCAACGAAATCAAAGATTCCGTTGTCTCAGGTTTCCAGTGGGCAACCAAGGAAGGTCCCGTGGCTGAAGAGCCCATGCGCAGCGTTCGATTCAACATCATGGATGTGACCCTTCACGCTGATGCCATCCACCGTGGTGGTGGACAGATCATCCCCACCGCGCGTCGTGTGCTCTACGCCGCCACTCTCCTCGCCGACCCAGGTCTCCTTGAGCCAGTGTTCTTGTGCGAGATTCAAGTCCCTGAGCAGGCCATGGGTGGCATCTACGGTGTCCTCACCCGGAGACGTGGTCACGTCTTCGAGGAGGCGCAACGCCCTGGCACTCCTCTGTTCAACATCAAGGCCTACTTGCCCGTCAAGGAGTCCTTCGGTTTCAACGCCGATCTTCGCTCTGCCACTGGTGGACAGGCTTTCCCACAGATGGTGTTCGACCACTGGCAGATCCTGCCTGGTGGAAGCGTCCTCGACAAGACCTCGCTCTGCGGTACAATCGTGGAGGAGATGCGCAAGAGGAAGGGTCTCAAGGTCGAGGTGCCCGACTACACCAACTACTACGACAAACTTTAGGTGGTGGGCACACAGGCTTGGGTGCAGATTGTTCTTGCGAAAGACACGAGCGACAAGAAAAGCAAATGTCGGGCTTCCGTTTCCCCATCTACGACCCTCAGTGGGATTGCGGAGATCAATTAGACAATGGCGTAGAAAACCATGCTGGGATGAACATGGGGGAATGAGAAGATTGAGGAGCAGGAATGGTAGCATCGGACTTCCCTTTGTTGTTGCATTGTGTGTTTTACGATCATGTCTCTGCAGATATTCTGAATGATGAATCGTTTTCACCAGGATCTTCCCTGCTTGCGATGTCACCTAGTTTGTCGGCGTCATGTAACAGACCTGCCGTATACATCAAGCACTCCAGTTTGCACCATTACATATGCCTTCCAGTAATCTACTTGAACTTATAGGTGATATGCCAAATAGCAGTGTATCAGTCTGTGTATGAGATAGCTAACTTACCTGATGTGATTACATGAAGCGCAGCCATTATTTTTTGTCACATGATGGAGGAGCAGATGACGAAGAGCTCAGACCCTGCTCCGACTCCATCATGTGGGAAAGGCAACAGGAAAACATCATTATCGTGCTTCAAGCTTCTTGTCTTACTGCAACAACTTCTGCCACATCACTTCACCAGCTCTCCCACCCTGTCCGCAGCTGCTTGCGTGGTCATGACAAGCCAGCGATGAATTGTTAGCCAGCCGCTCTGCTCCAACTCTTCCACGACGGCGACGCAGGCAGCCTCAGAAAGAGCATGACGAGTCTGGTCAAGATGGGAGAGCAAGATGAGGGCAGTGGCACCGGCTCAGGATTTGGACGTATCGTGCTGATACTCACTGGCGTTTCTGCACTTACGGCGTGCCTCCTCACTCTCTTGACCACGCTTCTCCAAGCCAAGAACTATCGCAAACCACTCCTCCAGCGCCATGTCATCCGCATCTTCGTCCTCGTTCCGATCTTCTCTCTCGCCTCCTGGGCGTCCCTCACGTCGCTGAAAGTCGCTTTCTGGATCGAGCCGTTTCGCGACGTCTACGAAGCATTCACCCTCTATACCTTCTTCCAGCTGCTGGTAAACTTCCTTGGCGGGGAGAGGAGCCTGATCATCATGATGCATGGACGACCGCCTGTGGACCATCTGTGGCCCTTGAACCACTGTTTCACCAAAGTCGACATTAGCGACCCACACATGTTCTTATCCATCAAGAGAGGTATCCTGCAGTACACTTGGATCAAGCCGATCTTGGCTATAGCTACTGTCGCCATGAAGGCCACTGGCACATTCAAAGACGGTGTTATCAGTTGGAACTCGGGATACTTCTGGACGAGCGTCATCTACAACGTCTCAATATGTTGGTCACTGTACGATCTGGCTTTGTTCTGGGTCTGCATGTCTGCCGATCTTCAGCCTTTCCGTCCGATGCCCAAATTCTTGTGCATCAAGGGTATCATCTTCGCGAGTTGGTGGCAGGGCTTTTTCCTGTCGATTCTCGTGTTCCTCGGTGCGATACCCAGCATTGGAGGGGGGTACACGGCGGACAACCTGGCCACTGCGATTCAGGATGCTTTGATCTGCTTCGAGATGCCTTTCTTTGCCATCTCGCACTGGTATGCGTTCAGCTGGAAGGACTACGCCGACCGCACCATATCAGATGCTCGTATGCCAGTGAAATTCGCGCTTCGAGATGCGTTCGGACCGAGGGATTTGATTGAAGACGCGAAAGAGACGTTCAGTGGTAAGAAGTACGAGTATAGATATTTTGACGCTGAGGATAATGTCATGGCTCACGAGGACTCAACAAGTCGAGAAGCGAGGATGAGGGAGGGCATGCGATATGAGCGTAATGGGAAGGGCAAATACTGGATTCCTGCACCTGGCCATGAGGCAAAGCAACCGCTTCTCGCACGCTTCACCGACAGCAGAGCGCGGACTATGAGCCCAGGGGGCGGTGGAAGCCACAGTAGGGAGCGTCATCCGCCGCACGGATACGGAACAAGTGAGGAAACGGGTGAGCCGCAGTTGGATGATGACGAGGAGCGGCTGTATAGCAAGGCGCGAGCACTGGAGTTCGGTGATTGGAATTATCCAGTCATCAACACGCACTATGCTTCGCGTGAAGACCGTCTCAACAGCGATCCCAACATGCTCAGCGCCAGCACGAACCGCGCCATACTACAACCTACCGCAGCTAACAGGCAGCGAAGGAAGAGCCGAATCAAGTCAATACAAGAAGACACGCATCAACACAGCAATTTGCACAAGGACGGGTCACATCGGCCCAGCTCTAGCAGCACGGAAAGCTCCTCGAAGGGTAAGAGTCGGCTTGCTGCTCTACCCATCATCGGTGAGCTCGTTCGCCACAAATCCTCTTCTTCCTCAAACTCTGCCAACTCGCAACTCGTCGATCTTGTAGTCGAAGACGAGGAGGCAGAGCAGATCGAGCGTGTCCGCGCCAGGAAAGAGGGCGGACCGGGTTGGAACTCGGTGGAGCAGAAACACTTCGTCCAGGTCGAAGAAAACGGCGACGAGGTTGAAGAGGTCCGACAAGGTTTCAATCCGGATCAACCGGAGACACAAATACCCGACGGGAGTCACACACTCGATGCCCCTTTCAAGATTGGCGACGGTGATGACGACGATAGTGAAGAGCAACCGGTCAACGATCAGAAAGGTGTTGACGAGACTGGCCACGAGCAGCCGTGGGAAGAGCGGCAATATGGTGACAAAAGCACCGATGATGCCAATGCAAGTCCGTTCGAAGATGAGCGCAAAGCTTGGGGTTCTTGAGTCTGCAGTTTCAGCGGCGTCCCAGGTGTGCTCAGGAGCTTTGTGAGCGCTATTTCGCAAATGTCTGTGTACATGCTTAGAGTCCACGTAATGGAGGCGATGCAAGCGATGGCGTTGTGGAGACTATTTCAATTTACTATTTTACACTGATTTCGAGTTGTTCTGCTGCGTTCTGTTTCCATTGTCCACATATATGCCTGATGTTATTAATATGATATCCACTTGTATGTCGACTCTTGATCAAAATGTCGTTTGATACCTCAAGTATCATGCCGTGCGTTAGATATCAAAATTCGATAACTCCGGCTCAACCTCTACATTCCTTCATGATCCCAAGATAAAGACTTGGGTGAGAACGATAGAACTGCACGGAGTCTTTGATACGTGCAGGTAGTTACTCATATATGTACCTACCTTTATTGGTATGTCCAGGATGCCATCATCCAGGAAGATCAATGATCCTAGGGTTAGGGTTGGCATGACCGAGGCAATCGGCTACTAATAAATGGAGTACTACATGTTCATCACGGCTAGCTCATCAATGGCCACACAATACTGATACATCGATATCATGTTGTGAACATTCTATATCGGTTAGAGAAGAACTGATAGCATGGAAGCGACTCTGAGGAAAACACCGATCATCGTCGGAGTGGCAGATATTGTCAACCGATCGAAACAGATCAAAGATGCAATCGAGCCATCTCAATTGATGCTCCAGTCCATCCAGGCCGCTTTACAAGATACTGGGTTATCATCTACAGCAGCTGCGACGTTACAATCACACATCGATAGTGTCAGTGTCGTCAGGACTTGGACCTGGCCGTATCCCGATTTACCTGGATTGCTCTCTGAGAAGCTGGGTGTGAAGCCCGGACATCAAGTGTACAGCGATCATGGAGGCAACTCACCCGCTGCATTTGTCGATGAGGCCGCAAGGCGGATCTCCAAAGGACAGAGCAAGGTGGCCGTTGTAACTGGTGGGGAGGCTTTGGCTTCACGTACGTATCATGCGAGGCAAATAGCGTGAGGGATGGATATTGACAGGGACAGTGTCGGCTTGTGCTGCGGCGAAACAGATGCCACCGCCAAATTGGTCGACACCAGCAGAGGATGTAAATTCCGTCTTCTCGCCCACGACTCGTCAGCTGAAGAAAGGTATCCTAAGGTATCTCTACATTAAGTGATCGTCAAGAAGCTGATTTTGTTAGACATTGGAGCTCGCCACGCAATTGGCAGCCCCATACAACTCTATCCCTTGTATGAGAACAGCTTTCGTGCGCATCGGAACCAGACCATCAGCGACAATCATGCCGAATCTGTAGAGCTTTATGCCGAGTTTGCGAAAGTCGCAGAAGGCAATGAATACGCATGGAACTATGGTAGCGCGGCAGAAACAAAGAAAAGCATTGGGACGGTGTCGAAGAAAAACCGGATGATCTGTCTTCCATGTAGGTCTTGCCCTGTGATCAACATGTTCTATGCTGATCGATGTGCAAGACCCATTGTTGATGAACGCTTTCAACACCGTTAATCTAGCTGCGGCATGTATCATGACTTCAACAGAGTATGCAAGAGAACTGGGTATCCCCGAGAGCAAATGGGTCTATCCACTCGGTGGTGCCGGCACCAAGGACAGCAGCGACTGTAAGTTGATTTAATCCTTTGTGCAAGACCGACTGAAGCTAACAAATCTTGCTCGAACCAGTCTGGCTGCGTCCTAATTTCTGGTGGAGTCCGTCGATCTCGAGATCTTTAGATGCCGCCATGAAGGTTTCAGCTCTGGAACGAGACGACATAGACCTCTTCGATTTCTACTCGTATGCTATATGGCTGGCGCTCGTGTGGAAATGAGGACTGACCTCTCGATAGCTGTTTTCCCATCGTCCCCAAACTCGCATGCCACCATCTCGGCATGCCTATCACAAACGGCGCAAAGCCCATCACACTACTCGGTGGTCTCACGTCGTTTGGTGGAGCGGGCAACAATTACTCAATGCATGTCAGTGATGCCGCCGAAGCCGGTTATGCTGAGAACAGTGCTGATGGAATACTCGCAGGCGATAACAGAGATGAGCCGCCAACTGAGGAAAGGCAATGGAAGAATCGGACTGGTCCTGGCTAACGGCGGCTGGATCTCCTATCAGAATGTCATTTGCATTTCCTCAAGTCCTCGCGCCGATGGTCTGGCGTATCCTGACCAAGATCCACTTCCGGATCTTGTCACCGACGTTCAGGTGCCTGTGATCGAGGAAGCTGCAGAGGGAGATGCCATCATTGAAGTATGTCATCAGCGAGACACTGCGTTACATGGCAAAGTACTGATCCAACCGCTTTCCAGACATATACTGTAGACTTCGGTCGTGACGGCAGTCCTTCGCGAGGTCACGTCGTAGGCCGGCTCAAGAAGAACGGGCATCGTTTTCTTGCCAATCATGCGGATGCTAGGACTTTACAGGAGCTTTGCAGCACCAGCATCGAGCCAGTAGGAAGAAGTGGCAGAGTTAGCCAAGATGGCAAGGGCAGGAACCTTTTTGCCATCGGACGCGATTCAGCCAAGTTGTAGATGATCAAACATAGTATCCGCAAGGGCGCCCATCTACTCCATGTTGCGCGCGACACCTTCTGTCATCATGTATTGGAGCTACATTGTTGAAGCTGTCAGTATAAGAGGTCGGGCATCGCCGGAGTTGCTGCGGTCATTAGTCAGGATTCTCGGGAGTCTCGAGATTTTGGGGGTGCTAACACATGCGTGACAGTCCAGAAACACATTGAACCTCACTTGAACATTCCATTCTCTGAATTGCCGTGTCACTCACCACCACACGAAATCTCGATTGCCACATCATTGGAGCCCAGACCATCATATTTCACGAAACTTTCGTTCTCATTCAAGCCCGGCGCATGCGGTCGGCCTCCCACATCCATCTCTATGGTCCTAGCCCGTGAGGCGGACTACAACTCAAACAGTGATTCCAACATTCCTCTTACACACTCCATCATCAACGATGGTGCGCACAGCACATCTCGGGCGGACAACATGGCGGATATGCCACAGACGGAAGGTTTTCGCGCGGAGATGACGAACGGCCGAGTAGAGGTTGATGATGAGGCATATCGGCCCCCATACATCCATGCCATGTTGGCAGGTGGTCTGGGGGGAACAGTAGGAGATATGCTGATGCACAGTCTGGACACGGTAAAGACGCGCCAACAAGGAGATCCGCACATGCCGCCGAAATATACCAGTATGGGCAACACATACTACACCATCTTCCGACAAGAAGGACTGTGGCGGGGTCTGTATGGAGGAGTTACGCCAGCGTTCCTCGGAAGCTTCGGAGGCACGCTGATATTCTTCGGGTGCTACGAGTGGAGCAAGAGACAGATGATTGATCGGGGTGTGACGCCTTCAATGGCATACTTCGCCTCGGGCTTCGTGGCGGATCTTGCAGCAAGTCCACTGTACGTACCCACGGAGGTTTTGAAGACCAGGTTGCAACTTCAAGGACGCTACAACAACCCTTTCTTCAGCTCGGGGTACAACTATCGCTCTAGCATGCATGCAATACGCACCATTTATCGCGCAGAGGGTTTGGCGGAGCTCTTCTCTGGCTACAAGGCGACGCTCAGTCGGGATCTACCCTTCTCAGCTTTACAATTCGCATTCTACGAGCAAGAACAAAAGTGGGCCAAGCAATTCGTCGGACCCGGGAAGGATATTGGTCTCCCTCTAGAAATCTTGACGGGAGCCACAGCTGGCGGTATGGCTGGAATCATCACATGTCCGCTTGACGTCGTGAAGACACGCATTCAGACGGAGCTGGACCCGGATGTCGTTGCGGCAGCACGCAGCTCGAAGAAGAGCTCTACACCAGTGGCGGCCGCAGGCTCCACATCGACTCCTCCGCCGACTTCGCCTCATCGACCGTCCGCAGCAGTGAACACGGCGAACTCACGTTCGACAACGCAGAAGCTTCCGATCTCGACGTCTGGCCCCTCTACTGCACTCAAGCAGCATGGCCAAGTCCCGCTTGACACCGAGTCTGTTGTGAAAGCGTTGCGCATCATCTATCGGACTGAAGGGTTTGCCGGATGGTTTCGTGGGGTGGGACCGAGAGCGGTGTGGACGAGTGTACAAAGTGGTACGATGCTTGTGGTGTATCAGAACCTGATCAAGTGGTTCGATGGGCATCCTCTGGTCGACGGGGACGAAGGACTGAGAGGCTGGGGTTGAGGCAGAGATCTGAGTCATTGAGCAGAAATCTTCTCTTGAGTCATGAATATACTTGTACCATAAGATAGACGCCAAGCTTTGATCACGATGCTGAGAACAACAGCGGTGGTCGAGGATAAGCTTGGCCGGACTAGCATAGCGAATATGTGATATGTGGGCTACCACTTTTCATCGTCTTTGCGTCCTCAACCTCGTAGATTGAATGCCGTCGCCTACATCATTCATCATATGTGGAACACGTGTGCGGGAGGTTGCTTTATCCTCGCGCGCAGTTGTTTAGGCCTCGGCCGGGACTTCAAATTGTCCCGTCTGAGCGGAGTTGGAAGAGCTCGACCTGCATATGAATATCGTAAACATGTACTGTTACTCCCGCCCATGCGGCTCAAAGAACGGAATGGTAAGGCATCCCTGCCATGTGCGGACTAGATTTCGCGCAGCCCGGAATGCCAACTCCGCAGGCCAACACCGACAATGGCGACGATCATGTTCAAACCGTTGACAACACAATGCCATTGACAAGGCAGACGCGTAACTGCATCCAGGCTACCTGCGGGCTGTGTTTGATCACACCACTTTTCAATGTCGGTACCATTCGGATCTTGACTCCGAGCATCCTAGACGAGGCTGTCGGCCAATTCGAAGCGTTCGCTACAAGCCTCGTATGACTTTAGCTCAGCCATATATGCGTTTCGTCGGAGTCATACATCGTCCACCCGTCCAATGCTGGAACAATCTCTTCGGACGGGCCTCGACAGTCAAGATCAGGAATGGCTTGCTTGTCAATCCGAACCTGGCCCTTGTCACGCGTGTCACCACGGAATGCACAGGGCGTGTGATTCGCAAGGCTGCCTGCAGCTCTCTCACGGAACAGATGCTTGGGCGTGCGTGAGGCTGCGGGAGGCATTGGCCATGGCAGTATGGCTCATAACGCAGTATAAGTATCGCGATGCTCTCCTTGCTTTTTGATTGTTCCCTCTCAGTACCTACACTATCAACTCATCCAATATATATCTCTTGAAGGCACAAACAAAGGGCAATACAAGAAGCTCAGGAGACATTGCAACACGACTTCATCTTATCAAACAATATCAGATCGCCTTCTTTCCTGCTTGGTTAGGCATTGTCTTCGAGCACTTCCATTCACCAAACAAACAAGTCCTACAACGCACCAACTCATCTACAAAATCAACCAAATACATCGATCCGCCAACATGCCATCCGACACTGCCTCGATCAAATCAAGCTCCAGCACATCGTCTACCGCGCAACTGCTGAAGTCCCGCTTCCAGTCTCTCGGCAAGGCATCCAGCAAGACGACTGACGCGAGGTCACCGCGGGAGAAGCAGATGGATCAACGCCGAGACCAACCGAGCGCCCAAACGCTCTTAGCCATGAGTCTGGTGAGGTAGAGCAAGCAGCTCTGTTCTTGAAGGGTGGCAGGGTGTCCTGATGAGACGAGCCATTGAAAAGTTGAATGTTTCGGGTTTGCGGTGGCTTTTTCACGTGGCGTTTGGTCTTTTGTCTGGTTAGTAATGTTACAATGACTCATAATAATCAATGGGGAAGCTTGCGAGGGCTCGGAGGATTAGTCTCTGCTGGAAGGAGTCGGAAAAGGGTCAAACGTGCTTCTCGCTTCGAAATCATGAAATGCCATGCGGTGCACAAATAGTATGCTATAGACGATTGATAACCTTCTTCGTACTCAGGTCCCTTCTTATCTTGACATTATCATATTATCACTTGTACAACAACCGATGAACCTCTTCCGCGATCGCCAGACTGCTCGTCAGCCCCGGGCTCTCGATGCCCAACAAGTTCACGAACCCATCAACACCTTCTTCCTTCTTGATGTAGAAGTCCTGGAAGTTCTGCCCAGCACTCGCGGTTGCGCCCAATTTACCCAACTTAGGTCGGATACCGGCATAGTCTAGTGCTACCGCATCTACGTCGATACCGGGGAGATATGATTTGATATCCTCGAGCGCAGCTTGGAAACGCTCGGTGTTGGGGGACGGCGCAAGGTCCTGCGGCGAATCGACCCACTCCACATCTGGGCCGAAGCGGATGCGGCCGGACATGTCGAGAGTCAGATGTGTACCCAGGCCGCCATGCCCAGGAACAGGTGCTGGGTACACAAGCGTTTTGGGCTTAGGTGATGATTTCGAGTAGGAGAAGTAGGTACCTTTGGCGTAAAAAGGCGTAATGTGGCGATCCGAGGGAAGGATCATGTTGTTGATCGCGCATGCGTATAGACCGGCGCTGTTGATCACCGTCTCGGCCGTGATGAAGGTTTGCTCGTCGCTATCGGGGTTCTGGTCTCGTGTTTGCGGAGCTGGGGACGATGCTGTTGGCGGCGTAGCTCCTGGCGGGGCCGTCCAGATCTTCCAATCGCGGTCGTCGGCGGAAGGTGCTTGGATACGTGTGACTGGACTGGCAAGGGCCAGATCACCGCCTTCGTTCTCAAAGTCTCCTTGTAACCATTGCATGAACGAGTGCGAGTCCACGATACCAGTCGTCGGACTCTCCAGTACGCCGGCCTCGGCCCTGACATCAGGCTCTCTTCGCTGTGCCTCTTTCTTGCTGACGTAGTGGATGGGAATATCCATCGACTTGGCGAAGTCGTGGACTTTCTGAAGCTCACCCATCTGCTCGTCAGTCTGCGCCACGATCCATTTGCCACAGTTCATATGTGGGATGGACTTTTCCGCGCATAAGTCGTACATCATCTGCTTGCCTTGCAGGCAGAGCCGAGTCTTGAGGGAGTCTGGTCCATAGTAGAGTCCTCCGTGGATGACCTGCAGGTCGTCAGACGATGCGTCTCGCCGTTGTGATAGATTGACTATACTTCACTATTGCGACTGCTGGTTTCGCTACCGACCACGCCATGTTTCTCGATCAAGACGACTCGACTTCCTTCAACCTGTTGTAGCCGTCTAGCGACGGCCAGTCCTACGGCTCCAGCACCAATGACCGCGTGCGTGAAGTCTGCATGTCTTGTTGATGTGGCAGAGAACGATCGGCTGTTGAAGGTGTGGCGACCGATTTGAACAGCAGAGCGTGAGAACATGTCAGAGTACCACGATCGCAACGGCAAGGGCGAACATTCAGGTCATGACCTAGAGACAGCTAGGAACAGGAGCTTTCACCGGTTATGTCCTACCGTCATCGTCCGCTCTACGAATGAATACATGAGATAAGAGGTGAGGTCGTTATCATGTCTTTCTCCGCGAAGCTGATTGAATTATCCGAGATATTTCCGACACAACGCATACGCTAGCGGAGACATTAGACATCGGACACTGATTTCTTAAGGTGAGGTACGAAGGGTTCAACCGATACAACCAGAAAGGACTAATATGCATGTTCCAGCGAACATGACGACCATATGGAGAACGCATTTTCTTTCGAAGCAGGATATGAAATTGTCGTGAAGTGCTCTCATGTGTTCTGAGAAATAGCCACGCTTCGCGCGTTGCACTTTGTTCTCAGAGCCTCGAGTTGACAAGTCCACCCTGTAGGACTCTAGCAAGACCTGATATCTGCAGAATCGCGTTGAAGATGGTGCTGGGACACTGTACGAGGACCCGCGCTTAGCGACCACATGAGTATCAGTCTCGAGAATCAATGGGACATGATGCGAACACGAATCTCCATTCATGCAAACACACGTACATGCAGGCTCGGAGATTTGCCAGTGTCCCATCACTTCTAGATTTATCCTCTCAACGCCTCGCTAATGGTAATATACCACACGGCAACCACAAGCAATGCTCTTCGTACTTGCCGCAATGCAAGATCACAAGACTCACTTCTTTCCGCTATCTTCCTTCAGACTCACGATCCTGTTGAGAATCACCTTATCGGCCGTTGCGTCCTTGTCAAGCGCAAAGTAGGCCACACGTTGCGCCTGGAATCTCACGCTCGAGTTGTCTTTGGATCCTTTCGATTCGCCCTCCTCCTTCGGCCAGGGTGCGTTGTCGCGGACGTACTCGAATCCGCACTCAAGCATAGCATTGGGATACGTCACAAGCGAATCTGGATTCAAGTCATCGTAATATGAGCCGTCTTTCCAGTTCAGCTTATTCGGCTCGGGCTCTCTGAACAGTGCATTGTAGATGCGTGCTTCAGTCTTGATCGGTGATCGATGGGCGGCTGATTCACCAACCCAGTGGATGCGCGTCTTGCTCTTCTTCACCTCAGGCCCATACTCAGCTTCAATCTCTGTCACTTTACCAGAAGCTGCATCGGTGGCAAATGAAACGCAGCGGATGGAGTGGTCAACGTTAAGCAGGCTGACGCTTTGACCCGGGGAGAGGCGGAAGAAGCCCTTGTCGTCTTCGACCTTAAAATCATCACGCTCAATGTAGATGGTCTTGGTAAAAGGCACCTTGTGAACTCCCTTCTCTGGGTCTTTCGGGTCAAAAGGTACGTCCCGTTCTTCGAGAAAATCATCGGCAAGATTCTTGAATGTTACTTTGATCGGATCGAGTACGAGCATCAGGCGAGGCACTGTGCGTTCGAGATACGAACGAATCGATGCGTCCAGTATATGGATCTTAGTGTTGGAGTTGGTCTTCGTCACCCCAAGGTCGAATACGAATTTCTTGAGAGCACCTGGAGGAACACCTCGTCGCCGCAGTGCGACCAAAGTGAACAATCGTGGGTCGTCCCAACCGTCGACTGCAGGAGGAATGGTACGTGCCACTGAAGAGGTGCTTGGAGCAGGTGCTTCAGACTCTTCATCACCATCCTCCTCCAGCTTGACCTCATCAAGATCGTCCGCCAGATCGCTCACCGCTGTTGTTGCGGCTTCATCTCCAATTGATGCACCTGCGACCAGCATCTGAATCTTCCTCTTGGATAGGATCGTTCCCTCAATATTCAGACGCCCATATTCTCGTTGCATAGGACCTTTTTCGTCGCTTGCTGGCAACTTGTGATTTAACGCTTCAAGAAGCCAGTCGTATGCTGGTCGCAAAGTCTCGAACTCCACCGTACACAGCGAATGTGTAATGCCTTCGAATGAATCACACAGACAATGGGTGAACTCATATGTTGGATATATCCGCCATTTCGTGCCCGTTCGGTGATGATAGTTGTCTTTCTTGATTCGGTATGCAGCGCAATCCCAAAGAGCAGGGTTATTCGCCAAAGCTTTCAGCCGTGCCTTTTCCTGCTTTGTTTCGGGCGTATCTTCTGCAGTGACCTCGTAATCTTCTGGCTTGGTCCCAAGATACTGCTTCATCCGTAGATGTGCTTCTCCAGCCTGGTATTTGCCATCTCGCATTGCTCTGAACTCGGTCATGTTCTTCTCCACCGGTGTGTCCCAGTCCTTACACACGCTCCGCGGTCCATGCTCTTTGCCACCACGGCCTTGTTTGACTTCACTTGCCGAACAGAAACATACATACGCCTTTTCCCTTTTGATCAATTCTTCTGCAAGCTCGTATAGCTGGTTGAATTCATCGGAGCTGTGCGTAATCTTAGCTGGCTGGAATCCGAGCCAGTGAACCATCTCTTCAATACTGGTGAAGAACTTCTCCTCTTCTTTCGCTGGGTTTGTATCATCGAAGCGAAGGTTACATTTGCCGCCATAACTTTTCGCAAAGCCGAAGTTCACAGTGATCGCCTTTGCGTGACCGATGTGTAGATAGCCATTGGGCTCAGGTGGGAACCGCGTCTGGACATCGTGAACCTGGAAGCAAAACCAAGTCAGCGGAAGATACTCCCCATCAGGCTCAATTGCTTTGCGACTGTGGCTCAACCTGTATCCATTTCACTAATTGAAGCACCACCTTGCCCAAGCACAGCTCTACCCTCATGCAGCCAGCCGGGACTTACCGGCTTTTGACCATATACACCTTTCAGCCATCCTTGCTTGAAGTGGTCCACGTGTACAACCTCCTCTTCAGCCTTTGGTTTGGGTTGCGGTGCTGTTGCTGCTTTCACCGGTGCTGCCGCCGCATTGGCTGCTTTACTAGCCGCCTTCTCGGCCTTCTTCGCTGCCTTTTTCGCCGCGGCCTTTGACCCTTCTTGCTTCTCTTGCTTTCCAGGTGCAGCGGCACCAGGCGTGCCGCTGGACGTAGCAGAGGTAGAAGTACCCGCCGCTTTCTCCGCCACGGGTTTGGGATTCTCTTTCGGTTCTGTCACATCGGCCATGTCGGTGGTTCTCTACAGCAGCCCGGTCGACTCTCTGTGTCATACAAGACCGATGCGGACGTTTAGAAGGGTACAAATGCACGATTGTCGATGGTATAAGAAGTCAGAATGTGAGAATGTTCGACCTCCAGCTCAATGACTCGCATGTGAAATTGTGCATACTTCCATGTAGTGCCCCGCTGTGGCTCTATTTTTATGCATGACTCCCCACCAAGCACGTGCGTCTGATTGACGATGCCTGGCACTGTGAGCTAACGGAAACCTGGATGTTTCACGACGTAGACTTGATATCTTTGCCACAACTGCTTACTCTTATATACATGTAACCCGTATGCGTCAACTTCTACGGCTGTCACAAATCTCCCGCCAGCAGCTCAGAATGTCGTCTACAATCGGCCTGAGCGCCATCCCAACTCTGGCTAGCCTCTACGAATCACACAAGCTCCAACCTTTCTCCACCGCGTCGAAAGCAACTCCAGCCTACAACTCCAAGATCAGCTTGTTCCGAGCAGATATCACCTCTCTCGAGGTCGATGCCATCGTCAATGCTGCCAATGAGTCTTTGCTGGGCGGCGGTGGAGTCGATGGAGCGATTCACAGTGCCGCAGGGTCCGAACTGCTCGAGGAGTGCCGCACACTGGACGGATGTGAGACTGGATCAGCGAAAATCACATCCGCATATGAGTTACCGTGCAAGAAAGTCATCCACGCAGTAGGTCCTGTCTACTACATCACCAAGCGCCAGGGCAAGCATGAGGAACTGCTGCAAGGCTGTTACACCACAAGCTTAGATCTCGCTGTTGAGAATGGATGTAGCAGCATCGCGTTTTAGTGCGCTGAGTACGGGTGTGTACGGATATCCAAGTGGAGAAGCGGCAGATGCAGCTCTCCGCGCCGTGCAGACGTGGCTCGAGGATGATGAAAGCAGAGCCGGTAAACTGGATAGAATCGTGTTTTGCACTTTCCTTGAAAAGGATGCAAACGCATACAACGAGATCGCACCGTGGGCAATTTCAGACACGGCAGACGGTACAAGGGGATGCTGACAATATTGCAGGCTCTATTTCCCGCCAGCTGCCGATTACGATGTAGCCAAAGACGAGGACAACGGAGCTTCTGGCGTCTCGACCAAAGATGACACTTTAGTCTTGCCTGACGTCCCTACCAAGGCGCCGACCGAAGAAGGTCAACCGGAAGCAAAGAAGCAGAAGCTCGGAAGCGAAAGCCTTTGACAACATCTTGCCTTTCTGATTTACCAGAATCCGATGAGACGCGTTCCCGATGACGGCGTTCGAATCCTTTGCCCGAGCAGGTAAGCCGTAGGTTTCAAGCCGTAACTCGTCAAGGGCGAACACCACCGGCAGCATATCTGCCACTACAAATGGCGGCATTATGCAAGCACGGTTCATGGCCCAGATGCTTTCTTGGACCTGTCTAGGCAGTTGTACTCTGCACGATAGATACTATTCATAGGTCTAGGCGCGATGACCTCTCGTCGCGTATGGCGACGCCGGCATCGCGAACATGCCATTCAGGCCATCGTCGCTAGCAAGACATATCAGCGATCAGATCGTCTATATGATCATAAGTGCGTGGTCTTTCAGTTTGCATGTAGTCTGGGAAGAGTGTGGTCGAAGTTACCGAAGAACGACGGAAAGCCGCCGCTTACCACAATAGAACTACAGTACAGTAGAGTAGAGTGGGGAATTTGAGGGGAAAGTCTGGTCGGCATTTGGAGCTCATATATCGGGACGGTGCCGATGAAATATGCTGAGTTGCTCCAACCAGAATCATAAATAACATTGCTCACAATATTCTCCAGTCATGAGATTTACTTGAGTGCAAGACGTCCGTAGATAATATACTGACACAGCAGACAGCACAAAGTTTGCGAAGATGTACGTCAACTTAGCACTGCTCGTATACCACATCATCTCCTCACGCTACCTCATCCAACGCAGCTGCTTCGATACAGAGAATGTACACATTGATAGCACTTCAGAAACAAATCACTAATATAAGAAACTGCAAACAGGTATACTGCTTCATTCGCCTTCTTCGAAGCGTTATGGGAGGTGAGAAATCGCCATCGTGCAGATCGGCAGCATCGACAGTCTCAACTCACGACCAGAACAGGCCGGTGTAACTTATTGCTTTGTCAACCTTGGATCCGATCATCCGTCCATCATCGAAGCCATTGTCAAAGGTCGAAATGAAAAGAAAGGCCAGTTCCCGCGCATCATCACGTGTCCAAATGAAATGGTCGCTCTGTCCATGGCCGATGGCTATGCTCGTCTGACCAACAAGCCGCAATGTGTCATCATCCATGTCGATGTGGGCACGCAAGGTCTCGGAGCAGCAGTCCACAATGCGAGTTGTGGAAGGGCTCCTGTACTCATTTTCGCTGGACTGAGTCCCTATACGATTGAAGGCGAGTATCGCGGAAGTAGAACAGAGTACATCCATTGGATCCAGGACGTTCCGGATCAAAAGCAGATTGTAGCACAATATTGTCGATACACTGGAGAGATCAAACGAGGCAAGAACACTAAACAGCTGGTGAACAGAGCATTGAGTTTTGCCACGACCGAGCCCAAAGGTCCGGTTTATCTTGTCGGTGCGAGAGAGGCAATGGAAGAAGATATCGAGCCGTACACGCTGAATCAATCAGTCTGGGGACCGGCAGAACTTGGTGCTTTGACCACGAAGCAATTGCAACTAATCTCTGAGACCATCGTCAACGCCAAAGAGCCACTTCTGATCACCGGATACAGTGGACGTAATCATGCATGTGTGAAAGCATTGGTCGGCCTTGCTGACACTGTCAAGGGTCTTCGAGTCCTCGACACAGGGGGCAGCGACATGTGCTTCCCCGCGGATCATCCTGCTTGGCTTGGTCTACGGTATGGTGTGGAAGACTCCGTCAAGACCGCCGATGTGATCATTGTCTTGGACTGCGATGTGCCCTGGATACCAACTCAATGCAAGCCGAAGCAAGACGCCAAGATAATTCACATCGATGTCGACCCTCTGAAGAACCAGATGCCGGTCTTCTACATCAATGCCCTGATGAGGGTTCGTGCCGATGCTGAGACATCGATCGTCCAGATTACAGATCATATTCAGACCAACTTCCGCGATCAGGTTTCGTCGCAAGTTTTCTCCGATCGGTGGTCTGCACTGCAGCAAAGTCACAAAAATAGACTTGAGCTCATTAAGTCGCAAGCGAAACCTGCCGACAACGGCACATTCGCCGCCTCATACCTCATCAGTGAGCTGAGGAAAGCTGTGCCCGCCGACACCATCTTCGCCGTCGAGGCTGTGACCAACACCGCCTTCGTCGCCGACCAGATCCAGGCCACTCTTCCAGGCTCATGGATCAACTGTGGAGGCGGCGGCTTAGGCTGGAGTGGCGGAGGAGCGCTCGGCATCAAGCTCGCGACCGATGCAGAAGCCGGCGGTACCAACAAGGGCAAGTTCGTCTGCCAGATCGTCGGCGACGGCACCTATCTATTCTCCGTGCCAGGTTCGGTATACTGGATCGCTCAGCGTTACAACATCCCGGTGCTTACCATCGTGCTAAACAACAAAGGTAAGTCCGACGCTTTTGTTCCCCTCTCCATATTGACGTCGCTCACCATTACTAGGTTGGAACGCTCCACGAAAGTCAATGCTCCTCGTCCATCCGGACGGCGAAGGCTCGAAAGTATCCAACGAAGAGCTCAACATATCCTTCGCGCCCACGCCCGATTACGCTGGTATCGCGCATGCGGCTTCTGGTGGAAAGACATGGGCCGGACATGCAGGCACGGTCGAGGAGCTGATGAAAGCACTACCAGAAGCGATCAGCAAGGTCAAGGACGAAGGAGTCTGCGCAGTATTGGATGCTTGGCTGGATGGACCCGAAGGGAAATTTGGAGGTGGGAAGGCAGCGTTGGTCGGGTGAAGGGAAGGGGAGCTGCTCCATGCATGTCTACTTGAAGTTGAGGTGTAATCCAATCCATCGTACACGGTCCTTCCTGCTGCTACAAGATACGTGCCGATGTTGAGGATGTGGTAATTCCAAAATCGTAATTCACCGTCATCGTCATGCCATGTCATCGTCCGCTCTACGAAGCTTTGCAGACCGAAGTCAGTCCGCCCTTTCGCTCAAGCAATCTCGGATTCTGCCAGGTCGTGTTTGGCGTCCGGGGTTACGTCTCACAACAATTTTCTCTCGTCCATCATCTACCCTGTGTGCCAAAGCGTTGGATCCACGGCGGTCAGGGGATTCGTGCTGACGCAGTGGACGCGACTCCGTGATCCCGTTAGTTCCCTTTCCGCCCCCTGCTCTACTATGCTTCTGTTGCGGCGAAGCAGGATCTGCCAAGCTGATGGAGTCGTCTTCGTTGTCGCTGTCATTTCGCGGCCGTTTCAAGCTAGGGCTTGAGTGGTCCGTTTCCTCGTGTTGGCCAGCAGTGGACTCTTGTCTAGCAGCGTGAGTGCGGGCTTCTTGATCATACCTAGCATATGCCTCGCGAACCCTGTCGGCGGTCTCCACAGCAGCTTCGATCCGCCGGAGAGCTCTAAAACGTTTCATGAGCCGCGAGCGATAAAATTGGAACATGCTCGCTTGTGTAGGAGGTAGCGGAGGGCCATGTGAGAGAATCTCGTTCATTGCTTCCAAAAGCTCTAGGCCGTACCTCAATACGTAGCTTACGTTTTCGTTGTAGGGCAGTGGGATTGATCGTGTCTCATCTGCCATTAAGTCTATTGGTGTGATGAGTGCAATATGCTCGTCAAGGATCCGCGCGCATGTTCCTGCTATCGTACGCCGCAATGTGTGGCCGCCGTATGCCAGAGTTTGCTGGTTGTCGTCACTCTTCCGAAAGACGAAATGAATCAAGCCGGGATCGAAGTAGACCGTCTGGCGAGGTCGAAGGACCCTGAATCGCCAGCTGCCGGCTACGAAGCGGTCGGGATCTCTCTGCCAACGGCGAGTTTGGTCTTCATTTGGTCGGCTGAGCCATGCAAACCCAATTTCGCCTTGCTGGCAAGTAATCCACGTTCCAAGACCCAATGCGTCTTGATGTGTTGTTGTCAATGCGCCAGCTTCAGCAAGTAGAAACCAGGAAAGCGATTTCTTCCATGTCTGAACGACTTCATTCGCATCCTCCTGCTTGTCGAGTGGTGCTTTGCTTGCAATCTCTATAGCACGAAGTGTGACATCTGGCAGCAAATCACAGCTACCGTCGCGTAGAAACACGGGCAACTGACACACGCCGGGCTTGCAAGCACCAAGGATGTTCCAGGGATCTGGTTTGGCTGATGTGTCTTCGAAGCGCTTGCGTACTTCTGCTATTGTCTTAAGTCGAGGCTCATTACCCTTGGCATCTGACGAGATCTGTACGTCTAGAAGCTCTGTGTTGCGGAAGTTCTCCCTGGACAGAAGCGTTCGAATCTCTTCCGATGAGGGTGCCTGTGTGGGATCGCTCGTGTGTGAGAGGAAGACGGGAATGGGAATGTGTTCGCTATTCCTGATGAGATCCAACGCTTGATCGTGGTCAGTTTGTATGCCGTCTGCACTCGGATCGTGATGGTTGCCGAGAAGGTTTGCAGGTCGGAGTCGGTCCAGGAGTGGCATGAGCACGTTATGAGAGTGTTGATGCCATGTCAGGATTGGGGAGGGTGTAAGGCTGGTCAGCTCTGCATTGACTGTGGCGAGAAAGCCAAGGTCGGCTGACATCTTTAGAAGTTCAGATCGTAGCTGTGCAATATATGTAAGACTGAACAAGCACGATGATGTCGAAGGATTGGCAAAAGTTGTAGAAGTTCTTGGGTGCTACACTGCCACAATTCTGCTGTCGAGCTTTCTGTTGTGTTTTTGACAGTGTGGACATGGTCTGGGATAAACACGTTGATGCAAAGCATGCTCCTGCTTATCTTGAGTAGTCTCCAGAGCAGATATTTGTTCCATCATGTACATTCGTCTCCATATGCAGCTGCCAGACCTGATTGTGTCGGATCACTGCATGGTGAATCTGGTAGGTACCTCTAGTTTGCTTGTCACCAGAAGCATGACAAAGACTTATCTCAGCATGGGCGAAACCAAGCCAGCGCAGACGTCAACGAGAGATATCTGCCAGACAATACTCTCGGACTGTGCTGAGACGATGCTCGAGCTGCACAGCGGTAGACGTTAGAAGGTTGCATGTACACAGAGCACCAATGTCAGACAAGCTCTCCATGAGTGGTGCGGGTTACATCACCTTTGACGAGACCTACGATCGGCTAGATGCGTGGCACAGAGACTGAGCCAGATGGCAATTGGTAAGATGGCGGATGCTGCACGGTTAAACAATGCAGGTCAACAGTGCATGATTCTCTGCAGCCATTGTGCGTAAAGGCGTTTCTCATTGCTCATCTCAACCCTGCATCGGGCCTCTATCTGATCCGTCTATCTCATATTCTTTTTCATGCGAGCACCAAACGTTGTGGTTCGTGTCATGAGGCACGCTCAACATCTTTGCCGTGATGGATACTGCCGAAAGGGCTAGCAGAGTGGCCCGACATCTGGCTCTCCGGCACGCCGCCAGGAAGGTTCGAAGTTGAGACATGTCGGATTCCGTGGGTGAGATCCTCCATGAGAGCCGCAGCTTCAGTCGATTTTGGTGTCTCAGCTGTAGCTGTCTTTTCAGGAGCCTGATCAACTCCCTCATCTTTTGGTGGCCCAGCGGACTTAACTCCTTCGCGTTCTTCAAGAACTGTCAAGTCCTGCTGTGATCCATTCATGCTGCTAGCACGACTGATCTCAGCACTTTCGGACGTTTCCTCTCGCAAGCCCAACTTCTTCTCCAAATCTTGGCTTTTGCTATCGTTATGTCTCCAATCAGCTGGCTTCTTATCTGCTACGTCCTCTCCTGGAGCAGGTTCGTTGATAACAATAGAAGCATTGTCCTTGCCGTCTTTCGATACGATAGGTACGGCTTTCCACAGGACGGCCATGCGATCGAAAGCACGTGTACCTTTGCGCGAGGAGCCTTTGATGCCATCCATGGCTTCAAATTCAATTTCGAAGACGCCGCTGTCCTGAGGCTTTCCATCCCTCTCCGGTCCGCCACCTTCGAAATAGGTGTTAAACCAGACGTGAGCGACAGAAGTGACCATTGTGAATCCACCATACTTGGTTCTGTTCCGCCGTTCGAAGTCAATGTTGATGTCGCTGGAAGGAAGCACAACGCGGCTCGAAGGTCTGAAAACAACGTCTCCACCATTCTCCGAATTCGCCAGAAATTCACTGTCCGCCCGCGAAATGGGTTCGGACGACGATTCCTTCCCTCCCTCTGCGGCGGATGCTTGTGATTTCGGCACCGGGCTAGGCTGGAGCACGGTCTCCTTGCTCTTACCTTTGCCCATGGCCTCCATTGCAACATCCGCAAATCCCGAGCTCTTCACTATAGTACCTCTGACGATCTCTCGTTCGGAGCGCTGGAATGTGTGAAAGGCTTTGATGACCTTGCCCTCCTCCACGTATCCTTCGACCACAATCTTGACTCCATTCCGCAGTCCCCACACATGCACCTCTAGCACTTCCACCGCCCGCTCCACGTATGTCTTACCCGACTTGGCCCAACGATCGACATACCCGACCCACCTCACTTGGCTGGGTATGGAAATGCCACTACCGAAGCCCGGCCTCATCCTGCGTTCAGTGAACCGTTGTTTGGCATCCTCCATCTTCCAACCCTCCTCGCTGATCAAGTAGCTGCACGCAACAGTCCCGCTCCGGCCTTTACCAGCCTTGCAATGTACCACAACCACGCGATCTTTGTTTTTGGCGTCTGGGCCTTTGAGCCAATCGCGCATGCTCGCCATGATCAGAGGTATCAACGCGAACGGCGGCGGATGGTGATCCGGCCATGGGTAGTGTCGAATGCGATTGTATACTTCTTCGTCCGGGTAGCCAGTACCCTCTGCACGAAACTCCCATATTGCCCAGTTTTCCTGATGTTTCGAATCCAAGAACTTGACAAGATCTTTAAGTGGGTTGCGATACGCGACTTGAGGATATGTTCCGCTCGGTCCAGAGGTCGCAATGATGTGATCCGTCACATAGCAGAGATCGAGATTGGCTTCAGTATGGTGGACTCGTGGACTCGCGATCAGTTGGCGCAGTAATGACGCCATGCTGGACGGCAGGCTGGAGATCAGCTATGAGAAGAGCACAAGAAGCGAATGCAGGTCAATCAACTTGAGGATGCCATGTGGTCAGTGTTTCAATCTGTATCCGTCGACTCTCATAATTATCGATTGAGAACACAATTATGAGTGACATGATATCATGAATGTCAATGCACCTGTAAGCTTCGTGTAGACATCTCCATCGCCAGAGACCCGCAGTGCTCCATCAACATGACGTTGTGTCTTGGCGTCAATCCCAGCCTGCCAGGGTCCTCGTCTGCCAACAATAGTCATCGGTACCTGATCTAAAGGCTAAGGTACCTAGTCTCGATCACTCAGGAAACAAAACGGCCTCTGCAGGAATGCCCTGACATGAGGCATGCAGAGCTGTGACAATAGGCATGCTACGATGATGCGGCACAAATATCGGGATATGCTATCGCAACAAGAGAGAGGGCGCTCAAGGGCAATAGGGGTTTGAGATTGGCAACACGATTATGCCGTTGCCATTCGAAGATTCCATGAAATCTCTTCCTACAAATGAACGCCAGGTAAGAAAAGAAACGCTGCTGGCGAACGTATGAACGTGGTTCTGCTTCCTTCGCAGAGCTCATAACCGAGCAATCTCCTTGCCACCCGCCCAGTCAAGCGCCCAATATGCCGCGATCATGAGTTTCCGCCGATAGCTTCTCGTCCACATTAGATTCTTGCCTCGCCATGCCGCCCAAGCCCGGCCTCCGGACCAGTTGGGGTTGCCTTGCACGACGCCATCATGGCCGCCGATATACGCCACAAGACCTTTCTGCTTGTAGCGGAATGCTTGCTTTCCATCGATCCCTTGGTTGAGGACCTTGACCAAGTAGTCCGATTTCTGTACGGCCACTTCGGCAGTCGTGGGAAGAAAGTGCATCCGGATATCAGCTGCGTCACCAAGAGCATAAACATCCGGGTATGAGGTCTTGTCAGGACGGAGGGCATGGAGGTGTTCGTCCGTCATGATTCTTGACAGTCCGTCCGTCTTTGCAACTGCCAGATCGTTGAGAAGACTGTTGTGCTTGTTTCCAGCCGTCCAGATGACGATGCCACAAGGAATTTTGCCATCCGCCACCGTGGTGATACTGTCGGGTTCTACGCAGACGATCCTGGATTCTGTTTTGACGTCCACGCCACGCTTGCCGAAGCTGCCAAGTGCATAATCTCGCAGGCCTTGCTCGAATGATCCGAGAATGAAAGCTGCTGCATCGTGGATCGTGATCCGGAACTTTCCCGCGAGGTTTGGAAACAGCTTCGAGAAGTCCTCATGAAAGAGATCTGAAAGTTCCGCGGCCATTTCGACTCCAGTCGCACCCCCTCCGACGATGTTGACGTGGAGCAGATTCCTTTGTTCTTCGTCCGTCACGCCAGGTAGACATGCTAGTTCCAGCAATTCCTTGAGCCGATTCTGGACAGCTCTAGCATCGCTCACATTTCGCACGAAGAAGGCATTCTCTTCCGCACCAGGAGTGTTGAACGTGTTGGTCGTGCATCTGTTGGTCTGTTTAGTGAGCTTTTCGACGCACATGACGCTGACAATGCTCACCCAGGGGCCAGAATCAATCGATCGTAAGGAACGTCGAAAGTTCGCTTCTCGCCGCCATTCCCATTCTCCAATCTGTCAACATCGCATGCGGATCGACAGTTACATAATTTTCGATCGAAGTCAACGCTTTCTACATATGCTTTGTAGTACTGCATCTTCTTGCTTTTGTGGCGGATGGGTTCTTCCGCGAGGGAAAAGTCGAAATGGCCACATGCTGCACTTGCCTGCGGTCGATTGTGATTAGCCATTGTGTGAAGCCAGAATCGTGGAAAGACATGAACATACAAGAAGAGGCGTGTAAGGACTGGTTTCGAATGGGCTTATGACAATGATGTTGTATTTCTTCTCCGACAGATTCTGGGATACATTATATCCACACCATCCTGTGCCAACGATTACCTGCAACAACGATGCGAGGTCAGCGAGCAGCTCGAGGAGATTGATCAGATCATCTCAGTGGGTCAACGAACAACTGTCTCTTTCTTCCGGACCTCGGAGGCTGCAGACATGATCCAGTTGCTAAGAGTTGTTTGCAATAAATTGGAACGTTTTGACAACGAACAAAGCAGCAACGATATTCACAAGACCAAATATCTATCAGTAGTAGTATCTAAACTTACAAAACCGAGGCTCCAATGGCCGTCAAGTTATAGTCATGCATATGTCAACTAGATGGGCGAGTTGCTCATCTCTATGTCCATCACGTTGGTGGTTGCCCTGCTCCGGTGACGCCCGAATCTTGACCACCGAGGCACGTCGCTGCAGCCAATCGCGCCGACGGCACCCGACGGTCGAAGTTGAGGGCGGAGCATGTGAAACGCAATGTCAGTTCATGTTGCGTGCAAGGTTGCGCTGAAACTGGCAATGCTGCGGATTATTATCGTGGTTTTGGGTTGTCTGGAAGTCAATCCAGACATGACGTGGGATGTCGTTCGCAGATCGGCGGAACACGTGCGGATTGCAGGATACTTGTTCCGGCGTGCATGTACCGGTGGCTTAACATTCACTTCAGACCGCCAGCCATGGGAAAGCTCTATTGACGAGAATACTGATTCAGAAAGTCAAGTACCTTAAGTAGATAGACTGAGCTGCTTGATCACGATGCCGGAGGGCAACTAATTACGTGCCGGACAACGGTGACGAGGATGATTGATCCCGTTGTTTCTAGCCTGCCTGACCTTCATCGCATGGCTAGCCACACTGAGGGTCGAAGACGACCCACTGGATGTATGATCTCTTCATTATATGTTTCGAAGTCTCTCATACATGCCCACTTGGCTTGTCGAATAATGTGATTCAGGTCTAGAATGACGCTCGAACAAGGAACGGTCATATGATGTCGAATGATCATTAAAGTATCTGACTTCACCATTAGGTATGCTGTACCGGTATTCAAGGTCTACCATTTACAGACCTTCTCCACGTCTAGTCATGGACAAGAGTAATCTCCTCGCAATATTAAAATATGCACATGTATGTGCTTTCGCACTGGAAGAGCTCAGATAACTGTCGCCGGCTGACTTCCAACACGCTTCGGGCGATTCACTCCTCCCTGCGAAGCACCCTGGCCTGGAGCGCGTCCGAATGCTGAGCCGGCATGCTTTGAACGGCATATAAAGTCTTTGGTGCCAGGCTCCGTACCTGCTTTAGGCTACCAACGTACCGTGCCGCGGGTCCGAGAGTCCCAGCTGACAACTCACCAGTGTTCTCCATGTGCCGGAGTTTCAACAAAGCAGCGCCAAGATATACAAACGTGCTGTATTGTGGCATGAGCAGTCCAGGCGGGAGAAACCTGGCGCGGATATATTGCAGACCTTGGGTGCGCGCGCTATAGGGTGGAGCTGACTGCGACTGTGTGCTGACCCAGCCAGGAAACTGAGGAGTCAGATATCGCTCCGTGAGCACATATGCTAGAAGGGTGAGGGGTGGTGAGGCGAGGCAGAGTTTCTCGATGAAGGTATTCCACGTCCGAATATCCATTTGGTAGCCCTGGTTCAAAACCTGTGAGAATGTGCTGACAATGTCCGTGATGCGATCTTGCGCAGCCAGTGCACCAAGGTACAGGCGTAAAGGACCAGATAAAAGATGGGCTTTGCCAATGGCTGGACGTGCTTTAGAATCGCTGTCTACTGTGCTGCCGTGCGACGGTCTGGAACGGGTACTGCTGGTCGCTGGGGTTGTGGGACCAGAGTAGTCAAACCCCACAGTCGCAACATCAGCAACAGTATCTGCCGGATCGTGCTCTGGCTCTTCAGTGTGAGTCCTTAAGCTTTGTGGTGATGTGGAACTCGATATGTCGTCTTCAAGAGACCGCTGATGGTGCCGCTTTCTCTTGAGTAGGTCTGGCACAGCAACAACCATCGGTCTTGCAATCTCATCAGCTTGCTGCTTCGCGAGAGACCAATATGCCTCAACCTCGTCGAAATCACCCGCACCCAGTGAAGCATCCATCAATGCCTCCACGATCACAATAGGATCTCTGGAATTGTCTCCCATCTCCTGACGCTGCTGCTGGTACTGGTCGTACAGCTCATGGACTGCTTCAAAGCAACCACGTTTACCATGCACAAAGATTAAGGTACCAAACAAGGATGATGAACCGTCAATAGATCCTGCAGTACCAGGGTCAGAACCCACGGATTCGGTTCCGTCAGAATCGCGTAAAATTTTCTTCAAATCCTTTATAGACTCAATTAGGGCGCTGTCAGACTTTGACCGAAGTTCCAAATCCAATTCCGCTGGTTGTTGGACCCGCCATCTGAGAGCCCCCCGCGCACGAGTTGCTTGTGCTGAAGAAGTGACGATGTTTTCGAACTTGGCCTTGGCTTCCAAATAGACTGTATTGGTGGCATTGGTGGGCTTGATGTTCTGCGTGGTCATGTGGTCGTGTACGATCAGCGCCTCATCAATCATGCCTTGCTGCAGATAACCGCGCATGATGATAGCATAATGCATTGCATTTGGCCTTAGTCGTTGTTCCGGCATTACTACTCTTAGCAACTTCCATGCTGCATTCGTTTGAGCATGATGTGCTAGCGCTTGCATGATTGCGGCAAAAGTCCTCTCGTCCGGCCGTATTTGGTGGGTTTTCATCCACTCATATATCCTCATTGTATTGTCCACATCCTTTCGAGCTGCATAGGCCATCAAGATGGTGTTGCACGGCCATGTCAATGAGCCCCGCAAGCGGCCGCGGGAGACCTCCTCGAAAACTTCGTGTAGAGCATCCTCAGCCTTCGAGGGATCGCCATATTTGACATGAGCGCTGATGAGGCTTGCGTAAAACTGGATAGGAGGGTTCTCATTGGTCAATTCCACGTACTGCGACATCAAGTTTCGTACCGCCCCAACGTCACCCCTTTTCCCGAGCACAATGAGAACCGCGAGATATGACGCCTCGTCGGCCCTTACATCCTCATCGATCATGGTCTGCAAGATCTTGAGGCAAGGATCGACTTGGTCGGCACGGGAGTAAGCCAACAGTAACGAATTCCAGCAGCGCACATCAAGGGTTCGGCCGTGGTCTTTCGCGCGTGCTTTAGCGATGTCGAAAGTGTCTTGCGCGGCCGCAACATCGGTTCGCTGGGCATGCGCACGAATAGCAGTCCACTGAACCTCGGCTAGGGCACTATAGCTATCGTATGGCGTTTTCATGTACTCCATCCAGTAATTCACCATGTCTGGCCGACCAGCAAGCGCGTGAAACTCCATGACATACTTAAGACCAGTCCACTCAAGCTTGCCATAGTACCTGATCCAGTCATTGGTCAGCCTCGAGATTGAAAGGCTGGTCGTGGTTCCACCCTGGTTGTCGGATATGATGAGATGAGCGGTCAGGCGCTTGAGCATGAGGCGAAGCGTTTGTTCTGGGACTAAATACGATGTTTGCCTCCGTACCATGTGGTACATGTAGGAGACAAGCCAGTACACAGATCGAAATTGATACCTCGCATTGTCTCGAAGTAAAGCCAGCAGGAGCGAGTTCAGCGTCTCAGCGGCATCCTCACCCGGGAGAAACCGAAGTTGTGCTAAGACTCTGGAGAGGTCTTTTGTGACAAACTTCTGTCGCAAAGTGACTGCATCAAATGAAGGAGGCAAGCCCGAAGATCCCTTCGCGTCGAATTCTTGGATCAGCGCCTCTTTGCAGAATTTTGAGCAAAACGAATCTAGAGCTGGGTCCGACTCACGAGCGCGAACACGCCGAAAGTAATTCAACAATTTAAATGCTTTTGCAAGCAGGGCAGGTATGTTAGACAAGTTGACCCACATCATTGCTTCGACCGTGCTCGCGCTTTCATGTTTCGTGATGCCTTGCAGCTTTTTCATGATGCTTAGCGCGAGATCCCAACGCTGCTCCATAATGACAAACTCGAAGTACTTGCTGGACACCTGCTGACTGTTTGGCAGCCACTGTAGGGCGTCTTCATGTAGCTCAGCAAGCGCCGAGAACAAGTGGCGTCGCGTGAGGACCGTCATGACTGCGCTGTATCCTGCTATTGGTACATCCACCCTTTTACAAGACCCATAAAGTGAAACACACTTGTCCTCTGCAACACTGTAATGGAAGGGTGCCAGCCATTCAATGAGCGCGAGCTTCAGTCGGGTGCCAACCTGTATTTCCTGGGGGAGTCTGTCGTACAATGCCAGTACGCGGTCTACGAGGCGCTCGGTTTTGTGTTGATCGGCACGTTGCTGGTCTGAGGGCAGAAACCGTGTAGTGGCCATGATGCGCTGTAGGCTTTGAAGTAGTGTATAGGGACTTCCTTCGATGTCTCCAGCTCGTCCGATATTATTGCCCAAGTCTTGAACGTTTAGAGCCGAATGAATCTGGTTTATTGTGGACTCGCCATCTGTGACGCCAAGTTTAATGAGTGGGTCCGAAGACGTTGGATGATTCCCAACATGGATCTGCTCATGTTGTGGAGTGAACGGATACTCCTCGCGTCTAGTCGAACGTGTACGATTCGGAAGGGAAAGACCAGTATCGTGAGGTGCTGAACTCGGTGCCATGATGCTCGGCATTTCCAGATCCACAGCCGTAGCATCGTTGCTAATGTCGTTGGAAGCAAATTCAACGCTGTATCCGCCATCATTGCGCCATTCTCCAGACCTACGCGCGTGGTGCTGCCTCTCTTCCTCGCTTGGCTCGACCTCGACCGAGGTGTCCTCCTTCATAGACCGATATCTCGCAGAAATCGTTTTTCCTTCCGATCGGGACGCGTAGCCTCTTGAGGCTTGCACGAAACCATCAGGCAGGCGTCGTGCGTTCCGTCTTTCCCATCGTTCCCACTGCTGTCCAGCTCTCGCACAGTGACGAAGCAGAGCCAAAGCTCGTGGTGGATAAAGAAAATCTAAGAATGGTGTTTCACCACCAGATGGACCAATGTTGACCACTTCTTCTTGGTTTCGACGCACCGCGTAGCTGTGCTTTGGGTCATGGTTCACAAGCGTGCCGTCCACGCAAGGAATGCTGGAGGCAAGCCATGGTGGGCATTCAAGGGCGGGTGCTCCTGTGTTCCAGAATTCGCAGTGAAGCGCTCGGCGACTGTGTGATGTCTTGGACCTGGATCGAAGAGTTTCTCGAGCCCCCGATTGAAGACATGCTTTCGCGCGCTCCAGCATGCCACTACCGTGCTCTTTACCAGATCCTCACAATAAAACTCCACGCTGCTGTTGGCACGTGCTGCATCACTGTAGGTGTAGAGAACATTCGTGGTGAAAGTTGTTCCCGAGCGCAGGCTGCCGAGATGTTGGGAATAAGCAGGATCCCGGTTTTGGCGAGATCGAGATGGGTTAGATGGGGCGGTATATGAGGGAGGTTTTGGTTGTCGAGCTTCGTGAATTCACACTCTCGCCGTCATTGAGTTTCCGGATTGGTCGGCATTCCCGCGGCCATTTCTCAGCCCTACGGTGTTATATAGCGTGCTTAGTCAAGGACCCAAGCGGACGATATACGAACCATGGAAGGGTTTCCTGCACTGAGGGAAACATTACCTTTAGAGGCAAAGTACCTGACTATCGAAATAACATGTAGTTACTTACTTCAAGGTAGGTTGAACCTTGCGGTAAGTAAGGTAAGGTAAGGTACCTAGGTAGAAAGTGAAGCATTATGTGATACCATACCAGCTTGCTGACCTAATCACGAATAGCACATCATCTCCACTCATCCTCCCAACACACACGCCTGCCTAGCATTTGTGTTTCCATCTCGATACATCTTTGAAAGCTTTGTAGGACCGTCGTGTCTCACTGGCGCAAGTTCTTACAAGCCATGACTTTTCCCACTGGTCGACCGTCATGATACAATGACCTCAAATTCGCTCTTCAACCCGGATCCTGGAGCGGTCCACAGCGATGTGACCTTCATACAGATTTTGGTATCGACTATCTCATTCTACTGACAACGCGTTCTTCTGAATCAATGCGTTGCTGACCAAAGTAGTCACGACGTGACCTAGGCCTGCAGATACCACTCAATTATGTCACCACGCCTGGCGTCTCCTTGACAGCGGCTTGTTTCTCTCACAATGTTTACGAGGATACTGCTGCGACAAGGTGCCTTTCCAACATCCTGGCAGTCGGTTTCGAACGTATCGTAGTTGATGTCTATTGGGACGTCACTCGGGAGGCTTGGAGTCTGTGTCCAGTCCAGCTCGGAAGTGCAACTTCCACAAATTCGCCCTCGTCTGTTGGAACAACGCTCAGCTCATCTCTCACCTCATCTCTCACCTCGAGTGTAAGCTTAGACACCAGCAATGCTTCCGCTATACTGGAGCGTCACGCTTTTTTCGCTCCAGGCGAGCTTGCCGGACGACAAGCAACGACTACTTCCACCAGCCTCGTGTCCAGCGCCATTTCTGGGATAACATCATCATCGTCCACTTCTTTGGCGACGTCGAGCACGAGGCCAAATTCGACGACCACAGCTGGTACATCGACCGTTTCCTCTTCTAGCAGCACAACGTCTTCTGTCAACGCTTTGCAGACCATCGGACCTTATACATGTTCGCAAACAACGAACTTGCAACTGGTCATGTCTGTATTGTCTGAATATCTCGGCGACACTCAGCAAAATGTTAATGCTTCAATCAAATATGTCATCCTTGATGTCCATGCTGCGACCTCTGCTTCGGAGCCTCAAGGTGCAGCGAGCCAACCGTCAAATGGCTCACTTCCCCAAGGCAACAATCTGCTAAGCGAAGTGTTGTCGAAGAGCAATTCGGCCTATTTATACACACCGTCCAGACTTCGCGCCGAGCGGAGCAATCTTAACTCGTCCAGCACCGATGCCTGGTATGACGTGCCAGGGCTAGATCAGCCCGATTCCGCATACTTTCAAATCGAGCACTTGAGCGGCAGCATGGCCGGCGAATTGACGACCCCGAATGGCTGGCCGGGCGAGGGTTTTGTAGAGCAACGGAATTATAGACGTCTACTGGCAGCGTTTGGACAGATCGATCCCCAGATGGCAAGTTATAACTTTACCGCCGATCAGGACAATATTTTTGGGCCCGGATACATCAGCAACGAAGCTACAGTCACGTACGACAGCGATGGAAGCATTTCCGATGGCTGCTTCTATCGACCAAGCATGCCAGTACTCGATGCTAGTACGAACTCCTCCTGGGCTGTTCATGCTCTGAATTCTACGGTTCCCGCCGACATACTGTTGACGTTGGCGTCGAATTTAACATTCTGCGGCATATCAGCACTACTCAACCAGACCTTGTCCAACGTCACCGCCGACCAAGATTACCGTCCGTACGAACGATTTGTCAACAGCACGTCGTGGTTATGGCAATCCGGTCAGCCAACGAGCATCGACGACGATTCTGACAATGCTGGCCCATGTGCTGTTTTGAACTCTACATCCTTGCGACTCCAGCAGGAAAACTGTAGCAATCGGCATCATGCGGCATGCCGTGTTGCAGGTTTGCCTTATATGTGGCAAATCTCTCGGTCCCATGCAAGCTATATGAACGCCGACAAGGAATGCGCGCGCAACTCGTCCTTTTCTGTCCCGCGTACGGCGTTGGAAAGTAGTTATCTTGGCCACGACTGGCAGGAATATCGAAGCAATAACATGCAAGGCGACGACATGACTGATGAGCTGCTTTGGGTCGACTTCAACGATCTTGACATTACAACCTGCTGGGTTATCGGGCAAAACACATCATGCCCTTACATCGACAACGCAGCTTCGGAAACGAAAAAAATTGTTGTCTCGGTGGTAGCCTCGATCATAGTGTTTGTGCTAACGTTGCTGACGATCTTTGTCAAGTGTGCTGGTAATCGGCAGATGTCTAAAGCAAAGCGGAAGAGACGCACTGATGGCTGGGACTATGAGGGCGTTCCCAGCTGATTCTGCACTTGATACTTGTGTTTGGTCAGCAGGCGTTTTAGTGATTCCCCAGCAAGAGACTCTTCTCAGACACCGCAGATCGTCCCAAGACCTTTCATTGTATAACGTGCGCTCTAGTCCCAACAGCTGCAGCACTTCCACGAATTGCCTCCCAATCCTCCTGCTGGATCACAATGCCGAAATATCTCTCGAGCGCCGCCACTCGCTCCTCTTCCGATTCGAAGATCTTCTCCAAGACCTTTTTGCCACGCCTCCGCCATTTGAGCTTTTCGCCGTCTATCACCAACGTCCCATCGATCTCGCCTTTGTTCAGCACGTCCCCTGTCGCAGACCCTGGTTCGTTGACTTGATCATACACCTCCCCATCCACCGTGAAACGTACACAGACCACCTTCCAGGTGAAGAATGTCGTCCGTGAAGTCATCGGCAGCAGGTTCATGCCCTGAATATCCGGCAGCGTGAACTCCAGCTCCGCGAAACAATACTGCGGCACCCAGTCCGCGCCATCGTGGGTGCGCCACTCATACATCCAGAAGTCCTGGCCGGACAGCGAGCCAGGCAGCGGGCGGCGCACGACCCGGCACTGCGCCGGTGCGACTTGCGTGTGCACGGCGCCCGGATCGTGCAGCGAGATCGGCTCGATGGGCCCGCCGGATCCCAGTCCGATGTCGATGAGATACGGCGTGCCGGCAATCGTGACGACGTTGACGCAATGTGACCAGCCGCCGAACGTGCCCGACCCTGGGCTGAAGATGCGCGCGCCGGTCAGGTAGGTGGTAAACCCCAGCGAATGCAGCAGGAAGTGGACGATGGTGTTGTTCTCCATACAGTAGCCGCCGCGGCCGGGCGCCTGGATGATCTTGCGGAAGAGCGAGACTGGACGGACGGTCAGCGTGCGGTGGTGGGTGTAATGCTGGTCCAGGTTTTCCCAGGGTATCTTGACGGCATGGTGGCGTTGGAGGTAGCGGAGATGGGTGAGCTGTTCCGAGGGGGAGAGATCTTGGACTGAGAAGAGGCGGTGCTCGTCGTCGAGGCCGATGCGGTCAAAGTATTGAGATAGTTGAGCATGGTCATATTTGAAGTCTGGTGTGGTCGTCATGTTCTAGGTATTTTCACCAACGTTGATTTATAAACTTCTAGTCGTCCAGGAGACTCCTGACTATTTTCTCTGGGAATTGCTTTACGACGTGATTATGTGTCGTTGATCTCCAGTGCATATGGCGCTTGACCCAATTGTCTTTCTGTGAGACTTGAAGCTGTACCTAACCTTCGTCGGTCAATTTTATGTGCTTTGCAACCAGGTCGAACGCAATACTTACTCAGTATATCAGAATAGCTGGGCTGTACCTTGTAGTCTAGTTTGGACGGACAAGTTCTCATATCATCACAGCCTTGAAGTTGGAATTGACCGGCATGACGTGCAGTCCTCGAGTTGCCGCCACACACAACCAACACCAGACGTCCGGCGCTTCCTAGCTGAGATTCCAGGCCGCACATGAGATGAATAGGATCGTGAGTAGATGGGTCCGGATTAAGGAGTATGCAAGCACTATGTACCTCGTAAAGGGTCTTGTTTGTGTTGTGAGGAGTCTGCCGACCAACAAATTGAATGCAAGAGAACGGCTCTCCTGTGTCATTCCAATATTTGAACAACCTTGCTGGAGTACGTATGACGATCAATTTTCGCAACGTGCCCGCAAAGACTTACGACCCCGTTGGCATTTTCCACGGTCTCGACATATCACCTATCATTCTAAACTTTCCGTGGGGCTGTCTCGTCCACGGCCCACGATCTCAACAGCCTGCCTCTGTTACGTGCAAATACAAGGTATGGCTTCATTCCACAAAGTGACACGATAAATGCAGCACACCGCACTTCCAGCATAGGAAAGAGTGTACACATCTAACACGGTGGATTCATCAACACAGCGGGTATGACTTGAGATGGCTCTGCCTTTGAACAGAATGTTCATTGTTCATAAGTTCGTGATGATTCTAGATCATGTGTACATCTTGTGATGTCAAACTACTTGGAAGGAAGTTTGAAACCGCCCTGCCTGGTGGTGAAAAACCCGGTAGGATCGTACGCCTTCTTGGCTGCCTGCAACCGTGCAAGGTTGGCGGCCGGATAGCTAGAGTAGATATCCTGATCGGGCGCAGCATCGTTCATGAATAGAGGGTTGTACCTGTAGGGATCATAGTCAGCATGAAACTCCATCAAGCATTCAAGATGGCAACGACTGGTACTTACGAGATATGGCTGATGTCTCCAGATTGGTAGTTGGTTGGTGCGACGCCAGCGAAAGTTGTGTTCACATAAGACCTGATGGCGCTCGAGATCTTAGCCGCGTATGTCGGACACTGTGCATCACAGAGCTGGTTGGCCCAAAGCATATCATGCTCGACCCAAATGCGATCGCCGTGAGCAGGATCGAGCCCCAAGGCATTGCCACCTTGAGCTTGTGAGGCCTGTGCAATTTTAACAGAGATTGGCTGAGGGTCGTAGCCAATGACCTGAACATCCAGGTTGGTGAGGCTATCGCCGAAGGATTGAGCGTAGGTGAGGTTGAACAACTTGGAGTAGACCTGGGCCATCTGGTCTGTAGGGAGATTGGGCAGTGTCGTAACGCGGAAGGAGTTGCCAAGGCCGGTAATGTCAGCTCCGCCTTCTGCACTCGTGAGGTTGTAGTAGGTCTGTGTCATGGTGTCGTCGGAGGCGCTTTCAATTGCATCAAAGTCGTCAAATATGCCGGCCGGAGGAGTTGGGCCGTCATAGAAGAAGAATACAAGCGGTCCACCAACAAGGTTCAAGGCGTTCGCTGGTAAGCCTATACGATATGATGGTTAGTGATGAATTAAAGGTAGCTTCGAGTTGCTAAACATCCATACCGAACTGGAACGTAGGAATAACGGCAGCTTTCACGTCAGGATAATCGCGGGTGAAGTTTGCAACGGCACGGTGCAATGCATCACGCTTGTCAATGGAGTAGGTACGAGTGCCGCCCCAGACTTGCCCGTTGACGCCAATCGGGTGCGCCTGCATAGTGATGCGAGTGACGATGGCAAATTGGTTTCCACCACCCTGCACGAACGTCAGTATTCGATCTCTCAGCGTCACACTGCGGCCAGAAGGCACTCACCCTGAGAGCCCACCACAAGTCTGGATGAGATGTTCGGTTGGCGTTGACGATTGTGCCGTTGGCAAGCACAGCTTCCCAGTTCTCCACATTGTCACAGGTGAATCCGTATTGTGCTGACAGGTACGACAAACCACCACCGATAGCAAAACCACCAACGCCAATGTCAGTCAGACGGCCACCGACAACGGCCTGGTTCGTCTGTCCGGTCACGTTGTACACTTGACCCCACCGAGCACCCATGCCGATGACGAAAGTCTTCCCATCGTTGGATCTGACAGTGTTTGCGAGATTTGGCGCGAAAGAAATCAGCACGCCGTCTTTGGTGGCCGAAAAGCCCGGTGCTGGGTTGTGGCCGCCTGACTTGAGACCAAACGGCACTGATGGGTATTGGTTGAGCTGCAGAACAGCATCCGACACCTGTTCGGCAGTAGCAGGGAAGAAAGCACAGGCTGATCGATAGAAGTTGGAATTCTCTGCGTTCCAGTAGTGGCTACGAGGTCATTAGCAATGTGGGACTATCAGGACAGTGACTCGGAGCGACACACTTGTTGATTTCGTTGTAGGTGGAAGCATTGCTTGCAGTCAGAAGAGCGTTCGCGCCTAGAGGGTTGAACGCAATGTATTGAGGATATTTGGCGTAAAGATATTTGCAGACAGTGACAGTGTCCGCAGAGGGCGCAGCCGAGGCCGCAGCCAGCAGGCCAGATAGGAGCAAGAAAGACTTCATATTGATGTTGAGATGGAGGGAAAAAGGAAGTCTCGACACCGAAATGAAGGCACATAAGGAAGCAGTTATAGGTGTTTGATAATCCTCAAACATTACGCACTGGCTTTGACGCAAGAGAGATCGCCAGAAGCAAGGCTTGCCATGCCTCGGTCGGCGTCGATCATCTGGAAGATGTACCGGTTTGGGACCAATGATGCTTTATTAGCAGACCCCGGACACGCCACATGTGGAGCCCCCATGCATGATCACAGAGGCTTCTAGTTGTGCGGTCTGAACGGTGTACTGTACCTAGCGAACGTAGAACAACGTCAGTCGAAGCCTTAGGCTCTCGCATTCGGAAACCAAGTTGCAGACCTGTCCGACTGTTGACAAGGAGTTGCCGTCCTCTGGCTACGCATACCTGTCATCTTGAACCGCGGCAGATGGACTTGGCAAAGCTGCAGGCAAGATCATGCACAAGCAGACAAGGCATGTGCGGCGGCAGTGTGAACGAGCACGCGGCACTCACGGTTATGCGATACGAGATATGCGAAGCATGGAGAAACGAGGACTTCGTGCCGGAGATTAAGCTGCAGTCAGAATAGCGTGATGGGTGGCAAAGATCCCGCTTACCCTCAAAGCAAGAATGACGGCTCGATCCGGGGCTAGAAAGATGCGGCTATCACATATCGTATCCCTCGTATGCATGTCGGCTCGAAACCCATGTCGAGTCTCTTGCCTGCATATGTACATGCGGCTGCCCGAGCATATTATTAAGAGCCACAGGGAGCCCTTCGTATATCAGCAGTCTTGCAGGAAGTCAAACTCGTCCGAAGTAGCTTGCAAGTGCCGGAGCTTCCTGATCATGCCTCGCTTACTATGGAGTTGACGAGGGCGAGAGAGCGGGGTTCGCAGGCGTAGCATTATTGTTGTCCATCAGAGCATTACCATGGAGCTGCACCTCTTTACAACATTTCACGTCGTCTGATGACGGAGCCAGCCCGCCCAGTCTGTATTTCCCCCTGGATTAAAGACATCACTTTCGCCAATGGCATCACCTTCCTGCCAGCCTTTCCAGGTCCCTATTCCAGCCAGATGTCTCATCGTCGGTCGTCCGTGCGGACAGTTCCAGGGCTTCTCCATCTCACCCATATGGCTGACCACCTTGGACATCTGTGGATGAGTCAAGGTTCGACCTACCATGATGCTACTTCGACAAGCTCTCATAGCAAGCATCCGTTGGACTTTCTTCGGTCGTGGGATGTCGGTGCGATTAGATGCAGATGACGATTCTGACAACAGATGTAGAAGCTCTTCGAGATCTGAAAGATCAAAGGTTTTCTCACCAGAGACGGGAAGCGTTTGTAGCAAGAGACTGCGATGTTGCTGATCAATATCATCCTCGTCTGGGCCAGAGGATGTCGTCATTTCAACCTCAAACCCATTCGCCCTAAGCGCTGCAGGGCAGTCGAGGATCAGCTCTTCCTCCGTTGCCGTGAGATCAAGAGGCAATGGCCGCACCAACTTCTGAGCTTGTAGTGTGACCGTGCGTTGCAGTCTTTCGTAGTTGTATTTCTCATCGGCAGCATGCTGATCGATGATGAAGAGCTCGTCGTCATCTTCAGCAGTGATTGCTGGACGGATCGCAAGCACAAATCCAAGATTGAACTGGCCGGCGATCCGCATCCGCCCAAAGTCAGCTTTGCTCACACTCAGAGACAGACGTGCTTCAGCATCAGTATCGTCTATTTCATCCTTTTTGAAGGTATCACTTGCTTCGTCACCCAGCCTGTTCGCAAAGACTAAAGCTTGCTGCTGAAGTGCAGCTTGATTCCTGATATCTGGAATAGAAGTTGTAATTGAATGCATCAGTCGCAGAGTCGCGTTCCTGCGATTACCTCCATTTCTCTTAAAAGCATTGGAGGCACGGCGAAGATTCTCCGCGCTTGGGCGTGCAGCAGCGTCTTCCACATCTTGTATCATGCGGGCGATTCTCGCGTCTTCGGATCTCTTCCTTTCTTCTTCATCGATATAATCCTCATCGACATCATCCTCGCCAGGTGCTGAAAGCGACTCTTCTGGAGGCGGAGTAGACATGTCATTGTCCTGAATATTGGGTGCGACCGACCTGCGAGACCCACTGTCCGATCCGGAGAAGTGTTCGTCAACTTCAGAGACACTGGCATCAGTGGTCGCCTTGCCATCATCGCTTGGACTGGCGCTTGGTTGTGACGATCCCTCTTTGCTGGCTTGTTCGAGCGGCAATCGTGATGTCGATAAGGCAAATGCATTCAATCCCTGAGCTAGCAGCGGACTAGCTCCGTACTGTGCGATGGACTGTGAGTGGTTTGGAGTACGTATCTTTGCTCTTTTGTGCGCCAGGCTACTTCCTAAGACAGTTGTGGTCGTCGTATGTCCTACTGTAATTTCTGCCGTCCTCGATAACGACCTTTTGGGCCGCATATGATCAAAGGCGCTTTGTATGGGACCTGAGCGACTCTTCATGATACTTGCTCCAAGACTCTGTATTGGCTCCTCCGGCTCCGGCTGCGCGGTCATACCACTGGATAAGATGGCTTCTGAGTTCTGCCGCGGTTCATCCACTAGATCGTTCACATCATGGATACGTTCCCTCACTCTTGGGTTGGCAGAAGAGTCTGATTCGCGGTGCTGAACGACATTTGCGGCACCGTCTAATGTTGGACCTGAAGTCATTCGTGTCGCTTGGGCAGCTGAAGTCTGTATGACATTATCACTAGCGAGATTGAGAGAGGGCAGACAGTCTCCACCTGAAGTCTCACGTAATGAATCAAAAGCAAGGTCTTCTGTGGCATCATCGGCCTGTATGGTGTGTCGACGCAGTTCGCTTGCCTTGACGAAGCCAAGTGACTGCTCGCCGACAGATGGCGTTCTTTTCTCGTGAGGTTTCCCGTGCTCTCGCGCTTTGCTTGCACGGCTGGCCCAGCTATAAATCAGACTTGGGCCGTCCGTCGAGCCACCCCTTGGCTCAGGAGTAGGAGGCACAATTGACCGACTGTTCACATGTTCATCCACTCCAGTTTCGTTGCCGCTGCCAGCGATGCCTTCTTCGTCATCGGGTCTCGAGCTTCCCACACTCGACATTCGTACCACTTGGAGTTGTTGGTGAGGACGTAAGTTCCCGTTCGGTAAAGATCCTTTTGGCACTGTATGGCCCGTCTGTTCGAACAGCCCACTCAAAGATGTCTTGAGGCTCTCAAGAAGCGTGCTCTGGTCATGAAGCATGATCGTACGTTTGTCGGGGGAAACATTGACATCATAAGCTTGCGGATCCATGACAAGGTTGGCAAAAATAAAGGGTGACTGAGAAACATTGAAGGATTTGTACACTTCGTTCATTGCTTTGGACACCTGTGGCAGACCACACGGTCTTGAGTTGACGAAGAACATTTGCCTATCAGGCGCTTGTCGCCCTTCACCGAACACGGGTTTCGAGATGTGGCCTTGGACGTGGACACTTTTGCTAAGAGCAGTCCCTGGTGTAGACAGATGGCGGATCCCTGAAGTAGCTTGAACTTGACTCGGCTCCAGCTCAAGATGTAAATCCAACGAAGTTAAAGCCGCCAAAGTCTTTGCACCGTATACATTGGCGATGTTCTCTTTGGTCGTCAGATTGGACTTTGTAGCGAAAACGATCTGCTTCTTGCCTTTTGGCATCTGATTTGTGACCGAGAAGCGCACGCCAACACTGATACACGCGTAGGCCTGCAGATAATTGACCACCTTGGCATACTCCCGCTTGACATTCTTCACCAATTCTTTACGTCGGACCGGCAAGTTGCAGAAAAGGTCGTCCACAGTGACAGTGGTTCCTCTCTGTGCCGCTACTACTGAGGTACCCTTGAGCTTGCCGGAAACTTCAAAATCAAGTCTTTTACCAACAGCACCATCTTCCGCCCTCGCCGTCAGTAGGTGGAATTTTGATAGAGCACAAAGGGATGAAATAGCTTCGCCACGAAAGCCAAACGTCTCAAGTGAAGTCAGATCCTCATAGCTCGACAATTTGGATGTGTGGTGTTTCAGAGCGACGGTGTCAAAGTCTTCAGGCGCGATGCCCCTTCCATTGTCCTGCACCTCGATGGAGTCTAGACCTTGATTCCTGAAGCGGACTTCGATTGAATTGGCACCGGCGTCCAAGCTGTTTTCCACAAGCTCCTTGACGACAGAATTGAGGTCAACGATCACCTGGCCGGACTGGATCTGGTGTATAGAACCGCCATCGATGGCCTTGATAGTGGCCATCCGCTAGGGACAAGATCAACCCATGATGTGAGTTGATGACTGATGAAACGAGACTGTCAGGCTCATCGCCAGCGTCCCTGAACGCGTTGCTCGACTCTGACGCCCTCTCACGTGATCAGAATTTGATGACTTCATGTTCAATGCACGTAGTGTTGACACATTCGATCATCTCTCACGTAACATCTTTACACTTGGTCATATACCTCTGGAGACGATGGCGGGACGCAGACTTGCAGCATCTCTGTTGAGATCGAATGTCTGGCAGAAGTCGAATGTTGCAACATCCATTCCAGCAGCGCAAAGGCTCGCTGCACCAACCACACAACCACGAACACTCCGACCAGCATTTGTCCCAGCTAGATGGCATTCTGCGCCCGCCGCTCGGCCGAAGGTCTACGAGTTCGATGATGTACGCACTTTTCCATGAGCGTCTTGTCCATGCTTTGAGGTCTTCCTAACACGATCTTCAGATAAAGCAAATAGCCACCTCCCCCTCTGCCGATCGCGTGTTGATCGACGTGCGCGAGCCCTCCGAAGTACAAGAAGGCCGCATCCCGACCGCGATCAACATCCCCATCAAGTCCCAACCGGATGCACTGTTCCTGCCTGCGCATGAGTTCGAGGATCGATTCGGATTTAGCAAGCCTAGTGCCGAGCAGGAGGTCGTCTTCTACTGCAAAGCCGGTGTCCGAAGTAGTGCGGCCGCGCAATTGGCACAGCAGGTAGGATACAAGAATGTGAGCGAGTATCGAGGGAGCTGGATGGATTGGGTGAAGAAGGGCGGTGAGGTGGGGAAGTCATGATCCGAAATGTGATGTAGGTAGGTGCACTGCAGGCTCGAAGGAGCAGAGTGGAGGAAAGCGTTAGATCTATATCCGTCCGATTTCCACGATTCGAAACGAGTATGTCTCAAACATGAACGACTTTCATGAGTCCCATTTCTTTTCGACAAGATTAGAAGAATACCCAAATGACAGCAATGCACGCCAACACCTGTAAAGCGTTCATCCAGATATGGCAGCTTTCGCTGTCTTCCGTCAGCCCTAGGAGTTTCATCGTCTGGTCACCGGCACGTAATCCATCGCTTACCGAGCAGCCAGATACGCAACATTCGCTTCGTGGCGATCTCTTGGTGCCAATCTCAGGACGTAAAGTGGTCGAACATGACTGTGCGAAACACATCATCCTAATATCGTTCGCCCGTAGGCCCAGCTTCAAGGACCGACCTGTTCGAAAGCTACGAGAATGTCGACAGGAGACTCACCTAGGAAAGGACTCAGGCCAACAGAAAATCGTCTTGATTTTCTCCCCCTCTTCCTTCTCCTTCTTCTCCTCGTCCTCCTCTGGTGTCTCCGCCCTTTCTTCCTCGCCACTCGCCCGCAAAACCTCACACGTGCTTTTGATTTGCCCTTCCACTTACCCTTCACCCGTTCCCTGTCCTCGTTTGGTCACTCTCTGGTCTCGCGCGGAATTGATCAACTCTAGCGAACAGCATTTGAGTGAACTGTAACACATCCAGCTTGAGCTTCAATGCTTATACACTTCTGCCCAAAGTTTTGCTTACATCGGGCCACATCGCCATGGCAGATAGAGCGTGCCTGTCGAGGACTTCGTGCTGTGCTTAGTGGCGCTTTATCGACAGTAACGCCATACATGGCTTCTGCGCCAACAAGCGGGCTCGGAAGAAGGCATACACTGCAGATTGACGCAGAATTCTGGCTCTATTGACGTTCGCCTGTGAGTCAGCTAGCTCCCGGTGTAGTGCTACTTTAGCATGCGAATATAGACTCTGACATGTTGTCCAGTCTTCATATTTGGCCTCAGAGAATGCGCCAGAAAGATTCGAGGTGAACAGCGTTTGCTATTTGGTCAAGCAAAATGTTTTGAAATAGTCAATGTTGTGATGCCTTTTGCACGATTCTGTGCATTTCAAAGATTGGTTAATTCAGTTGTGACAGAGATGACGCACACTTTCAGAAGCATGCCAATTCCTCCTCGCACTCCTCCTTCGAACCAGAGAAGTTGATGGTTTCTTCGCCCAGATTATCGCCACACCGGGGATCGTCATTCTCGAGTGCATGGCTCGACGCATCATCTTTACCGTCAGCTGGAGTAGAAGACGAGAGAGCTCTCTTGCTTAATAACGCTTCTGAGATGGACTGACGATCGAGAATGATCCTCAAAGACAATTAACCGGCTGCAGACGGCCGCATCCTTACCAGATACCCAAACGAGATCTATGACCTGTTGGTGATTGAGGCGTGGCGAATGTCGTGCAGGTCAGTGTATTTAAAGGGCATAACGAACAATCGCCAACATTTACTTTGAACAGCGCGCGATATTTAGGAGGCGTGTAGAGTCGAAGGCCCACATGATGAAGCATGGGCAGCTAGTTCATTCAGAACTGAAGATATTACGTGCGCATCGCCCTTTGGATCTCTTAGACATGTAAGTGTGGTTCTGAGTTGCAGCTGTACCCACAGGACTTGCAATGGTCATCATGTCCTCGATACAGTAGTGTGGTTGAGCAGGGGTGAGGTCGTGCTGGAGCTCTACTCTTGTGGTAGTCCACTAGCGGCGGATAAGCCAGCTGCGAATCGCATCGCCAATGCCACGTCGCTTGTCACGTTGGAATACTGATCGAAAACACATTTCCAGTTGTGCAGCTCATGAAGTGCTTGTAGCAATGAAACGTAAGGAGTCATTCTTGCAGATACAATAAATTACGATGGTAGATAAATGCTCACTTCGGACACCGAGAACTTTCTATTAACATATATCCGATAGAGCGCTCTATACAATTCAGCACTACGGCAAAGCAAAGCCATCCGAGCTGATCTCGATGCATTTTCGACCACGTCTACAGCGAACCCCGCGCTTCAAGGACAATTGACCACCACCATTGCCTCGTTCTCGCGAACCCTAGACGACTATCAGCGGAATATCGACACCGAGCTGGTCCCCGCGAAAGCCGAGCAAGGACGAGAGCGGATCACAAACTTCCGCAGCGATCTGCTCGACTTCCGATCACGGTTCGCGGAGTTGAAGCACGAGAGAGAAGCGGCACAGCATGCGAGCAACCGCAATGATCTGCTGGGCAGGAGGGCGCACACTAGCGGTACGCCGGAAAATCCCTACGCAGACGTTGGGGCAACGAGCTCTGGAGCAGGAAGAGGAGAGAATGTAAACCCGCTATTCAGGACGTCAAATCCCAACTTCACTCCTGGTGCCAGCGGACAGAATAGCTATAGCGCCTATTCCTCCCCATATGGTCTAGGACAGGATCAGGAGCGAGAGACGCATGCGTTGCGGGAGCAAAACTTCTTCTCCTCGACGAACCAAACCCTGGACGAGTATCTGGAGCGAGGAAGAGCGGTCCTGGGCGATCTAGGCGATCAAAGAGAGATGTTGAAGAATACACAGATGAAGCTGTACAACATCGGAAACACGCTTGGGATCAGTGGGGACACAATACGCATGGTGGAGCGGAGAGCGAAGCAGGACAAGTGGATATTCTGGGGCGGAGTTGTTGGGTTCATCGTGTTTGTGTATCTGGTCTTGCGGTTTTTGCGCTGATCATGCTCATACAAGGGTGCTTGTGGTGTATAGGTTGGGTTCAGCTTGCTCAATTAGCGTAGGGGTTTGGGCGGTGGAATGCAATGAGTTGTTACTATATACCTGAGAACCATGCTGGGAGAATATGCGTTTGTGTGAAGGGATCATATGCCCAATTCTCGAGCAGTTCTAAGCTTCGGCATTGAGAAGCAAGCGCATTTAGTGCTTTCTGCTCCGGCAAGAGTGCATTGGCTCGTTTTGGAGCCCATCAGGAACCTGTCATTGCCATGGGCCAGATACTTACCTAGGGTCATGCTTAGCACTGTCCTTGCCATCCGATAACACGGATACGAATCTGTGGCCATATCAGACTACCTGAATCGGCCAGAGTAATGTGGAGTATTCACTCCAAATGTACAGGTATATTCCCAAAAGCAGATAAGTACTCGGCATACAAGCAATTCTTCCCTTCTTGTTGGCGAACGCTGTCTTACATCCGTCCAACGTATGTGTGATCGAAATGAGGTTCACTCTGACATCAGGTACCATCAGATGTATACATGTAGATCCCACGAAACGTCAACATTGGCTGTACCGATGATGTCAACTGTTTCAACTCGGGGCTTCATGATTGGACTGCTGAACAGCGACTACGTTCCAATCGACAATCATGAACCTCGCCATCATCACAATTCCCAGCAATGTATCGTCGGGAACATACTACGGTATGAGCTGTCTTCTATCAGCTGAACAACGGGTTATCATGCAAACGCCCGATCATGAAACATAAGGAGGTGCAGCGTAAGCACTAGTTAGTCAGAGGACATCACTCGAAACAAGTTCTGGCCCAGATCGGCACGACCCTCCCACCTTCAACCATAAGAATGGAATGTATCCGGTACCTCGAGTCTTGGTACTTCTCTTTTACCTGAGTGTATTCCAACGTCACAATGTACCGTGTCACTTGTGTCTCCCGACCTCCAAAATCCTCCATGTCGCAAGTCAAAGGTCCATTGTGGCCTCTCTCCATCCATCCGTACAAGCTGCCATCGATCATCGATGCATCACCAGAAATGCTAAGCGCCATCATCAAATTCCCCTTCATTTTCGGGATCGGGCTGTTTCTGACCTTGCTCGCCATTCCGACGACGTTTCTTGCGTTCGGGATCCTGGCTGTCAAATCCTTGGCAATGGTCCATTATTTCCTGTTTCCAAAGCATAAACGTCTAATCCGTAAACCCACCGGCCCCATCACGCCTAAGATCTCAGAGGCAACCTTCCCTCCTCCAGCACGGCCACAATCTCGTCGTACCTCGGTCTCGCGGCGCAGTTCAATCGTCCAAGATCCGGACCGAGAGCTATCACGCCCGCCCTCCGCCGCCGGATCGACTGTCTCGCTTGCTGACGCCGATTTCGAGGGCGTAGGTGGGTGGCGCCTACCACACGAGGGTAGCTGGAACGACGACGACGAAGCGCTGTACATCGGCTCCGGGATCCGGAACTCACCAGCCATCCCACGACGGCGACATCACCGGCGGACGGGAACAGGTAGCAGCTCCATCCACCGGACGAGCGGGTACACCAGCCCCGAGACGGCGAGGACGCCGTTCACGCTCATGGGCCATCGCCGGAACATTAGCGGTACGGCGAGCCCGGAGAACTACTTTTCTTACGTGCCCGCTGCAGGAAACACGACCACGCTCAATGCTGGAGACAGGAACTCGAGGGTTAGTTTCGAACTGAACGTGCGGGGTTCACGAAGTAGCGCACAAAGTAGTGCGCAGAGTAGTGCAGAGAGTCTAGGGGCTGCGGCGTGAGAGCAGAAATGGGGGATTGGAAATTTTGTGCCACGCGGAAATGCATGATGAGTTACGAGACCATGAGTGATGAAATATAGCAAAGGGGAATTCGCTTCTGGTTTGACGATGTCTCAAGGGTGAGATCAGTAATTTTGCATCCTAGGTACCGGTCTGGAAGTCCAGTGTCTATCTTCCTCGTCTTGTCCCCGACGTGTACACCAAAGGTCACTTCTTGCTAGAATCCCAGCTGAAGAGAGCAGTAAAGCTCATCCAAAGCTCATTCCGCCAATGGCGCCATGGTTTCATTTCCGTCAGTAACATCCAACTCCATCACAGCTCCTGCGCATGAGTGAGCGATGCATACAAGCTGTCGTCCGAGGCGGACGTGGCCAAAGTGCTCACCTCGCTGACATCTTCCCAATCCTCCTCAAGCACGCTACCTTGGGGTTCGACGAGGGAGATCTGGCTCTCGGGGCGATTCACGACACGGCGAGCTTCTTGCCACTCGTCTTGCTCTTCATCTTTCTGTTCCTGGCTGAGGGATTTGGCTGGCTCGGTCGTGCGATCCAGAACCGCCTGGGCACTGCCGATGTCGTCCGCTTCGTCGCGTAGCGTCTGCCAGCTATGGTCTCGTTCCTCGAGCGCGTCGATGAGCATCCTCATTGCAGTCCGTCCACCGAGCTTTCCATCGGCTTGGAAACATGGCTTGGACTCGCTTTTGACTTGAGGCGGTTGCAACTTCTCCCACCTGGACCTCGGACTGTGCACGGCTGGCGGATAGGCGAGTTGGCTCTTCAAGTGCAGCAACTCCATCGATTTGGCCTTATTGCGACGCTGGAACATATCGTCGGACTTGGTCAGGGTGCGCGAGATGGCGATCTTCGGAGTGATTCGTGCTGGTCCTTGCTGGGACGATTGCTCAGGATCGTCCTGGCGTGCTGGAGTGGTGATGCAGGCTGCCGGGCGTTTCACACTGATGCCTCGCTGTGGCGTTTGATGGACTGCCGAATGGTCATATTCCGTCTGGTCTGAGGTAGTACACCCAGCACGATCTTCGTTCTCGCCACCGTCCACTCCGTCCTGCACGTCCTCATCGTCAAGCACTTCCAGCGGATCCTCGAACACATTCCCCACCAGCCGAACACCCGCAACACTCTCCCGTTTCTGCCGCCCTCGACACGAGCCCGTCAAGCTAGGCAATTCCGCACGCTCCCTCGACTGCTCGACCGCCTCCTCTTCCTCTGCACGACGATAACAGCACATCACGTTCCCCGGAGCACCGACGCTGCCGTACTCTGCAAGCGTCTCTCTGCTCCGCCAAGCTGCATCCTTGGCCGCGGCAGCTGCGATCATGGCCGCCTTAATGTCCTCGCGGCTGCGAGCCCGGACGCGTCGAAGGTGCAGACGACGGAGCAGGATCAGGAGCAAAGTGGCAAGTACCACCAGACCCACGGCGAGCGCGCAGTAGAGCGTGACCTGTGCGGTAGAAGGGGGGCGTGCTGGGTGTGGTGCAGCGGTGGGGAGCGGAGAGTAGACGAATTGGGTCGGTATCGTGGGACTCATTATGATGGTCGTGCTGGTAATCTCGACTGGTCGGAGTTAGTGATCTAGAACCTTTCAATGATCTTATGCGGTGTCGTCGTAGTGTCTCGAGCATGAAGACCGCACACGCCGTGGTGGTGACGGACGTCCAAGAATCACGAACTTGTCAGGATCGCGAAGTTCACGCGGTCGAAACGTTGGTTGAGGAATTCCAGCGTGGTGGCGTGGGTGATGGGAGGGACTGTCACATGCGAATTGCTGTACTATGCGTGTGATGTGGTGGGTACATGATAGGGGTTAGGTGGGGGCAGTAGACAGGTGAAAGTGATAGCTGCATGTATTCGTGTCATGAACTATGAGACAGGAGCAAGGCTGTGGGAAGTGAGATGACCATGTCTCTGGCTCAATACGTGTGAAAAGAGATAGAGGGTGAAGGTGAAGGACGAACAGGCTTCCCTAGGTGACACATGACAAGCGAATTGAAGTTACTGAGGATATCAGTCGATCCTGAGTATACGCTACGTACGAGTCGTTGAAATAGATCTTCTGAGCTCGCTGACATCGAAGTTCTCCATTCACAATCCGTCCACGTCCATTTCGCCATCCAGAAACTCCAGGAGTGTGCCTTCGATCTCCGCTCTGGCAGCGGGGGGAACGCCCATGGAGATTCGAAATTGCTCCTGTCGTTCTGCTTCAGTGCTCGTAGTCTGTCCTCGCATGATCTCCTGGATCTGCTGAAACCTGATGACCTCTTTCCACATCATCATCGGGTACTGGTTATAACGGTGACTTGGTAGTCGCCACGACGAATGGCCACGTACCCTTCCGTCGGCGATATATCTTCTCGTCAGGCGATCGACGTTGGGCTGGAGCTGATTATGGTGATCGATGCGCGGGAGTCTGCGAAGATGCGGGATGTATCCTTTGGGATGGTCAATGAAGTTCAGTTTCCAGGTCAGCGTCTCAACGTGGTATTTGAGACGCTTCATATCCTTGTAGTGGCGGAAGCTTTGCCCGTTGATTTCTGGCGGACCCTCCCACGTATAGATGGCGCTCTTGTCCACAAGGCGAAACGCGGTTTTGCTTGGACGTCCGTCCACCAAGTGCGTTTCCAGTTCCCGACTGACTAACCTCTTCCACCGGTCGACAATTCGGTCAAGCTGAATTTTCTTGTACTCCAGCGTTTCCAGCTCTAGAACCAATGTCTCGGTGCTTCTCAAGTCTGGACTGTTGAGGAGTGCCTCTACCCACGAATCATTCGATCGCAGTGGCTCCTCATACTCCCAGTTGTACCAGTCAGTGTGGCGGAGAGTCACTCGCAGCATACGAGGCTGGAAATCATTTGACACGTATGGTGTCGCTAAGAAGTACGAGCGCAAATTTCCTTGGGTGGACAACAAGTTCTCGATCGCGTACATCTGGGCATACAAGTGCAGCTGGCCGAAGTCTCGACGGTTGCGGTCGGTGAGGTTGGCCATCCACGTCTTGTCCCTTCGATCTGGTGCCGCACGATGATAGTAGAAGGAGTGTTCAGCTTGTAACATCGGCATGGCGTGACTTTCCAGCCACGCACGTCGGCATGTACGCAACAGAGCGGTGTCGGTCTTGAGTTCCGCAGTGTGATCTGGCCGGTAGTAATACGCCGTCTCTTTGAACTTACGACTTCCATCCTCGTACGGCGCGGTAGCATATTCCCAGATCATATCTCTCAATTCGCGGGGCAACACCGAGAATAATGGCGACTGGCTCTGGTCAAGACACCGACACAAAACATTGCCTTCGTCGGTCCTGATGTTGACGCGACGTCGAGCGCGCTTTTCGAGCTCTTCGACACAGCTCTTATGCTTCGCTAGTGGACTCGTTTCGACGCGAGCTGAGTGCTCTGGCTGCCTTGAGGAATTCGGATCAGGATTTCTCGAAAACAGAGAGATGAGAAACGATAAACACAGGGCGAGCACCGAAGAATACAGAAGTAAGGCCCACATTCCCAACACAGCTCTTATGCGAGTTCAAGGAGGACTGGGAGCGTCACTTTTCGTTATCGGCCAAACCAGTGACCACCTTAGGCATCTGTGGTTGCCTAGGTACCTTATAAGTCCACTCAGGCAACGATGTCCTGCTCAGCCGCTGGGCGAAGCCAACAGCCACAATCTCATGTATTTTTGCTTGATGAACGTTGATATACTCTCTGTTTCATTGGACAAATGGAACATGGACAAGGCGCAGCGTGACAGTGCCGCAGCTGCAGGTTTACCGTTGCAAGCTCGAATGCCGCGATGTCGTCTGAATCGGATCACGTGAAGGCCGCAGTCCTCGACATCGATGAGATACTGGGCAGACGTTACGGATCACTGAGCCTTGCGACTACCATCGAGTCCGGCGATGATGGTTGATATACAGTGCGCTTCGTTGCAGCGTAAAGCTTGCCAACCGAGATCGTTCAGTCCGCGTGCGGTCGATGAAGTGCCAACGTCGCACAGATGAGAGTCCGCGATCCAGTACTTTCTTATGATCTGCCCAGGTCTTGTGAGTATGTAGCCTGGTGGCAAACTCCGACTTTGGTGATTATTGATGCCATATGCAAAAGTTGCGTAGCAGTTCGTGAAGTCGTTCCGTCGTTTTCGATGAAGTGTTGTAGCGTCGCTCAAGTACGAATCAAGAATATCAATCTACAACGAGAGTGATACGTTCCTCAGCGCTTCTCTTACCTGCGGCCAGTAACTCTACGACTCGAGGTCCAGTCGTGTCTGTGACTGTTGACTATTTGTGAACTGGGATCTTGCTGATGTTAGGACGCATCTCAAGTCGATGAGCCAAGGATATGCTATTTGCTAGATACATACATGTCCTTCCTGTAAGCAGGCAGGCATGTACTATCATACGTAAAAGGCTTGTCATTTGAGGTGCGGAGAAGCGGACACCTCCGAGGGAGCGGATCCCAGGTTTTTGGTAAGAACCCCACCAAAATCGCAGGTTCCTCACCCGCCATCCAGTCCAATATCCTCATATATAGCTCATTTTGAAGCCTCAATTTTTCTCTTCAAAGGTGTTGTGATTTTAGCCATGAGGCCTCAAAAACGCGTGCGTGCGCCAAGCCTCAAGGCGTCTGAGACCGCTGCTACGCTAGCTACGCCGCTAGCGAGCAATCCAGCTAGTGACAGCAATAAGCGATCTCGTACTAGTGCGGAGGGTGAGGTTGAAGATGAGGTTGAAGATGAGGTCTATAAGAGCTTAATTATAAGCGACCCTCTGGCGAGTGATAAGGACGTTATTACGTAGACGCAGACTTAAGATCTTGACGCAGTTGCTCGCTTGCTAACCCCTAGTAGAGGGTCGAAAAATAGCTCGAAATATCCTCGATTTTCGATGTCAAAGAAGGCTATTAACAAGGCAACAAAAGGCGTGGTTACTAACGCTATAGCGCCTTCGAAATCGAGGAGTAGGGCTAAGCTAAAGGTGTCGAAAAGGCCTACAATATCGTTAGCAAAGAGGACGAAACCGGCTCTGAAACCTCCCTTAAAACCTCAAAACTAACCTCTAGTCTAGCTTAAGATTAAGACGCTAAAAAGGCCTTCGAACCCCTTCGTTAACTACTCGCTTAAGCTACTGCCAACCTTATATCAACCACCGTTTGATCTTACGTCCTTACCGCCGCCGCAACCTCTCTCGTTTGAGTCCGCGTAGACCCTTATAGTTGTAAGTAAAAGGGTAAAAGAGAGGTCAATTAGCAACGCGTTGAAGACGTGTAGTAGTAACACGTTACTGCTACAAGACGCACGTAACTAGGTACATCCACTAGCAGCAGCTACTGGCGCAGTTGTGTTAAGGATCGTTGCTACACTATATTATAGTGGTCTAAGGACTGCTACTACAAGAATGACAATAGATCTCACTGGCGTAGAGACCCTTAGAGATTACGTCGGACGGCTGCAAAAATAGTTAGACGAAGGGCGTGTGGATCTCCGATGTGACCTTAAAATCGAGGCTATAGTTGTCACGCTAGCACCCTCGCAATCACGAGGACTATCTGCTATTAAGCGTTAAAGGGCTAATTAATAAGCAGCTCTTAATAACCTTCTAGAAGGTAGTGTTGAAGTAGTTAATCTCTGTAGCAAGTAGTCTTGTAACCAAACCTCGTGTCGCAACTACGGCCAATATTACTACTATAATAGCGCAAATACAGCTGATAATTACTAGCCTATAATAGCTGCAATACATACGCAATGGACGTCTAATATCCTCGCTAACAAGGCCACAATTAGCGACCCTTACTTGTTAACTGTAATAAGGTTTTTCAAACCCTCTTACGAGCGAAGAATGAAGCTAATTGTTCCGGTTATTGCTACGCTAGCAGCTCCCTCTCTACACGTAGTTAACGTCAACCTCTTATACCCTTATCAAGCGCTAGCGCTAGCGCCACCTTCGCCGGACGACCACGCGCCAAGCTCTTAACCAGATCAAACCTCCGCAGTTAAGCAGATTACAGAGCTAATTACATAGTTACAAACACTACTAGCTAGCAAGAGATAGACTAGCGAAGAGGTAGACCTTATAACTATAAAGAGCGTGCTTATAAACAATAGCTATAACCTCAGAGGCGTTAAAAATCTCGAGTTGAAGGAATGGTTAGAATATGGCTTGAAGACTAGTCACTAGCGGAGGATATAGTTAGAAATCAAGCGATTCAACGCCAAGCTTAACAGAGAACGGAGAGCATCGCTAGACGAGTGATTTACATACAAAATGACACAATCTATATGCTGTAGCTTCGATATATAGCGCTTACTTAAATCGACCTTAAAATCTGCTTCCTAATCCCTAAAAGCAGAGCAGATTTTGCACTAGTTAAGGTCAAAATCGACTAATCGGACGCGCTAGCGTCAGCCGTGCCGTTAGCGCCGCTACGGGGGCATCCCTATTAGGCAGGTTAATTCTGGCTACGTACATAGCTACAGTGACGAAAATATAGCTCGGCAATGCCTGTACTGCTAGCACTGCTGCTACTAGCTATTACGCTGTCAATTGCGTACCTTAAGAAGCGTCCGAAGTCCTCAAATTGCTCGTGCTCGTAAAAATGGCGTTTAATCCATGCCTTAAGGGTGTTGAACATGTATTTAATAGGGTTAAGATCCAGAGAATATAGAGGGAGATATTAGATCTCGAAGCTATATTCTACACACAGATCAACAACCTCTACGCTATAGTAAATGGCGTAGTTATCCATTATAAGGATGTAATAACCAGCTTGTAGTTTTAGCAGAACCTTCTCTTTAAGCTAGCGTATAAAGAGCTTACGATTGATGCTACCTTAGTAGATCAATGTAGCGTCGCTTAGATAACCGTCAACTGTTAGAGCTAGCAAAATTGACCACCTCTCCGACCTTTTTGTCCCTTATAACGCTAAGTAAGATATCCCCTTTAGTAACTAACCTCTCTTTCGCTAGCTAGTACGCTTGTTAGCAGCACTCTTATTAATAAAGACTAGCTAGTCAAGAGACTACGTAGCTGCTTTCACAGACTAAAGGTCTCTTATTGGTCTACTAGTCTTAAGAACCTTCCTCTTAGCAACCTTTCGAGACCACCTTATTTTGCGTAGGGTGCGGCTAACAAGGTCCGGCGTTACTTTAACTTTAAACTCGTTATATAGCGCAATAGCTACCTTGTCAAGATATGCGGTTAGTTGCTCGTTAAGGAAGGAGAGTATCTACTAGTGGATTGACTGGTCAGCTCGCTAACAAAATGGCAGTAAAGTAACTATAAGGCGTACCTCTTCTTGCTCCTTCGTAAGGGTCGCTAGTCTACTAATCTTAGCAACTAAAGGCATCGCGCAATCGCTACTAGTCAACCTATAACACCTTCGCTAGCGAGCTATTGTCCGGTACGTCACGCTAGTGCGCTTAGCAATGGCCATATTGTCAAGGTCTGTGTCTTCGAAAAGGGCCTTTACTTGCGCTGTTACGTGCGCTGGCAATGGCCGCATAGTTGCTAACCTTGATTGTTACCAACACCTCGAAGGAGAAAAATCTGAGCTTCAAAATGAGATTCATTACGAGACTATAGACTGGATAGTGGGTGTGTAACCCACGATTTTAGTGAGGTTCTCACCAAAAACCTGGGATCCGCTCCCTCGGAGGTGTCCGCTTCTCCGCACCTCAAATGACAAGCCTTTTACGTATGATAGTACACGAAGCGTGGACCCTGTCGTGCTATGATGAAGTTCGGGGGTGCACATTCGACCGCCGCGAACTTTTGGATGGCGGCCAGCTTGCCAATCTGCAAGACTTCATTTCTGTCCTTCTCTCCCAGGACATCTCGACGCCGCATCTCTTGATTGCGATCCACCGTCGTCGCCCATCATGTCGGCCAAAACGACGCTTCTGGTGGATCACCCATCCATCAAATCCGCCACTCTACACAACCCCCGCCCTCTGCTACTCCACGCCTACGTCCTGCCCTTCATTGTTGCGTGGCCAGTCTTCTTCAGCTTCTATCTTTCCCAGGAGTCATACGACAAGTATATCAACGGGCAAGAATGGACCTTCGTCTTCTCCGGCTCCATCTTCACGGCACAGAGCTTACTCTGGCTGATGACTTTCTGGAACGTCGATCTGCGCTCCTGGTTCACATCATCACGCGCGAACAATGTCCGCAATGCGAAACTCATCAAGGTGCTTCCTGAAGCGAACGCGGGTATGCCAGACATCTGCGAGATCAAACGAGAACCGGTGGCCGGGAAGGAGAACGTCTCCTTCTTGTTTCAGAAGAGACGATACCTGTTCAACGAAGAGAAGGGCACTTTCGCGCCATTGGTGTTTGCAGTGGATCAGGAACCAAAACCGTCAGTGGGAACTTTCCAGCAAAACATTGGTCTGTCAAAGAGGAGCGAGATCGAGCGGCTACAGCAATACTACGGTCCGAACGTCTTCGATATCCCAGTGCCAACATTCACTGAGCTCTTCAAGGAACACGCCGTTGCCCCATTCTTCGTGTTTCAAATCTTCTGCGTCGGTCTTTGGATGTTGGACGAATACTGGTACTACTCGCTCTTCACGCTCTTCATGTTGGTCGTTTTCGAGTCTACGGTCGTGTGGCAGAGGCAGCGAACATTGAAAGAGTTTCGGGGAATGAGCATAAAGCCGTACGAGGTCTATGTCTATCGCGAGAAGAAATGGATGGAGGTCATGAGCGACAGCCTTCTACCAGGCGACCTAGTCTCTGTAGGAAGAACAAAGGAGGACTCTGGAGTTGCTTGCGATATGATCTTGGTTGAGGGCAGCGCGATCGTTAACGAGGCTATGCTTTCAGGAGAGAGCACGCCTGTGCTCAAGGACTCCGTCCAGCTACGACCCGCAGAAGCGAGCCTCGAACCAGAAGGTCTTGACAAGAACGCATTTCTTTGGGGCGGCACGAAGGTTCTGCAGGTTCAACATGGCACTGCATCTGAAGATGCTTCGGAGACCGTTGTACAAAATGCTTCGGGAGTGCCTCAGGCGCCAGACAATGGTGCTCTGGCTATTGTGATCAAGACTGGTTTCGAGACAAACCAGGGCGCTCTTGTGCGCACAATGATCTACTCAACCGAACGAGTCAGCGCCAACAATGTGGAGGCCCTGCTTTTCATCCTGTTCTTGTGTGTCTTCGCTATCGCAGCCTCTTGGTATGTGTGGAAGGAAGGTGTCAAGAACGACCGGAAGCGCTCGAAACTCCTATTGGACTGTGTTTTGATCGTCACCTCAGTCGTGCCGCCAGAGCTGCCCATGGAATTGAGCTTGGCGGTCAACACTAGTCTTGCGGCTCTTAGCAAGTATGCCATTTTCTGCACCGAACCTTTCCGGATTCCTTTCGCTGGACGCGTGGACATTGCCTGCTTCGACAAAACCGGAACCTTGACTGGCGAGGACTTGGTTGTCGATGGCATTGCTGGACTAAACTTGGGGCAAAAGGGTGTCTCGTCTGAGCCAGATGGCGCGCAGAGCCACTTGACCAAGGTCAATGAGAGTGGACTTGCTACAACACTGACTTTGGCTACTGCACACGCACTCGTGAAATTGGAAGAAGGTGACGTCGTGGGAGAGCCGATGGAGAAAGCCACTCTGGAATCACTTGGTTGGGCACTCGGCAAGAATGATACACTGTCTGCCAAAACAAGCGCCACTGGTGCCAAAGCGCAAGATATCGTCCAGATCAAGCGTCGTTTCCAATTCTCTTCAGCCCTCAAACGACAAAGTTCTGTTGCTACTGCTATCATCACGGATCGCGCGACTGGCAAGAAGATCACCAGCACTTTTGTTGGAGCCAAAGGCGCACCCGAAACGATTCGCCAAATGCTTACTGACGTGCCGCCGAAATACGAAGAGACCTACAAGTATTTCAGCAGGAATGGCGCACGTGTGCTCGCACTTGGTTACAAATACTTTAAGGTTGGCGAGGAACTGAAGCAAGCTCGCATCAACGACCTCAAACGAGAGGAAGTCGAGTGCGATCTTCACTTTGCTGGATTCTTGGTACTTCAATGCCCTCTCAAGGATGACGCTATCAAGGCGGTGCGTATGCTCAACGAGAGCAGTCATCGTGTTGTGATGATTACTGGAGACAACTCACTCACTGCAATCCACGTCGCCCGTACAGTAGAGATCGTCGATCGTGAGGTCTTGATTTTGGATGCACCTGAGAACGATGTGAGCGGAGAAAATCTGGTGTGGAGAAGCGTTGACGACAAAACCAACATCCCCGTGGACCCGACGTTGCCATTGGATGCGGAAATTCTCAAGACCAAGGATCTTTGTGTTACTGGATATGGTCTCGCCAAATTCAAGGGTCAGCAAGCGCTTTCGAGTCTGCTGAGACATACATGGGTTTACGCTCGCGTTTCGCCGAAGCAGAAAGAAGAAATCCTCGTCGGACTCAAGGAGCAGGGCTACACCACGCTTATGGCTGGAGATGGTACCAACGATGTTGGTGCCCTCAAGCAGGCACACGTCGGCGTTGCACTGCTGAATGGCACGAAAGAGGACATGGAAAAGATCGGCAAGCACTTCCGCGAAACTAAGATGAAAGAGCTTTACGAAAAGCAGAAGCAGATGATGGAGCGCTTCAATCAGCCTCCTCCACCTGTGCCGCACCAAATTGCTCATCTCTTCCCTCCTGGGCCTAAGAACCCACACTACGAGAAAGCCATGGAACGCGAGGCTGCCAGCAAAGCTCAGCTTGAAGCTCTGAAGGGTATCGAGAATGGTAGTGCTAATGGTGCTGTCACTGCAAACGCACCTCCGCCACCACCGACACAGCAGATTATTGCGCCTAAGACCCCCCAAGACGAACGGAAAGAAAAGGCTCAGAATGCCGCTCAAGCTATGGCAGAAAAGCTATCCCTGTCCATGTTGGAAGACCAGCTCAACGAGGATGAGCCACCGACCATTAAGCTTGGTGACGCTTCCGTCGCAGCGCCGTTCACCAGCAAGCTCTCTAACGTTATCGCTATCCCTAACATCATTCGCCAAGGAAGATGCACGCTCGTTGCCACCATCCAAATGTACAAGATCTTGGCGCTGAATTGTCTGATCAGCGCATACAGTTTGAGTGTTCTCTATCTCGATGGTATCAAGTTCGGAGACGGCCAAGTCACGATCAGCGGTATGCTCATGAGTGTCTGCTTCCTGAGCATCTCCCGCGCCAAGGTAAGCCGAGTGTCTTCCCATCATCGTCTTGTCTATCTGCTAACAAGATATGTGTGTGTTAGTCCGTCGAGCAGCTATCAAAAGAGAGACCGCAAAACAACATCTGGAACTGGTACATCATCCCCTCTGTGCTGGGACAATTCGCCGTCCACATCGCCACCCTGATCTACATCTCCGAGTTCGTGCACAAGTTCGAGCCGCGCCGCGACCGTCGCACCATCAACCTCGAAGGCGACTTCGAGCCCTCGCTCCTCAACTCGGCCATCTACCTCCTGCAGCTGATCCAGCAGATCTCCACCTTCGCCATCAACTACCAAGGCCGGCCGTTCCGCGAGAGCATCCGCGAGAACAAGGGCATGTACTGGGGCATCGTGCTCGTCGCAACCGTGGCCTTCTCGTGCGCGACCGAGTTCGTGCCCGAGATCAACACGCAGCTCAAGCTGGTGCCGTTCGCGACCGAGTTCAAGGTGCACATGTGCGCGACCATGGTGCTCGACTACGTCGGCTGCTGGTGCATAGAGAAGACGCTCAAGTTCTTCTTCTCCGACTTCCGCCCCAAGGACATCGCGGTGCGCCGCCCGGATCAGCTGGAGCGCGAGCGCCAGCGCGCCGAGGCCGAGCAGGCCAAGATTGAGCGGGAGAAGGAGCTGAGGGCCGGCAAGCTGTGAGGGTTCTCTTACTATGCTTTTGGCGTTGCCGACTACCGATGAGAAAGCCGTAGATGTTTAGAACGTAGAGGGTAGAATAAACAGATAATGGGCAATTGGCATATGCTTGTAGACGAGGATGAGTTGACGCGTCGTAAATACACATGTGTAAATGTTAGGAACGTATTGACATCCACCTACATCATCGTGATACGGCGCCGTACTTTGGATGGTGAAACGGGCCGACTTATCACACTGTCTACTAGCCCATTTCTGCTGTGAAGATGGAGCCCGCCACATATCTTGGCCAAATCAACACGATGTCACGAAAAGCGCACAGTGGAGAGAATGTAGAAGCAGAAGAAATGTATTTGCCCCATCGCCGGCGCCATGCTAAACGAGAGGACTCCATATCCGGGAGCTCGAGGCAAGCCACTGTGCCTGTGCCATGCCCTGCCATGAGCACTGTTCTACGCTTGAATCTCCTCCCATACCGGCCCCGAGAAAGTCCCGTATCTCGACGCAAGAAGGAAACCTTTGTAAAGACATACCGTCGTGTTGTCGGACTTGGCTTTGCTCATACGTTCGTGAGAGAATGAAGGAAAGGAGGAATAGAGATAGAGCTCGTGATGCATGAGACGTCGTCGTGGCCTGCTCGTTAGGAACTATGAAAGAGCCAAAAGCCTGCGGCTGTGCTGCTGCACCTGGCAAGGCTCGTACCGTATGGGAGAAGCAAGGAGCAGAGTTGTGAGTAGCGTGAGTAGCTTAAGCAAGGTAGCCTAGCTCGTCGCCATCGAGACGTTCGAGATACTCTTTCTCGAGGAGGATGTCGATACATTTCTTGATGTCCACGACTTTAGGCGAGAAGCGGTTTTTGATTTGAGCAATGGTCTCAGCCACGAGCTGATTGTGCTTCATGGTCTTGCGAGATTTCATGATGCGGACGATCGCAGACTGTAGAGCAGAAGTCAGTATGGGCAGGGACACGAGAGGAATCCAACGTTGATAGAGCGTGGAACATACCTGCATAAGCATCTTGCGATCTTCTTCAATCGTCTTGTGCGTCTCCTCTGCTTCTTGCTTCTGCTCGGACTTGATGGCGATGTTGAGATTGATCTTGAGCTTCTTGTTCTTGAAGCCATGGTTGAGTGAATACGTGGTGCCGCTGCCTGGCGTGGCGTTGGCTGGGTTGGGGGTGATGACTTTTGCCTTGACGAAGATTCCTATCGAAGGATCGAGGGTCTCCTTTTGCAATTTGGTACTCTCGGCAAGATCATCGTAGCTGACCTCATCTGTATCGTTGAACAACAATAGGATGGCCATCTGGTAAGTCGATACCTGGAACGTATACGGCACTTTGTTGTTCTTGATGTAGTTGGCGCGGATTTCGCCCTTGCACAGATGCCACAACCAGGTAAGCTTTCGTCCACCGTGCTTTTTCTCGTAGAAAGTCGAGAATCGCTCGTAAGCTTTGACAATCTCTCTGGGAGGCGCAAAATGTGTTGTAGGTGGCGTAAGAGGCCAGAACCCATTACCAAGGATTTGAAAGTTGGAGTCGATGCTGTCGTTCATGTCCTCTTTGTCGAGAGTCTTGAGCTGCCAACCCTCGTAGTCCACGTTGAGATCCTTCGAAGTTTGCATGTCCTGGAACATGCGTTGGAGCTTATTGGTATACTCGAAGCCGGAAGCATCCTTCAGTTTGGAGATCATGGATGTTTCTGCATCCATGGAAGCGGAGGTACCGTTGACAAGACGCTTGGCTAGCGTTCTCGAATAGAACTTTTGGAACACGTCCTTATCCTCAATATACTTGAAAACAGTCATGATTTCGTTCAACAGCTTCTCCATATCGTCATCTTCTGTCGCCTTGGTGGACCGCTTCAAGACATTATCGGCATGCTTGGCAAGAAGCTCGGGTGACCTTGCCGAGTTCTTCTCGCATACCTTGTTGCGGTTGACGTATTCCCGACACGCATTGTCTAACGAGCGGACGAACTCTGACTCGCCGATGAAAGCGTTCTGGACAAGCGAAGCGTATTGAACATGTACTTCAAGTAGCGCATCGATGTAAGCTTTCGGGTCAAGAGCTTCACCCTGCTCAGCAACCCGTTGTACGGCGAGCAAACCAGCACGCTTCACATGTTCTTCGAATCGTTTCCTTAGCGGGTCCAAGCCTTCCGGGATTCGAGCCAGCAACTTGTACATCCGAGCCATGTCTTCCTCGCGATCGTTATCGAGCAGTACCTGGAACTCGTCGCGAAGCACTGGAGCATGCTCTGCAATGAGTGCTTGCTCGCAGGTCTTCATAAGTGGTTGTGTGATCTCAGACAGCAGATAAAGCGGCACCCGTTCCTTCTCCTCGTCCAGCCGCCGCTCAGCCTTCTTCATGTAGTCCACCACAGAGTTCTCCAGCAGGAATTGACGAGATTCTATCTCGTAGTACTTGCCGGTAGCCTCTAGGTAGGGTTTCTCAAAGTACTCCCGATAGACCTCCAATGTAGACTTTGTGCTGTCCGCTTCATCAATTCCCAAAGAAACAAAGGAGTTGACCACGTCTTTGATCTTGGACTGCTCTATAGTCTCGCCATTTCGCTGCTTTTCCACCAGGCGCAATACAGCGTCCATGACTGCATTCTGAGTTGTGCCGAACATATCCTCTTTCCACCGTACCAGAAACAAGGTGTAGATATCGAATATGTCTTTCTTGCCCTCGTCCATCTCACGTTTGACCCAGTGGCGGTTGAGGTACCTGAACAAGTGGTTGTTGTAGGTGCCCGCCGTCGTATATCTCTTCCACTCCTTGATGTAGTATGTGAGCAGAGCCTCGTCCGAGTGTTTGATCATCTCCGCATGAACGCCTGCTAGATGTGCCTTGAGGTACGCGTTGAGCTTCTGGTACAGTTCCTCGCCGAGCAGGTATGCTCCTCTGTTGTTGGCATGCAGGTGGCTCGATGTTGACGGTCCCGTATTTTTCTGGGCGGTACAGAAGTTGTGGATGACTGTGTACAAGCTCATGTATGTCTTCAGATCCACACCATCGTTGAGGGAGAACATGATCCGCTCCACTCCCCACTCCAGATAGCGCCATGTGCTGTTGATATCATCTTTGGTCGTGGGCATGGGCGGAACCGGTACGGCGTGTGATTTCGACATGACTGGGATCGGTCGCGGTGTCCCTCGCGAAGGGCGGATGGTGGGATGAAATGCCGGGTGGAAGCAAGCCTGACGGAGGAGCGCTCGAGGCCCAGAGGTCTTCGGATCAGGTAAATGGATGTCGTGTGACCAAATGAAAGTGGCGAACTGGATGCTCAGATTGGTAGAGGGGCTGCCGGGGTCGTCTCTCGGGCTCCCGCTCCTCGAGCTATATAAGATATGCAGAGACCGTGCGGAGGGTGGTGGTAGCCTTTGTCCTTGCTAAGCAGGATAGCGATGAGGGTAATGCAGCACCAGATGGTGTGTGAGAGCCTTTGCAGACGGACGCAAGACAGAACAAACCCAGGTGTCTGCCTGGCAAAGGATGTAGGAGGAAGAAAAAGGCAGAGGGTTATGGTGAAGAGAAGTGTCAAGTTAACGTGATTGATGTGTTTGAAAGCGGCGAGCGTCACGGTGTCGAGGCACAGGCAGAAGCGCTAGTGCAGATGGTATTCATGAGCCTCACGCATATGACATAAAGTGAACATACATGTCAATACATACATGTTTCATATTGCAGTGAAGCCATACATATGTATGTATAATGAAGTTGTTTTGGACGGTCTCACAATGTCTGATCATCATACATCGTCTACTCCAGTGTCTGTCGTGCTGTGAACAACTGATCAAAGCAGTGCCGAAGCATTGTTTGTAAGCTGCGTCAAGGTGTTGAACAACAAGGTGAATGAGGAAGAGAAGAATGGAGATGCGCAATATCTTGCCACAATTGAAGAGAAGGGTGATGTTACACTTCTATGCTACAGCTTATGTACATTGAACTGATGTTCTGATGCCTGCTCCATGCTTTATATCCCTACAACGGCTTCATCGAGCATCGTGGGCTGCTCTCGGAACAGCGGTTTCAGTTTCACTCGTCGGTTCGTGATCGCTCTTCACCTGCTCTTTCGCAACTTCTGCTCTCCGACTCTTCTCTGCAATCGTCTGATCTGAGTTTTGAGGGGCGGCAACCTTGTCTGCTCGTTGCTCAGGCGGCTGAACATCCGACGATCCTGAGGCTGGTGCTGACTCGCCATTCGACCCGTCCCTTGCGCCATCTCCCTCAAGTTGTCCCTCCACTTCGTCCTCCTCCAGCTCTGACCCGTAGATCTCTGGGTGCTCTCTGAAGCAGTTCTGCATCGTCTTGAAATGCTCGATGCAGTCCACACCTTTGGGTTCCTCCTTGGAGTATACGAAGCACGAGAAAGCTGCTTTGAACTGCTCGCCGCAGGGGCCGTCGGCCATCCCGCCCAGACAAGGGCAATCCCAGTTGATCTCGCCAGTCTCTTCATTGAAAGCGCCTTGCTGCGCGGCTTCTGCCTCCAATGCTTCCGGGGAATCCTCAGCAACATCAGGCGCGGCGGCCACGGAAGGGGACTCCGTTGGGGTAGGTTCACGAGCTTGCGCTCTGGCCTGCGCGGCCTTCCGTTGCTGCGCTACTGCATCGAGGCTCTCGAACGTCTCATTTTCTCGTGTGGTTTCAGGCGACGAATGGAGAAACGCTGTGCTTAAGAATCAGCTTACCACTCCTTACAAAGTCACCCTCTTCTTCATTGTCAGCACCGGGACAACTTACGAGCAGGCTCGTCTGCGAAGATCGTCGAAGTGTTGTAGTAGTACACCAATGCGCCCGCCGCACCCCATCGTGCGATCGAGCTCTTCCAACTTCGTGACAATTTATGCGGAGGTTGTGTGCTGAGAAATCGTTGCGATGGCGCCGCTTTTGGAAGTGCTCGCAGGCCTGAGGCCACCCGTAATGCTGGTCGGTACATTGTGAAGGAGCACTGGGTGATACAGTGATAGTGTGAAGGACAAAGATGACGAAGAGGAGGCGTGGAAAGATTGATGCATCAAGATGATTTGTCAGGTACCTGAAGCCATAAGTGTTCCTGCGGGCAGCGCCGGCGGCGTGGATGAGCCGCTGATTTGATGCTACATCTTCCCAACATCAGGCAATGTACAAGAGATATGACCGACATGTACTGATCGAGACAGGTGAATTTACAATTTGTAGATATGCTGCGGATATGAGCTATCGTAATGCCTGTATCCTTATCCATTTTCCATCACGATCGGAAATGTAACACAGCATGAGCACTTCTATCCACATTAATGGCACTACTGCTCGACTGCGGCCTACACAATATCTCGAGCCTCCAGTGCAGGATCCGGATGGCAACGCCGAAATCAGGAAAGCTGCTTTGATCATACTGAACTCCCCAATCGAGGACTATCGTTACTTCTGTCGCCTGAAGTCTCACAGCGTCTTCACCATCTGCGCTGATGGTGGCGCAAACCGGCTTTTCGAGCTCATGGCTTCGCAAGGACAAGCATTCCCGTTGACTGCTGCTCTGAGCGTGGCGAAACCAGACATGATACACGGAGACTTGGACTCTTTGCTGCCTCATGTCCGAGAGACGTATGCAAGTCTTGGTGTGGAGATCAGCGGAGACTCCGACCAGTATTCCACCGATCTGGGCAAAGCAATCAAAGTGGTGATGTCCAAAGTCGTCGACGTGCAGGACATCCTTCTTCTCGGCTCTATAGGTGGCCGGGTGGATCAAGGCATCGGCATTATACACGAACTGTATCGTGAGCAGGTCGTCCGTCATCCGAGCCTCCGGTTCTGGCTCTACTCTGAGTCCAGTGTCACGACGTTGTTGCATGCTGGGACGACAGTGATTAGCACACCATTGGCAGGAGGTTTAATCAAGCGGAAAATTGGCATTCTGCCAGTATATGGAAAGGCCAGGATCTCGACTCACGGATTGGAGTGGGATGTGCAAGACTGGGAGACGGAGCTGGGTGGGATAGTGAGCACAAGCAATCACATCATGGCCGATGAGATCACCATAACGTGTGACAAGGAAGTGCTGTTCACTGTGCAAAGAGGCTCTTTCGGGAATAGAGCGTGATTGTATCACTATGGCCTCGACTCAACCCTACTTCCAAGCGGTGAAGCAATCTTGGACAACCCCGATCGGTAGCACGACAGATGCTTGACCCTGTAAGGACGTGCTGAGTCTAGTCTTGAGGCATGCAAGTTCTCTCTGGCAGCATCTCGGACACCAGGCCCCTTGTCGTAGGATTCAAAGGTCTCCTGCCAGAGCATTTGCGTAGAGAAACAAGACAATGCTCGGACAGTGGCGTCTGAGAGGAATGTCATCTGTAGAGTGTTTTCGAGTATGGTAGCTTGCTTCGATACCTTATGTTACTATGGCTTGAGAAGAATGCAGCAATCAGCCACTGATCAAATATTGACAAAATCTGTTTCCGACAGCTCACAGATTAAACAGCGTCTCCTTGTATCGGGACATGATCCTGCACGTTATGCTCGGGAGGATATCATTTTGACAGGACGCCATCGTTTGAAGCCCCTCGATTGATCATAGTGACTATCTTGGGCAATCGGTACCCAAGTTTGACTTCCCAATCATCACATGCTACCTATAGCCGGTCTGCAAGATCTCGCATTCATGAAACCGATGCATGCTGATCCTAGAGCGATGGTCATACCGCAACCCTCGATTGCGCATAGTGATGGTACAGTTGCACCAGGCTTCCTCAAGGGTCCACTCTAGAAGAACCCCTCGGCGGAAAGTTGTACGCACGGTCAACCACTGCACGAAGTCACCACATTTTCTGAACGCACCACACTTAACATATTCAGTGACAATCAGTACCCAGATTCGACATCACATGGTAGCTTCCAAGCTCTCCTGAAACTTTGTCTCTCTAGATTTGCCAGCGTTGCGAGCTGTAACCCCCACAACCTCGAATCCGAAGTTTAGCAGTACCATGATCACATCATGCTAAGAAACCGCCAACAGCATTGGACGAATACCTCTGTGGTCAGAGACGATACCTGCAGCAACAACCTCTAGCCACTCATTTCCCGAGATTCCCGATTAGTGTGAGGGAACAGACATCGGTATTGCCTTCGGAAAACGCTCATATCGAGCTGCGACTTTGCTTCGGCACGGCAGCTTCAATTCCTTGGGAAAATTGTTCTTATAGCGAACAACCACGACAACAACAATCGTCATGGCGTGGCAGCCTGGGCCTGAGCCGTTGAGTCAGCTTGCTCAATGCTTGCGAGACTCGTTGAGTGGACATGACCAGGCAGTACAGAAGAATGCCGAGCAGGTGATTTCACTAGCAAGAAATTCAGCGCATGAAACACCTACTGATCACTATGACAGATGCTCAAGCAAGCAAAAACTTCACCAGACATCAACAACTACCTTGCCTACGTTACCGTGACCCCTACCCCAGCACCAGGGTTCGAGCGGGAAGCATGGCATGCAGCCCGCAGCGCAGCCGCAATCATGCTGAAAAACAATGTCAAATCATCATACAAGAAACTGCCCGACCCGAGCCAAAACTATATCAAATCTACAGTCCTTGCTGGCCTGCAAGATCCAAACGCACAAATTCGCAACTATGTTGGAATCGTCATAACGGAGGTTATCAAGCAGGGTGGTATCTTGGGGTGGCCCGAAGTTCTGCCCGATCTAGCCTCCATGGTGTCAAACAGCTCCGGTCAAATCTCTGCCGAAGGACAAGACGGTGCCATGAGTGCGCTGTTCAAGATCTGTGAGGACAACAAGCGAGCGCTCGATCAAGAATACCAGACGCAACGACCACTTGCTTTTCTACTACCAAAGTTCTTGGAGTTCACTCACAGCCAAAATCCAAAAATAAGATCAAGAGCATTGGCGTCCATCAATGTGTTCTTCAACGAGCCGATTGCACTTACGGCAAAGGAGAACATCAATGAAATCCTGCCCGTGATCGTACGGTTGACCGCAGATACCAGCGATGATGTGCGAAGAGTAGTTTGCCGTTCTTTTGCAATGCTCGCTGACGGCATGCCTGCCGTGCTTACTCCACACATTGAGGGCATCGTTGAATATACTTTGTCTCAGCAGAAGGATAGCCAAAATGAGGAGCTTGCACTCGATGCGGCCGAATTCTTCTTCGAGGCCAGTGGTGCTGCAAACCTCCGAGGAGCACTAGGACCATATCTCGCCAGAATTGTCCCGGTACTCTTAGACTGTATGGTCTACAGTGAAGAAGACCAGATGCGCTTAGAAGCCGATGCAGAGGACGATGCAGATGAAGAGGATGAGGCTCAAGACGTAAAGCCGGAGTTCGCCAAGGCAAAGAACTCTCGGTCCACAGCAGCAGATGCGACAACAGCCAGCGGCACGAAAGAGGCCGCGAATGGTTATGCGTATGCTGAGGATGATCTTAGCGATGGCGAGATCGAGGAAGACGAAGAAGACATTGACATCGATCCGGAGGATGAGTGGAATCTACGCAAGTGTTCGGCTGCTGCGCTCGATGCTTTGGCCTCACACTTCGGTTCAGCTGTCTTTGGTGTGACACTACCCTGGCTGGAAGAAAACTTTGCGCACAGCGACTGGCCTAACCGGGAAGCCGCGGTACTTGCGCTCGGCGCGATTGGTCCTGGCTGTATGGAAGATGTGAAACCGCATCTACCGCAGCTTGTGCCTTTCATGCTAGGCCTACTCAACGATGCACAACCGGTTGTCAGACAGATTACGTGCTGGGCATTAAGCCGATATGCAGGCTGGGCATCTCACTTGGATCCCGCAGGTAAACAGCAATACTTCGAGCCTATCATGGAGGGTATTCTAAAGAGAATGCTTGACAACAACAAGAAGGTCCAGCAATCGGCAGCATCTGCTTTTGCCACACTTGAGGAGGCTGCCCAAGCCGAGCTGATACCATACACTGCCATCATCGTAACGCAATTCAAGAAGTGCTTCGAAAAGTACAAGGACAGGAACATGTACATTCTCTATGATTGCGTACAGACGCTCGCCGAGTATACGGGACCACGGATGGCAGAGCCTGTGATTGTCAACGAGCTCATGCCGGCGCTCATCGGCCGTTGGGAGAAAGTACAAGATCAATCACGAGAGATGTTCCCTTTGCTGGAGTGTCTGGCTTTCATCGCAACCTCGATGGGCCACCAATTCACACCTTTCGCGGAGCCTCTGTTCATGAGATGTATCCGCATCATCCAACAGAATCTGGAAGACACGATCGGCGCCCCAAACAATGTGTTTGATCAACCGGACAAGGATTTCCTGGTCACTAGCTTGGACCTGCTTAGTAGCGTAATTCAGTCCCTCGAGCCACGCTTCAGCGCCGAACTTGCGGCGACTGCACAACCCAACATGTTTGAGATGCTCGCCTACTGCATGAAAGACGTCAACAACGACGTGAAGCAGTCTGCGTATGCACTTCTCGGAGACTGCGCCATCTATATTTTCCCACAGATGCGCACCTACCTCTCCACCATCATTGAGATCCTGCTGCACCAGCTTGACCTCAGCCAAGCTCAGGAAGATCCCGAAACAGCCTTTCGTGTCATCAACAACGCATGTTGGTCGTGTGGCGAGATCGCCATGCGCGAGAAAGAAGGCATGGGCCCTTTTGTGGACCGCTTACTCGCCAAACTGGCTGGTATCATGTTCAGCGATGAAGTTCCCGAGTCCTTGAACGAGAACGCCGCGATCGCGCTCGGCCGTCTAGGTACTGGGTGTCATCAACAGCTCGCCCCACACCTCGCAAAGTTTGCCGTGCCATTCCTGCAGAACATGCGCAAGGTAAGCTGGACCGACGAAAAAGGGCATGCCTACAAAGGCTTTGCGAACGTGGTGCTCGACAACCCGCAAGCGATGGAGCACTGTCTGCTGGACTTCATGCACGAGATGGCGAGTGCTCCGGGCCTGTTTTTGACCGGCATGCAGGACGATGGACCACTCTCTGGCTTCGAACGCGTGCTCGCCGTCTACAAAGAGCTCCTTGGTGATGGCTGGGATGCTTTCATCAACAATCTTCCACCGCCGCAAGCTCAGGCTCTTCGCGAGATCTATGGAGTTTGAAGCTTTCGCGAATATTAGACCGGCGAATTCTTATTCACAACATTCACCTCGATTCTAAAAGCATTTGCAACCAGCTAATTGGCGTTTCGGCGTTCTGACTCTTAGATACCTATATAGCTTTGCAAGACGCATCTGCGCGCCAGCGTTCCTATCCATTTTCAGCATAGCGTTCTTCCAAGCGGGCGGTGGCCATCAGCATAGCTGGTGAGGGCGATGGCATTCTTCTTCGGAGTGTATGGGGGTGATCAACGTCAGGTTAGGGAGGGGATGAGCATGGACAAGGTCAACGATTGACCGCATGATACGTTGATGAGTATGATCACGCCGCAAGAACAAGCTCCATCCAGATGTAGCATACATAGTTTATGTAGATATCTAGACACGATATGGCGCTCGTTCGGCCCACGAGTGACCAGCGATTTGCAGCAAGCTTCTCTGTTCCCGACTCAATGGTCAGGGCAGCATTGATCACGATCTTCAATGCCAGCCAAGGCTATCTACCTTGATGATGACCATGATGAAGACATGCTCTATTCTCTTCTTAACGACTCAAGCGCCCGCAGATCACTCAAGCAACACCTGAAACACAGCCATGTATCATGTCGCTTTGAGTTCGAGCCCAACACAGGTCACATCTATTTTGGAGGCCGATAACTCAATTTACAGTATGCCCCATGGGAAGCACGTGCCTTTCCTCGATCCTCGTGGAGCAAAACGACGATGTGGCGCATGGCGCTTGTTGCATGTGCAGCCGCGCAGCCGTCGACCAACAGGTGACGAAGACTACTACGACTGCCTTACCACCTCACATACACCCTCGCCATCTTCCACTCGAGTCCCTCGTCGACGACAACACAACCTCCATCGCAACTTTTATTGCAACGCCGCCTCCTCACGAATTACGACCTCACTCTCACCGTACCGCTGGCGGCATCTCTGGGAGCCGGAGATACTGTGCAGCACCGTAGATGCGCATAGCGACACGGCTTGGCGTCGCTGCTTCGTCTCGTCTCTACACTCCACGCCGCAACGTCCTAAGCATCCAGAAGTACGCACACTGCCCACTCGGACTGCACAGCTGGCTGTGATACTGGCTGGAGCGAATAGCGATCCACACGTACATCTTGCCTGCCTCGATGGCGGCGCCGGCTCAGCGCCCTCATGACGACTCTCTCTTTCCTACCCTTCGAACCTCCTACATACCCGCACACACCATCGTGACAGAGTCAGAGCATACCTCAGCATATTCGGCAGTGGCCACAAGCCTTCATTGGGGAGTTCGTGGCGGCGACGGCGCATCGCAGCCTTCCACCATGGGCCTAGATCTGGGCTCGACAGGGAAGGGGATTCTGATAGGGATGTTGTCGGCCTTTGGTTCAGCCGCACTGGTCGCTCTGGTGGTCGGGATCGTGTACTTCTTCCGCTACACAACTCGGGGCCGTATATTCCTGGATCGCATAGGGAGACCGGGAGAATTCGACGACGAGCAGCAATTCTTGCGGGAGGAGGACGATGCATTGGCTGAGATGGACGATCTACAACGGGCGGAGTATCACAGAGCAAAAGGTATGTTGTGTGAATCATGACGATTCTATTCGCGGGTCGACGTTGTTTTGCTAATGCATGGCGTAGCGTTTGTACAAGCGAACCCACCCGAGTCGATCCAGACCGATATCTCATTATCACAATTCTTAGCCATACAAGAAAAGGGCGTATCCGCGTGGGAATTCGAGCCGGAGCTGGAAATTGCGAACTGCTTCGTTGAAGGCCGGACCGAGATTGAGTTCTTCGACTCGGAGTGTAGCGTACAGAGCAATCTGCCAATACCCAAGCAGAACGAGGTGTACTACTGGGAAGCCAAACTATACGACAAACCCGAGTCGACCATGGTGAGTATCGGCGTCACCACCAAGCCATATCCACTTTTCCGACTTCCTGGCCACCATCGGTATTCAATAGCATACAACTCGAACGGCAGCCGTCGGATGAATCAACCTTTCTCGGGCACGAATTACGCCCCTCCATACCATCAGGGAGACGTGATCGGTGTAGGCTACCGCCCGCGGACTGGTACTGTCTTCTTCACTCGTAACGGCAAGAAACTGGAAGACGTGGCGCATGGTTTCAAGTCGCAGAACTTCTTTCCCACGGTCGGCGCAAATGGTCCTTGTAACGTGCATGTCAACTTTGGGCAGATGGGATTCGTGTTCATCGAAGCCAATGTCAAAAAATGGGGACTTGCACCCATGACGGGCAGTCTTGCGCCGCCACCTCCCTACGGCAGCGAGGCAGGCAGCATCCTCCTCGAAGGCGGACGTGAGGGTATTCTCGAGGGACAAGGCTGGATGCCTGGCCACCGTAGCACAGAATCGGCGAGATTAAGATTACAGGGACGACCAGCACGAAGTCCAGGGCCTGAGCGCTCACCCACCGACATATCGCTGGCACAACTCAACCTCATGGACCTACAAGATGAAGATGATGCGGGAGAGGGTACGAGTGACCGCCATCCATCTCACCACCAAGAACAATTCCAGCACGATGTGGCCTTCAATCCGGGGCTGCCCCTCGAGCCTGCCGACCACCCGCCGCCAGACTACGAAAGTCCTGACGACGACGAAGGCCGACATGTAGCTGATGAACAAGACGACGATGACAACGTTACCACCACTTCCAGCACACCGCGCGCAAGCAGTCAGCCACAAGATCGTCAACCACTTCTGCCCCGCTCGAGCCCGCCGATTCCGACTTACGAGGCGGCAACCGGCGATATTGTGGCCGGGCGAGGCAGGCGGTCAACGAGGGATCGCAGAGAATCATGACCGGAATGTCCTATTGTGCGGAGTCTGAGCGTTTAGTAGCCACGAAAACAACTTCCACTATGTGATATGCTCTTCACCAGAATTAAGTCTTATTGCAATGGCCGCTGTGTTGACGAAGGTGTGTAAGTAGATACAGTGTCGTGCGAGCCGATCCACATCCTTCATTCGTACGCCTAAACAGTGTAACAGGGATCAAGCAGGATCGTTAATATACAAGCGCCACTTCATTCGTCCCCTAGATTCCGAAAGTAGTTGTCCATGAGCCATCGTCCAATGTGAGGCAACTGCGCATCACAGTGAAGTAACAAAAAGTGAGGAGTGAGCAGGCATGGAGGGAATGCACATGATGAGATATCGAGATGATGATCGTGGTGGACAGCCTGGAAATCTGGTCGGAATATTTGGAATTATTCGAGATTCGTCATGCGCGCCGTTAAGAGCCTTTTGGTTGAATGAAGGAGATCAGGCGTTCTTGGTAAGGACATGGTGGGAGAAGATTATGTGAGTCACCACCACAAGTACTTCGAGTGAATGAGAGTGGCACTGAATATCCTCGCCCAGTGAGTTTGGTCTCGATGATGTCTGAGCTGACTGGCCATTTCCTACTCACCAGCCTCCTGTTTTTACCTCTCTTACTGGTTCTTTGGATACACCTTTTGCAGAATATCTTCCCCCCTTGGAATAACCTTGTCTCTTCCACACCCATTCAGAAAAGAGCAGTATACAAGGGATGACCTTAGCAGACCTGATCACCAAACACTGCTTGACTGTGCTCCAGATAGTACTGCCAGACGTGCAACCTCGACGACCGTCTCGACCAAGTCATGGATAAGCAAAGCGGGACCAATCCTCTTCAGTCTACGTCAAAGATGATGCAGCAGAGAAAAGATCATGGGTCTAATGCTCAGAAAACAAAGGTATGGTATCTGCAGTCCAACAGCTCGGCAACGATGGCAAGGCTGATCTTCCTGCTAGTGCATAGCATTCGCCCCCAAGGCGTTTCGCACGTTTCTGGTACAGGATAACAGGTCCTTCAAGGCTATCCCAGTATGTATACCAATGCTTGTTCACCGCAGAAAGAAGTGCTAACTCGGCATAGATTCTCATCAACACGGGGCTGCACGCCGGGCAAACTCTCTTCATGCGCGATCCACAAGGAACTGAATCACTCAACCTACGCCAGCTACCTGTCGAGATCCGCGTCATGATCCTCAAGATGGCTTTGGACCGTGGAAGACATTACAGTCTCAAAATGCTCTATACTGCCGCCAATGGTGACCGCGTAGTGCAGACTTCGTTCCATGACCATTCGAATCACAGTCACCTCAAGTTGAACAGCAAACACCGATGGCGTGGTATGCCACCAAGCTCATCTGCTCTCCTGCGGGTCAGCAAGGACATGCTAGCTGAGGCACTCCCCATTGTGTACGGCGACAATACCTTCTGTTTCGCGGACATTCGTGTCTTTGAATTATTCATCCGCAGCATCGGTGGGATGCGTGTTCATCTGAAGCATATCTGCTTGGTCCACCTATTCAGAGCAACTCGAGGCTTGGCAAAGCCGCTGGAACGTCTTGATACGCTTGGAGACCTACGCTCGCTCACTTTCAGACTCGGGGCAGCAGTACACGACAAGGAAGTGATCATCAAGATCTTCGCCTGGCTGCTGAAACCCCTCCACCAATCCAGGCGGGTGAGTGGGCGTATCAACGACGTGCTTGAAATCATACAGGTCCAGGGGCCGAATTGCCATTACGAAGAAGGGATCGATCTTCGGTCAGACAAGGACAAAGCTATAGAGACTCGCAAGATCGAGGCTATTGTGCCCCAGATTCGTGCAGGGGTTGCAAAGGCACTGAAGATCAAAGGTTACGAGAAAAAGCTTCTTGTGATAGAGGATGATTAGGCGATGGGAGCAGGGGCTGAAGGAATGGAGGTTTACGGTCAGACTTGGGGAGTTGGGACAGTCATTGGCTGATGTGGACAGTGGTCCCCTCCACGATCCCTGCCCCAGAATATGTACTCCGATTATCATCAGTGGCTCCATAACATAGCAGCATATTCATATGAAGAATCTTGCTTAGTAACTATACTTTCCATTCCAATGATTGTGGTACCATAAGTCACTTGACAAATTTGCGAGGCAAACGTTAAAAGTGGATAGAGTCGTTCGGTCACTTCTCAGGGAACATTTCCTTATGAAGAACAGGCGCCAGAGTGAAATGTTACTCAACCTGCCTGAGAAAAGCATAGTCTTAGGAAGTCTACTTCAGTGTTTCGCTTTCACATGTCTCAGACTTCGATAGTTCGTCCTATTGGTCGGGCTTCACTTGGATCCGTTCGTGTATGTTTTTGATTTGACCGTCAACAATTCTCACCGTCTAGGTTGACTTCCATCCATGACTACAACATCACCTTCTCTTGCTATTTACACAACCTCCAGCGATCTCCATCTCCATACCGGACCGTAACAGCTCCCTTCACAGATCGCACCTCATTAGTCCATCGTAATGGCGTTCGACCGACCACTTGCGGTGAAATGGAAGACGACGACGAAAGTTGAAGGCTATGACAGAATTGCTGGGTTTCCAAAAGTACGGTTGAAATATAGACAGTTTCTAGGAAATATGGTTGACCGTTTTCCTGCAGGTAAATAAGAGCAATCAGATGCTTGAGCACACCTTCCGAGCTCAGTGCCACAAAGATTTTAAGATGATAGAGGTAAGGAATCCTACTTTCGGTCGCCACAATACTGACTGGAGTATCACAGACTACGATTCCAGACGGCTCTCTCAAAGGTCACAGAGTTCTTATCGCGACTCCCATCACACGGCTTCCTTTTCGGTTCGTTGATCTGCCGACGGAGCTCCGCGCTGCCATCCTCAGGCTGCTGCTGGAGCAAAACGAAGTTTTCATGATCAGGGCGCATAAGCCTAGACTGGCACATGGGCGCAATCGCGCTGTCCAGACCACTTTCCCAACATGCAAAACTCACGTCGTGCGCCGCAATGCCACCTTTGACGAAAAGAACGACAAATGGATCGACATGGAACCCAGCTCGTTTGCCATTCTCCAAGTCAGCAAGTCACTACGGGCACAAGCAGCTTCGATAGCGTATGGCAGAAATACTTTCGCTTTCTCGAGCATCCAGGGATTCGACATGTTTCTCGAGGGTATCGGGAGCATGCGTAGGTACCTAAGGTATATCAGCTTCGCCATGTTCCACAACGTCATATCTCACGCCCTGACGCATACCGTCAAAAGGCACAAAGATGATTTGCTCATCCGGACCATAGAAATCAGCCAGGGCATAGCTTGCAAGGATACAGACTACGTGATATACATCTGTTCCAGTCTATTCCGACGAACGTACGACCATCTGACGAAGACGGGGAGGTCGTTCAGCATCAGAAAGGCAATCAAAGTGCAGGGAACCGCCGAATGTGTCATGTACGGGTGTAAATATGCGGAGCATGCCATGCTGAGGAACGGCGTTGGTTGCAAGGCGGCCGTCGAGAGAATTCGTCGAGGGTTGTCGAATGCGCTCGAGAAACCTCAAAAGTAGAAAGTCGGGGCCTAGTGAGGTTCTTGGCCCCAGAAAGCAAGACACGATCTATTGTTGTAGTCCAGGCAGTGTGCTCTGGGCAGAAAGAGGCCAGACTGAGCTACTGCTCCTTAAGGCTTCTGCGTATGCACACACACACATACACACAGTGAGAAACACAAAATGGGTGAAAGCATGGCAGTACTCTCATCTCATTTCATGCCTTGCAGTCTGTGATACCACAGTTCTGCAAGATCCACTTGCAGAATGGCTTGATCAATACAGCATTGCTCCCAGGGCATGAAGTGTCGTTAGAAGCAAGCACCAAACCATGCCAAGATGGGAATTTTGCTTACTAATCAAATCTGATTGTGCTCCCTCCATGTTTGCATTTCCCGCCGTGATCATGGCTCTCTGAATCATCGCAACTTAGTATCCAGCTTGATGAGAAGCCAGTTCAGGATGTGATATATCATGATGGTCTGCCTGTAGGGTGGAGTTCAGCCAATGCCTTCTGCTGACCCATTGCGTTACAGTCGGTCAACCGGCAGCAACAGCAGAGGTCCATGACATTCACTCTAGCGGCTCCTGGATCTAATACCTATAGCACGGACCTAGTCGCTCGAACAATTGGAACCAATCCAGATGCGTTATACGAGAATCAAGACATCCCACGCCTGCGGACTGTTCTTTTCCTCTAGTCACTGTGAGTACGAGCGCCTGCTCCAATGCAGCGCGGTCTAGACTGCTTTCGTTTGTCCTCAGACTTGCCAATTTTCTATATTTGCTCTTACTTTCCCTAAGGTACACCATTCTTACCAGCACTACTCCCATTGCTAAATCTACAAACACGCCCAAACCCACTCGAGCTTCTACACTTTCAGCAATCGAGCAGTCTTACGAGCACGTTCACCACATCTTACTTTTGATTCTCCCCGCCTTTGCGGCTGATTCGGCACCTTCGGATCCTTCTTCTTTCCGGGCGCCACGCTTTGCAATAGCTCAGATTGCATCCACTGTCAATCAAAGACCAAACCATCCATCATGTCGCCCTTTTTCAACGCTGTTGAGCACCACCGTGAACGTTCTCTCAGTCAACCATTCACTTGGGCCAGTAATCATGAAGTGATCAGAGACTCCCAGGTTTTGAGCACACGAATCGAACAATGTCCGCCACTGGCGAACGCCTCGATCCCCGCTGCCAGTACGCGAGAAGCAGACGTAGATCTGCATCCAGCCTCTGCGCCAGGAAATGACAGCCTCGTGGAGGCGAGCACCGTCCCGGCCGGTCATCTAGCCGCGGGCGCCCAGGCAATCAGCCGAGATCGTATCAGTGGCGAAATATCACCGAACCGTCCAAACGATGGACAAAGATGTGGCTCAGGAGAGCAGGTGGTACATGACCGGGAGACCAGACTCAGCTTAGACCAGACCCAAGGCCAGGATTTTCATTCACGCAACACAGACAGTGCTGCGGTGTGAGACCTACGATGGTGGCATGACGACCGGATGATGAGTGCCAAAGTTCGACTTTGTCCCAGCCGCTGGTGCTTGGTGACCAGTAAGCTGTCGCCCTCCAATGCTTGAGGCACCATGTCGTTCGACCAATGCGTCTGATGCCTTTTGAGGCCATCTTCATCCTTCTCGGCAGAGCACTACGTCCGTGTGAGGTCAAAAGCTTTGGATTTTGGTAGGTAAGTTATGTCTGTACAGTGCATGTAGACAGGACTGACGGCATTTTGAACGACAGTAGAGAACGTGATCGCCGAAATCATTACAACGATTGGCAACGGCATATATATGAGAAACGCATTCACCTTTGAGAGCATCACGACAGCTGTTTGTTGATCGCTTTGGTCCTTGTCGATCGTTTTTGTACATTATCCTTTGGGTATTTCTGTACGATCAAGCACACCGACGGGACATCGATCGTGTACGTCATGAGCCAGAAGCCGCGACAGCGAGCACTCTCCCCTTTCCTGTCCTCCATGCTTCTTGGCAATCTCATTTATGCACAAGACTGCCATGGAGTGTCCATCTCCCACACCGGGACAACTCGTTCGACACGTATGTATGCATGTCCGCAAATCAAATGCTGCACTCATGATGATCGACATCACGTGCCGTTAGTGTGGCGTCCCCGCATTCGTGGCTGAGTTAGCGAGCGATAAGACGCGATAGTGTGGACTTGTCAGCTGCCTAAGTCCGACCTGTCCCTAAGTTGCAGCCTGCCGACTTGCTATTAACTTGTTCCTGTCCGCAGCCTCAACTCGCTTCCACTTCGGTCTCGTGCCTTGTTCGATCACCTGATTCTGTATACTGACTTCTGTCGTTCTTACGAGAACCGTCCGAGGTACCCAGATCGTTGCGAACGATCGTCGAGTTCACAAGATGCCTGCTGCTGTGGTCAAAGGTGAGCGATTACATTCCGCCTACTCTTGCTCGAAATATTCAGATACAGGACTAAAGACTAACATCTCCGCCCGCTCCAGGCATCCTCGTCTCGATCTCGATCATCGCCGCCCTCAGTCTTGCAGTCCTCGAGAATCCCATCATACAAGCATGGCTGGAGGAGCAACGCCAAAAGGTCATTGAGCTACTCCGTTCGATCGGTGAAGAGCTAGACCCCGAAAGTCGCAGGCAAGCCGAGGCATTCGCTTACGAAGGTCGAACGCCTGCCAACGATGCTGGTTTGAAGCGTGAAGCTTCAGCCAGCAAGGAAGCTGCTGCTGTGGCGACAGGCATGAGCTTGGCCAGTCCAAGTGCCGTCAGAAGGATACCCATGCAGGGTCGTGTCTCACCTGAGGAGGCCGAAGAAAGACGAAGGAAAGGTAGAGAGTACCTCGCGAAACGTAACGCCGGGCTGTTCGAGCTACAACACAAATGTAAGGCTACACAAGATGCGGGACTTGCCACCCCACCTAGCCCCACCACATTTGACGAGCTAGTAGATGTCGACGGTAAACTCAGGGAATCGGAGAATGAGAAGGAGAATCTACCGACACCTCCAGAAATGGAACCACTTCCTGCAGCTGTTCAGGAGAGCATGCGTGCTGTTGAGCACCACTTGGCACAACCCATTCCTGTTACGGCGTCTAGCTCCACCGGCATGCATGCCTTCGCTCTCGGGTCTCAACTCGCGGATCCATTCGGTGACGAATTTGCTATGGACCGCAGCGTGACTCCAAGACCAATGGAACGGTCGACGACCCCAAAACCTCCCGTGCCACCAAAGGTTCGGTTCGACGAGGAAGTCCTGGAAAGTCCTCCGCCTCCAACGACAGCTAACAACCATGTTGAGCATGCACCAGAACAAGATGGTGGTGAGTTGAGCTTCGAAGAACAAATCGCCATTGCGCTTCAAGTATCGGAGGAGGAGAACTCTGCTACGGCAGCCACAGTCCAACAAAACCAGTCTCAAGATGAAGCCGACCTACGAGCTGCCATTGCTGCAAGTTTACGTGAGATGAATGGTCAACAAGCTGCTCGAGCTGTTGCACATACAGAAGGGATGACCTCACGCCCGGCTCTCGAGGACTCGCAGCCTCTAGTGGATCTTCGGCCAGCTGTACTTCTAGGCCCACCTGCAATGAGAAGTGTCAGGAGTGATTGGGACCGTCTATTTGATCCGCAGGTCGGCATCTCCCGCGGGACCGCCTCTCGAACACGAGCTCCACCATCCACTGCGGCAGATAGTGAGGACCTATATCGTCTCACGCCAGAATTGACTCGCGCCAGGCTGGCTTCCCACGATGCTCAGAGCTCTGCCCTACCACGCCAACTCAATGCTAGAATGCCATACGACCCAATCCGCGAGGCTGCTACTGCGAACACTGACAGCCCGAACCAGGCGATGGGGTCGAGCTTCCATTCTGCGCCCTCTTCTGTTACAGCACCTCCTCAGCTTATTGACGTGGACGTCGACCCAATACCGGCGGCATTTTCGCCTGCGACCCTTCCAGCACCCATGTCTGAGGTGGCTTCAGTAGCATTCGACTCCGATGATCTTGAATTTGCTTCCGCACGAGTGTCCCGCACCCATTCATATGCAAGAAGTGAGACTTCCACGCTCGAGGCTGTGGATGTCACTGCAGAAAGTGACGTAGACATGCTTTCTGATGAGGAAGAAGATGGCATTTTGACGCCCGATTCCTGGACCGAAGTCGGCTCGAGAGACGGCGAAAGTGAGGCCGGAGATAACGAGGGTCGGCAGGCGCGTGATGTAACTTTATAAACGGTGTTTGGATCTAGACGCAACTTGGGAGTTCATTGGCGTTCGTTCATGCTCGGTCAAGTGCTCTATCTATGTATCCCTATGCAATGATAAATGGACATCTATCATACCTCATGAGTGCCTCTTTGGGACATTGAAGGCCATTAACTCTTCTCCATCTCTTGCAAGCGGTCAAATGCGTCGTCGCCGTTCCATCGCTCCCGCCCGTCGTCTGTGGTTGTCAAAATGGGCACACCAACTTGTTCAATCGCAAAGCTCGCCGCCACACTACCCCAGCGCGCTGCAGCAGGCACATCGCCCCCAAGGCGTACAAGCCCAACCGCTAGACCGCCAAGGAACGCATTCCCGCCACCCGTTGGATCGACTACTTTGGTACTATCGCGATGGTACGCCGGCAACCACTGCGTCACCATTTCGCCGTCAGAGTCCGTCGACGCGACAAAGCAACCCTCTTTACCCGTCCTTACTACAATAGCAAGTCTGCTCAGGGATGGTTGTGTCAGGAAATACCGCGCGTGTGTCTCGACAGCGGATCTATCGACGCTGGACTCCGGGTGGACGAAGGAGAAGTACTGCCCCAGCTCCTCGTGGTTGGGCGAGAGCACGTTAACGTGCTGCAGCGCGGCCAGCGTCACGGGCAGCTCGGCGGGCGTGCAAAGATCCGGCACTGGCTCCCAGATGATCAGTGGCTTTTCCAGTGTCGTCTTGATGCGGTGTTGTAGCGCTTCGCGCCGCTCGATGATGTCCTGGCTGACCTCGCCGCAGCGAGCCGCGGCGCAGATCAGGTGGAAGCTCCGGCTGGCGAGCAGGGTATCGTCGAGGTCGCTGGCGTCGAGACGTTTCTTCGGCGTGAGGTACTTGAATGCGCGGTGCTCGTTGCCAGAGTAGCCGTTCCAGCCGCGGGTGGTTGGGCCGTCGCGCGATCGGAGGCGTAAGGTCGTGTCCCAGGACGTCAAGGTGGAGCGGACCGGTGGTGGGAAGTCCGGGCCGGCGTCGACAATCCAGCCGACGGAGCGGGATCTGGGCGATGGAGAAAGGATGCGGGCCCCGAGGGCAGAGTAGGTGCCTGCGCCGCCGATAATGTCCAGTTGAGGTGGAGAGTTGGAAGAAGGTGGAGGGTGAATCTCATCTTTAGTTGTAGTCTGTTAGTATGTGCTTTTTTACTATTGCTCCATTGGGGTCTTCTTCACAACACTCCTATACCAGTATGCTAGAGGTGTGGTCATTGACATGTGATCGGGGCTAAGCATGAAGTGAAGTTGTCCGAATCGGGAAGTTGTGGAGTGGTCCGCACCTATGATGAACATGCCCAAAGTCACGAAATCGAGAGGCGATGCATCTCGTATTAAGCTCCCGGACATGATCATGTGTCTGACTACTAGATTGGTTCGCGTTCAGTGTTTGCTTCTCCTGGCGGTAACGGGTATCTGAAGCCGCACAGGTCTACGTGACAAACAAACAGTAGCTGTGACGGGCGACGGCGGAGTTCCAGAATCTCATCGAAGTCGTCTGGATTAGAGTCACCGTGTCAGACACGAACAGATCGTCGATGGAATATGATTGATGTCTGCTCGTTACTTGAATTCTTGTCTTAACCTACCTTACTCTATCTGCAACCCTTCACCCTAGCGATCTCCCCATCATCACCAGCATTCACTTCAAACAAGCTTATCGAGCGCACCGCGCCGCCACAAGCCTTATCCAGACACTAGTTACGTCATGTTAGTCTACCACGCGACACCCAAGTCGCACGCTGACATGAGGCAGACTCCAACCTCATATCTCATATCCACACACCTGAGCATCACCTCAGATATCAACACATTCATCGTGTCCGGATCGCGATTTTGGGCAGTGACTGGACACGCACAATCATCGGCCGCCCAGCCAAGGCTAAGTTCCTGGTCCCGCTTCAGCAAACACCTACCGAAAGAGCCTTGCATTTCGCCCCGGCAAAGGTCTTTATAAGCTCGACCGATCGTGCTGTGATCTCACCTCCACTAGAACAGCCACCTCATCTCATCACATCTCTACTTCGCCAAGATGGCCTCGAATGACACCTCCATGACGGATGCACCCACAGTGCGCGACATAATGTACTGCCATCAGTGCGAGAACGAGTGGTATCGGGACGAGCACGGCCTTGCATGTCCTGAATGTGGGTCCGACTTCACAGAGGTGATTGAGGATGGGCATGACCCTCGGGTGCAAGAAGAGGAGGAAGTGGAGGAAGACCTCGCGCACTTTCACCACCACCATGATGACGAGCTTGCGGACGACCCGGAAGAGGAAGACATCAACAACATCCAGTGGCATCAGGGCCAGCCTGGAGAACCGATTCGAGGGACATATCACAGGACATTTACGCTTGGAGGTGGGCAGCAGGGTCAACAAGGTTATGGAGATGGCATCATGCGGATCGTGGGTTCATTACTTTCCAGCGCGGTGGGCGGCTTGCAACATCAGCAACCAGAAGGACAGCAGCATCAAGGTCAGGAGCAAGGTCAAGGTCAACCCCAGCAACAGGATTCCGGTCAGGTGCAAGGCCAAAACTCCCCACAAAGCAACAACTTCGGTGGCACGACCGTCCGTCACATCCGAGGTCCTAACTACTCCCTAACCATGACGAGCACAACTACAACAGGTGGCAACCTCTTCCCGCGCAACACGAACGGACCTCAGCCGTTACAGGATCAGCCTGACCATATCAATCAACTGCTCGGGCAGATGATGATGAATATCGGTGCGATGCAAGGCGGTCAGGCCAGGCAGGGCCAACTTGGTGCTGTGAGACTAGGGCCGACCGGACCAATGTTTGGCGACGAGACACAAGACCACACCGGGCCGATCGGAATGCAACATATCATGCAAATGCTCGGTGGTGTTCGAAATGGGATCCTTGGTGATGCCGTCCTTAGTGACGAAGCGCTCGATCAAGTCATGACGAGGCTGATGGAACAACATTCCACAGGCAACGCCCCCGGACCAGCTACCGAGGAGGCCATCAAGTCACTTTCGACCAAGCAAATTGCCAAGGACGATCTGGACGACAACGGAAAAGCCGATTGCAGTATATGTATGGACGAGGTGCAGATCGGGGACACAGTCACCGTTCTGCCGTGTAAGCACTGGTTCCACTTCGACTGTGTCAAGGCATGGCTCGGGGAGCATGATACCTGCCCTCATTGCAGGAAAGGCATCATGTCGAACGACGAGAACTCCGGTGCTCCGTCAGGCCTCCGTTCGCCAGGCCAGCCTCCTCGTAACGATATGAATTCGCCACAGGCGACTCGTCCGGCCAGTTCAAGTAATGCGTCTGGCATGTTCGCAAGGATGCGAAACACTTTTGCCGGAAATCGTGGCGACGATAACGGGAACAGTGGCCACAGCTGAGACGCTATCTAGCGCAATGTCAATGCGTTAACCACAACCACCACCACGGACGCATGAACCCCCCATCTCCCCGCTGTCTGACTGCGAGTCGCCGCCGGCAAAACTGCAACGGGCGAATGTTAAACCAATCATCTCCTATGCCGTTCATGCTCGGCCGAGTGAAACTGCAATCGCTGCACCGCGTTCAATTCTAGCGTCCAGGCATGGACGCAAAGCATGCCTCACCTGAGTGTGCTAGTTGATCGTGACGGCAAGCATGAACTTTCACGCCTTGTTCAAGCCCGGAGTGCCAGCAGCTACACCCCAACACGCGTTCCGCCCGAGCATTCGGCTCATTTCACGGCAACGAACAATCAACGCCCCTGACAATTCACGCAGCTGCTCAGTCCCCCTGTAACAACACAATCGGCATCCGGGGTGGCTGCTATACATGCAGTTCTGATTTCACGTTGCAATACGCTGTCTGACAAGCTATTTCCCGCTTGCCCAATCCCAGGCAAGAGGACGTCGCCCTGGAGAATTCTGCTACTGGACCGGAAGAGCAAACAATCACAGGTGTAGGTCGTAATGACGAAATCGTGGATACCACGGATGAAGGTGCAACAAGTGGGAGTGGGTTTAGGGATGCTAGAGACCGTCGATGGGTAGAGACATGAGGAAATGACTATCATAGCGCTCACCCGCTCAATCTAAGACTCGGGGCTTCTTCACACTTATGCGAGTACCGTGGTAATGATAGATGTTTACCTTCTTTCCGCGTGTGTCGCTTCGAGGCAGTCGCATATCCATCTCTGTGAGTTATCATACATCTTCTTTACATTTACTGGCACAGGGAACGCAGACGATAGATCTCGTTCGATAGATAGTATAGCTAATTCGCTGCGCGTATATGCGTATGTGCGTACAGTACATAGTCCTACAGTAATCACAGATTCAGACGCTACCTACATGCTCATTGTCCACGGGGCTCTCGTCTTTGGAACGGACAAAACATTCAACCAGCATGCTCGACGATCTCGCTGACGACCTTGCCGTTCTTGATGTAGGAGCGCAATTGCTCTGGCAGCGGGCATTCGACGCTATCGCCGTGTTGTTCGTCGGCCGGGGGTAGCACAATGTTGACCGAGGAGCACTTGCTCGTGAAGACCTCGCAGTGTAGCGAGTCCTTGCCAAGGTAGAGCGACGCGCCATCGACCTGGTCGAGCAGGATGGTGGGCAGCGCGCCGGTGACCTGGACGGCGAAGTTGGGCGACTTGATGACATCGATGGACGAGACGAGGTTCTCGACCAGGATCTGCAGACGGGGGCAGTTGTCGATGGAGATGGCGTTGGCTTTGCCTTGCAGGATGATGGTGGTGTTCTTGCAGTTGGAGATGAGCAGAGACTGGCTGAGCTGGACTTCGATGGTCAGGGGTTGGGATGGGGCGTCCCAGTTCTCGATGATCCATTTGTTGCCATCGAGTTCTTGTTTGCCGACTGGTTTTGAGGCCGCTACCGGCGTGCTGTTCTGCCGCATCGACGCTGGTTTTGGCTTGACGTCCGGGCCAGGGCTTTTACTTCGTGCATCCGGGACTGTGCTGCCAGCACGTAGTGAGGGGTTCTTGTGCGTCATTTGAGATTTGTCGACCTTTTTGAGGCCGGAAGTCACAGCTTCACCCCGATTGAGTTGGTCGAAGACAGCACCCATGTCACTGCCCGATGCCGCCTTCGGAGCGCTTCCTGGTGGCGGTGGCGGTGGTGCCGGGATGTTATCGAATGTTGGAAGAGGTGGAGGTGGTGGCGGTGGTGCGCCGCCCGATGGTGGTGGTGCTATGGCTTTGCCATTGACGTGTGCCTCATGGTATGACTTTACTGCATCGCTGCCTTTGTCATTCCACGTCAGTCCTTTCGGATGGTGCTTCTTGATGTATGCTTGTAATGCTTTCAACAAAGCATAGTATGACTGAATGTAGCGGACGTATTGCGGCTCCCTTGATTTACCATGTTAGTCGTGAAGGTCCTCTTCAGTATAGAAGGGTGGTGTAATACATACGTCTCACGGTACTTCTTCAGTACTCTGTTACCGTACATCTGCGCTCCACTGCTGATCTCTGCCACATAGTCTGCAGGCCCATCTGTCACAAGTAGCCATCGTAGTGCGCCAATACCCTCTCCGATACACGCCAGATGCTCCTTCATTGGTGATCCGCGATGGTTATCCCGTACGTTTCCTACGCTATCCATGTCCTTTTGCAAGTCTTCTGCTAGCCACTCGTACGTTTTCGTTTGACTCTGATCTGGTTTCATGGTCTGGGTCGTCATGAGTATGAAGCGCCGCTGATCTGCAAATGCTTTTGCGACCATGGTCGCCTGTTGCTCGACTAAGGGATCAATACCCTTGCTTGAAGCGACAAAGTCCTTCACTTCGCCATCCAGGAGTTCGTCCATCTCTACGATGGCAGGGGGAAGCGCAGGCACTGGCGGCTGAGCAGGGCTCTGATCATCATCTGCTTGCTCATGATACACATCCTGCGAGGATACGACCGCATTGGCGCCTCCCGTTGGGACAATGCCAGGAGATCGAGGTGTGTCTGCGCCAGAAGAGGATGCAAGATCTTCCAGCCGGGAGGTCGCCGCCTCGAGCCTCTTGATCAAGGTGACCAGGTTGTTGACACCTTGGGCTGGTGGAGCTGACATGCTGGTCTCTCTGCTAGAGTGGGAGTTCGCAAGTTGACGGAACCTCCTGGTGATATGGAACGTAGGTATGATCAGAGATAAGTCCACGACGCCGGAGCCTCATGTGTAAAGCGCGCCTGGGAGACGTGATGTCCATGCTAATGAAGCTAGTCTCGGCAAGCTTCCCGCCATGGACTACAGCGATGAAATAAGAGGTGAGGCACAGTCACTTGTCGGGCTCATCCATGGGTATATGTAAGAGCCTACATTGCACTCGAAGGACCGCTCTCGAGACTTCATGCTGACCGAATGTGGCATTGGAGTCTTCATCGACTTCAGCGCTTGTTGCAGATTCCTACACGTCAAATTTCTGGTGCAATCCTCCAATACTGGAGGATTTCCATGATGGGCGGCAAGTAAAACATGATGATATGCACGTACGGCGCCAACATGCGTGTACCCAGAGTGGAAGTGCAGCGCTCACGGCTGTTGCCAGATCCTCATGCCTGTCCGTTGCGTATTTCAGTTCCTGACATGTTCGCATGACGGCGGCAATTGAAACGAGGCTGTACATCCTTGTACGGACAGCGCCAATTTGGCTGTGCTTTAATGTGGATGACAGCGTTTATAGCTGCCATCATGTTCGTCCGTCCTTCTCCTAGCCTGATATCTCTTGCTTCCTGTTCAGTTTCATGCCCTCACTTGCAGCAATCATTCTTTCTTTGAAAAACTGGGATTCGCAGATATGCGCCTGATCAATACACAAACCTTGGTCATGAAGGATTTCCTGGATCCTTCTCGTATCTATCATTCCAGACGAGGGCAACAAGATGCCCGGGACGGCTTCGCCATACTATCGCATCGCTGGACAGACCAGGAGGTCTCTTTCGAGGAATATAATATGCTCAGCATGTCGAAAGGGCAACGTAAGCGTTTCGAATCTCCATGGCTCGTATCTGAGACAGAGACTATCGAGCAAAGATCAGGCTATCGTAAGATAATAGATTGCTGTGCTAAAGCAAGAAGACATGGCTTCGACTGGGTTTGGATCGATACATGCTGCATCGACAAGCGAAGCAGTGCTGAGCTTAGTGAGGCAATCAACTCAATGTGAGATAGCGGACAGGGACTTTATCGAACCTACAAGACTCCTCCAACAACGACTGATCAATGGTTCAGGTGGCTGTGGTACAAATTGTCCCAGGTTTGCTATGTTTATATGGCAGATGTCCCATCGCCAGACAGTTTCAACCCCAATCAAATGCTCGAGTTCTTTACTGCTAGCGCATGGTGGTCCCGTTGCTGGACTTTACAGGAGCTTCTTGCACCAAGAACCTTGATATTCTACTCCGAGTCTTGGGTGTTCATCGGAAAGCTGGGGTCTCTATCCACGAATGCTTTGGGCAGTTCCGAGAAAAGTTTCGCATCGGTCGTCTCCAAAGCATCCAATGTACCTGTGGAATACCTCACGCATTTCAAGCCTGCGATACAGTCTGCAAGCGTCGCCCAGAGGATGAGCTGGGCCGCTCGAAGGGTTGCGACGAAGATCGAAGATCAGGCATACAGCTTGCTAGGATTGTTCGGTATCAACATGCCCCTTCTGTACGGCGAAGGGGATCGGGCGTTTCTCCGACTGCAAAAAGAAATTCTCATGCAGCATGATGACGAAAGTCTGTTTGTGTGGAAGATTGAACCGAGAGTTGGACAAAAGATTAAGCACCGCGGCATCTTGGCACCAAGTCCACTCGCGTTCAAGCATTGCGGCAATATTATGCCGTCTTACAATCTCGAGCGTGAGGACCACACGTCCACCGCCCGAGGTCTGTTCTTCGACTTTGGCTCCACTGCTTCGCATCGCATTGTGCAGTCAAAACATAGTTTGTCCAGGGAAGGTTGGTCCATTGAGCACTGATGAACAATCTGCACATTTACTCACAAATCGAGTAGGTCCATCTCACAAAGTAGCAGAGCTGATTAGATTGAATTGTAGTTCATTCAGCGAGGACGGGGCAAATTTAGGGCCTTGCACATTGGCAATCTCTAACCTAAGGACTGCAGAGCTACCCGGACCACCACTATATGAACGCTATGATCCTACCCGCCTGGGAAACGAGACATTGTTCTCAGTCGACACCGATTGCAGCAAGGAACTGCCGCGGAAAAAACAACATCTCTTGCTTTGGTGAGCCTTGCATATCTGGATGTCGAGTTGTATCTTTGTCAACAAAAATGAAATGTGTTGTGCGGCCTTAGCATTGATACACTCAGATTGTTTGGACCAATATTGATTTGCGATCTGTATCGTCGGCCTCAGGCCATACTGCATGCATGAACAAAGCATATCCACCTCAATGTCCGATCAGTATCTCGTTCGGGAATCTATGTCCTCCACCACCGCCCCTTGACGAATAATACCTCCGAATCTGTGGCGCGCCACCTGAACATCTGGCGCGCGGACACAGAGTTTCAACATAATCCGCAACCCCCAAGAGATATAGGTGTTCACATGAGTACCTTACTGTTGTTCCTTGCTTGAGATAATTGGGTTTACCCTTGGCAACTCTGTTCTTGAGACAGGTGGTGGCAAGATCCCCATCAGATTGCAGGATGTCTGTGAATGCACGCTGCTCCATCAGCTGCGGGAGCTCCTCAGTGATGGCGCTATCGACGAGTTTGGTAAGATGGTCTTCGTATAGCGTATCCTCGTCACAGTAGATGCGCTGAACGACATCGACGAGGCTGGCGGTATCACACTTTGACAAGAATAGTCTGATGTCTTCGACCACTATCGCGCGCAGGTCTCCAAGTCCGTACTTATCGGCGACCGTGTAGACATTAAGGTAGAAAGCAGAGAGGTCCATCTCTTCCGGTTTCGCGTGCAGGTAATCGAAGGCGTAGAGCCAAGTCAGCATGGCTTGGACGGCATGCTCGTCATCCTCTTCCAGCTAGATGACTTTCTGGTCGGCTTCTGCGAATTTCGACCCTGGTCCACAGAGCTTCAGGAAGTACTTCGATTGCGAGCACAGGATCAGTTTGTGGGCTTTGACTTCGCGTCCACTGAAGCGGACGATCACGTCGGAGAAAAGCTCTTGGTCGAAATGGCTGTGGGTGCATGTGGTCAGTCAGAGCGATGCCGCGTGATGAGGCGTCACATACTCCGAGACATCCAAAACGCGCTTGGTGGTAGTCATGATTGTGGTGGAAGCAGTATGTGGGCTGGTTGTATGGATGCAGAGGCGTATCTTGCGGCTGTGAAAGGTCGATAGTCATGAGGATGTAACAGCCTTTAACAAGTGAATTCGAGTATGCATGTGGGACGATCGAACGTGCACGCAATGATTGACTCTTCTTTCACATGAAATGTTGCCATGTCAAGAGCACACCCCACTACTTGAATACCTCACGGATGATCAGATTAGGTTGCGGACTGACCTTGGCATTCATCCACAAGTCAAGACCACTTCATTTCTCCAAGCAGCCCTCATTGATCGGTCTGGCCCATTGCTAGCTTCTGCAGAGCCTCGCCGTCAACCCTCAAACCCACCCAATCCACCTGCTCCTTCGCCCCAAGCCCGCGGTAGAACTTCAAGCTCGGCTCGTTCCACTTCAGACAGCACCACTCCAATCTTGCGCCATCCATGGCTACGACCTCCTTCGCCAGAGCCTGGATCAAGTCTTTGCCGTAGCCGCGCTTCCGGTATTGCGGCCTCACGTATAGGTCCTCGAGGTAGATACCAGGTCTGGCGCGCCAAGTGCTGTAGTTGTTGAAGTAGAGCGCCATGCCCGCGACGGCATTGGGAGCGTCTCCGGGATGTGAAGGAGTGGCGGGCAGACGGAGGATGAGCGTCTTTGCGAAGCCGGGGCTGGATGTGTCCGTCGAGTCCGCGAAGGTGAGAGTGCGGCCGAGGGACTCTTCCGTGGCTTCGACGGATGTGGATGCATGTTCATAGTCCGCAAGCTCCTTGATCATGGCGAGGATCTCAGGGACATCTTTAGGCCGGTCAGCAAGTATCGGGAGTGTGAAACAATAAGAGACATACCTCCGCGGACGGCGTGCGTAATCGATGGTTGCGAACTAGCCATTCTATGATATTTCAGGAGATAGGTAGGTGTGTTTTGCTGCTTCTGATATTTTGTAGAAAGACCGCCAATGGAATCGATTCGATGATGTGATGTAGTTCAACCGAAGCTGGTGCGAATTTGGCAACGCCACACGCCCTGCGGCGGAAAGTGTTCCGGCCATTGTGTCAAGAGCACTGCAGCCAGGGAAACAGCATTTCTGGTACAGATCTCTTCACCCCGGAATTGCTACACTGTGAGATATTGTTTTCCGTGGTCCGTCCGCTTTATACTGCAGCCTGTGTAGAGCATGCGATCCCCAAGTGACCTTCCACTCCTGCTGTGCTGCATCCCAGTCCAGCCTTGGGCACTGCTCGAAGACTTGCGACCATAGTCTCCGCATAGAACGAGATGTCAGTGTCCTGGCTTGACGGTTGGAGAAAGCACGAGTGGAATCGATACGTGAGCTCTTCAGCTGCATATCCAAGGCACTTCGTTTCGTGGGCTGGATAGCTTTACGCCTTCGAGGTAGCTCCTCTTTTGTCCTGCCCGCCGCGAGATCGTACAAGCGATCCCACTCTGGTCCCGGTAGTGGCGGATTGACCTTGTCCAAGAATGAGGCATACCACTCTCTCGTCAGGTTCTTCACTCTGACTTGTGGCATTGGCCTGAGCCAGGTGTTGAGTTCTGGGATGATGGGTTCCATTCTCCGCAGATTTGGACGACTCGAGTGCGCGATGGGAAATCTGATTTGCGACTCCATGAGTGCTCTCAGAGGCGGAGATATGACAGGCATGTAGGGGTTGGGCTTTGGTGCTGAGCCATTGCGTGCGGAGATCTTTGTGGATACGGCTCCAGGTACAAGACTCTGTTCAGCTGCTCTACCCACAGTCACATCCTCGCTCTCAATCGTATCTCTGGCATCATCTAGAGTCTCTGCGCCCGACTCATGTTCCCCTTCAAAGAGCTGTGTCACGAGCTGCCTCCTCCGTCTACCAGTCCTCCCATAAGCCTGGAACAGTATTACGCGTAGAGCTTGCAATTCTCCTTCTCCTGCTCGCCTCAACTTGTTGAGAGCTCTTTGGGCATCGCGTAGTTTGGCAGCTAGTCTGTTCACCAGCTCCGGATCCGTAGTATGCTGCCCAGTTTTGCGGTCGTAGTCCCGAAATCTGCGGATGGCATAGCTTTGGTGGTATCTTCTTGCGTGCGAATCAGGCAGGTAGGTACATTCGCGAAGGATTGCACGGAGGAGATGACGACCTTTCGTCCGGTCGAGCGATTCGCTATCGTGTTCTGCAAGTGATTGCTCGCTGATGTTTGGTCGAGGAGACCTCTCGACAGGCCTCGTAGACGACGGCCCAGAGACTGGGAGGAGAGTTGTGTGCGTTCGAAGATGTAATGTCCTGTTGACTGCTCTCGAGCTCCTGGGTATAACGCAATTGCTGGTCAGTCTCTTTGACATAGCGTCCAGTATTTCACGCGCTTGTCAACACAAAATCATGCCACGATACACGCGAGAAGAAGCGCGGGTCTTCCGCGCACTCAACTTCAACTTCGTAGATACATCATCGGTGCAGTATAAGGTATTTACTTTCTCATCTCAATCACTACAATTCGAGGGTCGTCATGAAGAGTCCGATCTCCATGTAGGTGAACAATTGCTCACGAAAATCTTGTTGTTAACCCAACATATATTGTAACGTGACATCGAGATACTCTTGACCGCGCGCTCAGCCTACCATACAAGTACACTCCTTAATCCAGAATTTGTGGTCATCTGCTTTACTAGATTGTCTGCGGTGTTGGAGATGGTCAATTGACTTGGAACTCGAAGAGATGAGATGTTGATATCAATGACGAGCCTGGCTATTGCTGGCACCTGAGGTGATTACAAGTATCCCCGACTGCCACTCTTCTGTTCTCGGAATCAGCGCGAAGATAAGGTATGCATGATGATCGAGAGTATGGCGATTCAACAATATGCTGTGTCATCGGTGCCGATAGGTAACATCGCACGACGCACCATTCACAATGATGGCAATAATGCAGCATGCCAACCCCTTCCACTCACACCCGCCGAGTACCAGGCCTTCATGATATATAACGTGTGTACAAGTACACCTCACAACAGCACACATGCACATCTCCCGACTGTATATACCAATCAAATGGAAGCGCCGACGTTTCGTGAACTACAGCGATGTACGACATTTCCAGGATGCTGAAACACTCGACACCGGCGACAACGCAGCGTCCCGCCCTGGAATACTGCGCCACGACGAATCTGGTCGCGGGCGGAGCGGTGAATGTGCTTGCAGGGCAATACTCCGGTGGACGATGTTGAAGCAAACAGCTGGAATGTAGCAAACAAGGCGTTGATGCTTCTTGCGGCGACAGCAACACGAGGCTGTGGTGTGGGGAAGCTGTGCTTTGTTGGCCGTCGTGCTCCTCAAGCTGCTCGAGCTATAAGTACTTGGCCCCATTGCCCACACTCTATCAACAGCCTCACTCACACACCTTCGTACTGTATTGACACACATTACTGCATCAGCTATCCTTCGCTCTGGAATTGCTATCGCTTTCATCTTCCACTCTCAACATCACTCAACCTGGCACGCCTAGCGTCCTACCCAAACCACCACAATGGCTGATCGCGGCGGTGGTCGTGGAGGTTATGGCAAAGGCGGCTATCAGCAGGGCATACCGCAGCGTCCCAGAGGTAAGTGCAGGAGAAGAGAGGTTTGATATGTACATGCTGAGCTCGAGCTGACACGCACATTCAGGCGGCGCAGGCGGCGGTCAGGGCAGAGGTGGTGGTCGAGGAGGTTTCGACAACAACAGAGGCGGCAACCGCGGCGGCGGCGGGTATAGAGGTGGTCGAGGAGACTTTGGCGGGCCAAGTGCTCCCATCACGGCTTTCGCGTACGTGTTTGTTCATGATTGGCTTCGGACCACAAGCGCTGACTTCGAGGCAGGCCTGATTATCGTCCAGTGAGGGACACTGCAGCGATAGCGCGAGAAGATGCCCTTCTCAAGCAGCACGGCAAGGACCAGGCTGTCGTGCTGCCGCGTCGACCAGCATACGGCAAACAGGGCCAGGAAGTGGACCTCTTCACCAACCACTTTGCTTTGGTGGGCCAAAATGACCTGACGCTCTTTCGATACGCCATCACCGTCAAACGAGACGGGAAAGAAGCCCCCAAAGGCATTGCCAAGCGGGTCATTCAGCTACTGATCGGAGATCACCTCCGAGAGCGAAAGGTTGATGCGGTCAGCGACCATCGAGCCACTCTGATCACTCGACAGCGCCTCGAGGATGATGTGACCATCGACGTGCTCTACCGGGCCGAGGAGCAGACGCAACCTGATGATGACGATCCGACGTACCAAGTCAAGCTTGAGATTTCTGGAACATTGAACATGTCCGAGCTAGTCGACGCCACCACCTCGACGTCCGCCGCCACACACCTGAGCAGAAGTCAAGAGCTCTTACAGGCGTTGAATATCATCGTTGGTCATGCTTCCAAAAACGATCCCAGTGTCGTTACCATCGGCCGGAATAGCCGCGTGACGACCGCGAACGATCAGCCTCGACTTCCACTCATGGGTGGTCTGGAAGCTCTACGTGCATTCGTGTTCAGCGCCAGGGCCGCGACCGAGCGGGTGCTTATCAACGTCCAGGTCAAGAATCTGCCGTTCTTGACTGTCGTACCTTTGGTCAAGCTGGTAGCTGACTACAAGAGCAATGGAGGTACTATCCAAGCGCTAAGTTCGTTTCTTCGGCTCGTGTCTGTCCTGGTGACGCATATCAAGCGCCAGGGGAAGAATGGCAAGAACATCCCCCGGTACAAGACATTGTTTGGTCTCGCACACCCCCGCGATGGTAAAAGCATGGATCACCCACCCATCGTCGAGTCAGAAGGCGCTGGTCCAAAGGGGGTTCAGTTCTGGCTCGACGACTCCACGCCTGCCGCGGGTCCAAACGAGAGCAAGGGGAAGAAGGGTAAGAAGGGCAAGGCCCCGACTGTGCCGGCCGCTGGTCGCTATGTCACCGTCTACGACTTCTTCCGCACACGTAAGTCCTATCCATACATATGTTGTGCATGACTGACAGGTAGATACAGGATACAACTGCACCACAGACCCGACGCTACCTGTTGTCAACGTCGGTAACCCAGCCAACCCCTCATACTTGCCAATGGAAGTGTGTGACGTCCGGCCTGGTCAGGTGGCCCGAGGCAAGATCACCGCCGACCAGACTGCCAGGATGATCAAATTTGCCGTTCGTCAGCCATCGGCTAACGCAGAGTCGATCACCACTGTCGGCCTGAATCTCCTCCGATTAGAGCGAAGTGATCTGGTAAGTAAGCACTTGACTATTCAATGCATTCAAGCTGACCATGATCACAGCCTGCTTTTGGCCTTCAGATACAGCCACAACTGCTTGTTGTACCAGGACGCACTTTGCCTCCTGTTCAGATTACGTATGCTCAGAGCAACACAGCCGTTGCTCTTAACGCACGTTGGGATTTGCGAAACAGGCGTCTCCTCCAACCAAGTATCATGAACAATTGGGCATGCTTGTACATCAACCACGGAAACAAATCTTGGAATTCTTCACAGGATTTGGCGACTTGCCTCGCTGGCTTCGCCAAAGGCCTCAAAGCACTCGGTATTCAGTGCAATACGGTACCTCAACCCGGATTGTTGGTGGTTGATCGGGCAAATCCTGCCCCAGCTATTCAAACAGAGATTCGACGAATCGCGGCAGGAAGACCAAGCTTGCTGCTGGTCATTGTCCCAGCAACGAACAACACCGGCATTTACAACGCTGTCAAATACAGCTGCGATGTCTTGGAAGGTGTGCTTTGCCAATGTGTTGTTGACAGCAAACTAGTCAAGCAGCAGGCTCAATACATTGCGAATGTCGGCCTCAAAATCAACCTTAAGCTAGGTGGTCGGAATCACTCGATCCCGCCCGCCAATTTTGGTGCTATCGTGCCTAGCAACACGATGTTTGTTGGCCTCGATGTCACGCATCCATCTCCCGGCTCTACATCTACAGCGCCGAGTGTTGCCAGCATTGTCTCGTCCATCGACGACACATTGAGTCAATGGCCAGCAGCGATCCGAATCCAAGAAGCGAAGAAGGAGATGATCACCGATCTGACCGACCTCTTCCAGGGACAGTTAAAGCTCTGGCAATCCAGAAACAGATCGTTGCCAAACAACATCGTCCTCTACCGTGACGGAGTTTCTGAGGGACAATATCAGACTGTGCTGGATGAAGAGCTCCCAGCCATCAAGAAAGCATGCGCCGGTCTGTACTCGCCAGCGCAGACCAAACAGAATGTACCAGGGGTTTCGATCATCATCGTGGGCAAGCGACACCACACACGGTTCTACCCGACTAAGAACGACGACACAGATGGTAGGACCGGCAATGCGAAAAACGGCCTCGTGGTGGATCGTGGAGTGACCAACTTCTGCAACTGGGACTTTTTCCTCCAGGCTCACACGGCCTTGCACGGCACCGCGAAGCCTGCGCATTACTACGTCATCTACGATGAGGTGATCAGGAAGGCGGTTCCGGCCAACTCGGGTTTGACCCCCGCCGACGTATTGGAGAGACTGACCCACGGAATGTGCTACTTGTTCGGTCGCGCCACCACCGCCGTCAGCATCTGTCCCCCGGCATACTACGCCGATCTCGTGTGTGAGCGAGCCCGCTGCTATCTTTCCGAGCACTACGCCCCAGCGGCCAAGGGGACAGCAGCCAGTGGGACGACTAAGGAGGAGGGCGCGACTGCTCTTGCCGCGCAACAGGTGGTGCTGAACGAGGCTATCAAGAACCGGATGTTTTACATCTGAGCACCAAGCGCATTCGGTCTGGGCCTAGCTTGCCTGCCTGTTCACAAGGCTGATTGCATTCCATTTCCCTGCTTGCTTGATTTTCTGCTTGTATGCCTGGAAAGGGAGTTTGGGTTTGAGTTGGCGAGAAGAGAATGACCTTCACTTGGGTTCAATGATGTGGTTGACGGCGAACTGGCGAATGGTTCAAGATCTGGATGACTCGAGGTTCCGCGGAAATGGAATCAACGACTTCAACGTTCTGAAGCAATCCTTTGATGTACTTTAGCCATGGCGAAAGTGACTTGTGCACAATCATCAAGGTGCGAGTGTCGGTAATGGCGCTTGGATAACAGACTGAAAGTCTTTCATTTCATAGCGAGTCGTACGTTACATTCCAAGATATATGCAATTGACGGTCAACACTGTGCGATATGTGCGCCTGTTATAGATCATGCAGTCCGGACAGAAATTCCTATATGTCCCTTACATCTCGTGTCACGTAGTTCGCACTCGGCAGTGCACGGGCCATGGCCATCCTCGAATATCGCGTCCTCACGCGTCACCTTCGTGTGCCTCCCAAATTGAATGCTTGAGCGCTGACATACCACCACCGCCGCAGATCATTCCACGGCCGCGGTGTCGTATGCGAGAGACCAGCACTCACCACTGAGACAACATCACCACCGCCGCCTGCCTACCGGATGGCAGCGACCGTCGCCGCCATGCCCCCCACCCCTCAGCAGTCTTTCACGCATATGGCACCGGCCGGTTCACCTCCCGGCGGTCTACCGTATGGCCATGCATATAGCATGTCTTTCGACGGCCAGCCGAGTCCGATGCACCAGCAACATCAGCAGCCGCAACCACAACAGCAACAACAGCAGCAGCAGCCAGCATATAGTCAGAGTTTCCCCAATGGCCCCATCTCGAATCCTGGATATGCCCGCAGCTTTGGCGCAAGGACTGGATACAGCGAGAAACCGCAGATATATACTGTATGTGGTGGATTGGGGGATGTTCCTGCAGACGAAGTACTGACAAACTAACAGGCGGTCTACTCCGGAGTATCTGTTTATGAAATGGAAGTGCAGGGCATTGCCTGTATGCGCCGAAGAAGCGACGGCTGGCTCAACGCAACGCAGATCTTGAAGGTCGCTGGAGTGGACAAGGGCAAGCGAACGAAAGTGCTGGAGAAGGAGATACTGACTGGCGAACATGAGAAGGTTCAGGGCGGGTATGGCAAATACCAGGGTACTTGGATCAGTTATCGCCGAGGTCGTGAGTTCTGTCGACAGTATGGCGTGGAAGACATTCTACGACCTCTCCTGGACTACGATGTGAGCTCGGACGGCTCAGGAGGACAAGGGCAAGACACTCCTACCAAAGAACAAGCCATGGCAGCCAACCGCAAGCGATTCTACAACACTGCTGTCGACCAGCAGCGTCCTACGGGTGGACCAATGACGAACGGGACGTTCTTCCAGAACATCTCGTCCACGACATCTGTAGCTCTTGCTGCAATGAACAAGGCCGCTCGATTGAACTCGCCCGCGCCTCGACCGAACAATATGCGACAACATTCACAACAAGATGTTTATCCTGGAGGAAGTCAGCAGAGCATGGTCTCAGAGGGCAGCTTTAATATGGATGCCAAATATGATTCTGGGTATAGTACACAGCCTAATGGTGAACCGCCGAGGAAGCGTATGCGAGCCGATAGCCAGGAGGGCATGGCTCCACCAGGTCTACCAATGGACGTTTCGATGCAGTCAGCCACACCTACAGAACCTAACGAGAGCTTCATATACAACGCAAGTATGACACAGGAGTACGTCAATGGGGCTGGCGAGTCGAGCTCATTGGCACCACTACCTCGACCCAGTACAGACGAGCAGCACAGCAGGCTGAATATCGTCTTGGATTTGTTTGCAGATCCAAGCAGAACCGATTATACCCAACATCCGGCATTCGCCCAGCTCAACAGCGATGAGCTGAACATGCCGCTCGATGCCTCTTCTAACAACGCTCTGCACTGGGCTGCAACGCTTGCGAATGTACCACTGCTGAAGCTGCTGATCCAGAAAGGAGCTAACATGTGGCGTGGCAATGCTGCCGGCCAGTCGCCACTTATCAGTGCTGTTCTTGTCAGCAATTGCTGGGAGCGTTCGTGCTTTCCTGAAATGCTCGAGCTTCTCAACCCACTGATCGAAGTGCGCGATCACCAAGGACGTACAATCCTGCATCACATCGCAGTATCTTCTGGCATCAAAGGCAGAGCTCCCAGCAGCAAGTATTATCTCGAGGCATTGCTAGAGTTCCTCGTCCGGATCGGGACTCAATCGAACGTCAGCGTTGCCGACACCCCCAGCCTAGCCGCTGCAGCTGTGGCGAGTATTCAAGCATCGCAGCAGGTGAATGGCGAAAGTTCCAGTCAGGACTCAGCTGCAGCGTCACAGTCGACCAAGGGTGCATTAAGTCTCATTCGGTTCCTTTCACACGTGGTGAACGCCCGCGATAAAGCTGGCAATACTGCTCTCAATCTCGTCGCTCGGATAGGGAACCGCAGTATCATCCAGCAACTGCTTGAGATCCATGCCGATCCGTCTCTTCCGAACTACAAAGGCGTCAGCGCGAAGGACTTTGGTGTCGGAGTGGAGCCAGGCGAGCAACCTTACGTCAACGGCGGGCTCTCGAGCCAGCAGTCGGTACTACAGAAGTCGAACACGCAGGACACTGTTGCGACTGTAGATGCAACCATGGTCGATGGAGCAGCGAGCCAGGTCGAGGATTTAAGTCAAGACATCATTGCCAGTGGGTATCTCTGCTTTTACCATAATATATTCTTGCTGACCAATATTTAGCTGTCACGGCTATGCTCGAGCAGAACCTCACATCGCACAAAGAGCTGCTGCGCACCAAGACCGAGCAGATTGACCAGATGAACGAGCAGATACGTGAAATCAGCGCCCTTCAAAAAGTAGATCTGGATCGGCTCCAGGAGATGAAAGAACGGGTCAAAGTACGGAACGAGCGACAAGCCAAGGTTTCAAACTTGAAGCGCGCGATCTCGGAGAGGAAAGAGGCCAAAGCTCGCCAACGGTCGCAGAAGCAGAACTTCCTGACAAGTACCAGCGCCAAGCCCGAGTGGCTGAATGAGAGCAGCCAAGAGATGCTCATGTTCGACTCCCCGACAGGTTCACCAGATCCCGTGCAACAGCAATACCTGTCAACCCAGGTGCCGCCTCCTCGAGTCATTCGCGCTCACCTGAATGCGACCAAAGCAAACAACGCAGTAATGCGGCAACGTGCCGACGAGTTGAAGGCCAGAAGTTCGGAACTGGAAAGCATGTATCGCAAAGTGGTCAGCCTCTGTACAGGCGTGCCAGAGGAGAAAGCGGAGGAGAGTCTACCAGCGCTGGTCGCGGCGGTAGAGAGCGAGCGTGGCGGACTGGGAGAACAAGAAGTTGGACGAGTAAGGGATTTCCTGAGGCGCGTAGACGGCGCAGGTGGTGTGGGTGTGAGTCTGGGTGGGCCGGAATGATCACGACGGGGCACACTGCGAGGGATGTATGCTTAGAGAGCGTTCGATGCTCGCGTCACGGTTGGTTGACACTATGGTTGAGATTCTTGGGCACGCATCGTGCTATCAGGGGCGGTCGATCTGAGCGAAACAGTATACCTTACTTTATATATCTTTGATGGTCGCGAGACCGGAATATTATGATGATGATGATTCTGAAGAGCAGAACGCACCGCTATCATACTTCGTTCCCTACCGAATATGATTGAAGATTGAATTTCTACTCGACTTATATTCGCCATACAGCTGTAGTGCCGGTCTTGGCATGGGGATTCACATGTATACCTTACAGATCACTTGGTGGCCGCCGAAGCCGCACCTCGGATGGAAGGTCCAAGCTTCAGGTCCCGGTTTTGGGCGAGCCGGACGAGACGACTTTTGCCCGTGATCGTTATTATCAACTCACATTGCTTCATTCAACCTCACATCCTTCATCACACGACCGTCACCATCATCAATCGACGTCGCCTTCATATACCTCCACCACCACAATCATGTTCGCAGCCCGCCAAGCTTCGTCCCTTATGGGCGCTGTGCAAAGAAGAGCGTTCTCCGCTACCGCCGCCAATGTGAGCTCCACCCATGCCCGGGCAACAACAACATCAAAAACAGCAACAATGACAGACTGCGTCAATATAAACGAAGCGCGCGCTGACCTGTGATTCTCTGCATAGGCTTCTAAAGTCGCCGTCCTCGGTGCCGCCGGTGGCATTGGTCAACCCCTGTCGCTCCTCCTCAAGCTCAACCCAAGAGTCAGCGACCTTGCGCTGTACGATATCCGTGGCGCACCCGGTGTCGCCGCCGACATCTCGCACATCAACACCAAGAGCACCGTCACCGGCTACGAGCCAGACAAGGATGGCGGAGTTGCCGCGTGCTTGAAGGGCGCCGAGATCGTCCTGATCCCTGCCGGTGTGCCCCGAAAGCCTGGTATGACCAGAGATGGTAAGTTCAGATTGTCCCATCGTAGTACGCTAGACGTCGACTTATATATGCGTCAGATCTGTTCAACACCAACGCTTCCATCGTCCGTGACCTCGCCAAGGCCGCCGCCGACAACTGCCCCGACGCCAACATCCTCATCATCTCCAACCCAGTCAACAGCACCGTTCCCATCACCGCCGAGGTCTTCAAGAGCAAGGGTGTCTACAACCCCAAGAAGCTGTTCGGTGTGACCACCCTCGATGTCGTCCGCGCCTCCCGCTTCATCTCCCAGCTCAAGAGCACCGACCCGGCCAACGAGAGCATCACCGTCATTGGTGGTCACTCCGGCGCTACCATCGTGCCTCTCCTGTCCCAGGCCGGCTACACCCTCGAGGGCGAGGAGCGCGACGCCTACGTCAAGCGCGTGCAGTTCGGTGGTGACGAGGTCGTTCAGGCCAAGGGTGGTGCTGGCTCTGCCACCCTCTCCATGGCCATGGCTGGTGCCCGCTTCGCCGAGTCCCTCCTCAAGGCCAAGCAAGGCGAGAAGGGCGTGATCGAGCCCACTTTCGTCGAGTCCCCACTCTACAAGGACCAGGGCGTCACCTTCTTCGCCTCCAACGTCGAGCTCGGCCCCAACGGTGTCGAGAAGATCCACCCCGTCGGCAAGGTCACTCCATTCGAGCAGGAGCTCCTTGACGTCTGCGTGAAGGACTTGAAGGGCAACATCGAGAAGGGTGTGAACTGGGTCAAGGAGAACCCGTAGATGGTGATGATCGAGTCTGTATAGGGGCGGTGTGGAAGACACTCCAAACTAAAATTCACCAGTGTTGAAGAGGGAGGATTTGGAGAGAGTGGGTCTCTGCGTGTATGAATGTGTGTATGAAAAAGATGCTTTGAACACGCCCAGTCTTCCTGAATATCCTTATGACCTCCTATACTAGCCTTGATGTAACATTACACCCATTTCACCTTCTCCTTTCCGTCGTACCTGCTATCGTACCTGATCCTTGCTCATGGAATGAGTCATATCGATTGATTCGTACAATGCAAGGCGTGTCATTTCAAGATGTTCGCTGTATATCAACATGATTATAGCCTTGATACACCTACTCAGAAGGATCTACACGCCTCTTCTCTCCCCTTAACGAAGATCGTACCAATACATCCCAAACCCTGCCGCCAACTCCTCTCGAACCTTCGGGAAGAAGGAGACGGGTCATTCGTCATCTATCAAAAACCCGCATTCGAAAGTTCAGACGATTGAATCCCTCATGGCGTCCCCACTGGATCTACAAACCCTCCCGGCTTTGATTCAACGGGCCGAAATCGAGCATCTTGTGCATCAGATCCACGCGCTACGAGGGATCGATCCAGAGCGCTATGGCGGCGCGCAGATGTGGTTCACTCCCTATACGGCAGAGGGGATTGATGCTGTTCTTGCCGACCCCGAGGGAGGACTGAGAGGGAGGGGGGAGGGAGGGGATCATGCGACGGAAATCGGTCGATGGAGAGCGGGAGAACTTCTCACGATCCGCAGCTTACCGGAGTTTGGAGGGAAGCTCAACCGGACCATCTTCCTTGGTGGATGTACAGCCTACGGTCGGAAGTCGAGTGGAGCTATCGATGAGAAAGGAGAGATGGAGGTGCAAGACTGGACGGCTACGCTGCACGCCTTGGAGCGGTTTTACCGGAAGGATGGGAGACTCGACGGAGCGCTGGAAGTGCCGGTGTCGATCTGGGTGCCTGAGTTTGGGAGCGGTTGCGCAGGGGCGGAAGTTGGAGGGTTTGGAGAGGCGGAGAGTGAGGCGCTTGTGGAGTGTTTGAGGAGGGAAGGATATGAGGCGACGTTTGGGATTGAGCATCTCTTCTACTTCGTACGAGCGATAGAAGAGCAGGGCCGGGGTGGGAAAGGGGTTGGTGCCGATAAGGAAGAGAGTCTGCCAGGAAAGAGTATCGCCGGGGTCGTCGTCACGCAACTCTCTCTTCCAGCGGAGCGGGCGCGGTTCCCCTGCGCTGTCAACGCGAGGCTTTGCGTCTGGAGGACGGGACCCGGCATTCCTACACTTACTGGCGGAAATGGCAGTGCAGCGGCCAAGCACGCTGCTGTTCCAAGCGAGCATCGACGGCAACGTCGCTGGAGTCGCAGGCATGGCGGTCTTCGAAGAGTTGCAGGTGGCATACCTGTACATCGACAGCACGATGCCCGAGTTTCGGGGCCGGGGGGTGCATGCGGTGTTGCTGAGGGAGCGGACGAGGGTGGCGAGGGAGATGGGGTGTCAGGTTGTGCTGGGCAGTGCAAATCGTGGGTCGGTCAGCGCGAGGAGTTTTGTCAGGAATGGGTTTGAGAGGGGGTTTGGGAGTATGGTGTTCGTCAAGAGGGTTACGTGTTGAGCTATAGGCAGGCTATGCCTGAGATTTTGGGCGTTGTTGATATCGGCTGTATATCTTCGAGGATGAGACGCGAGATGAGATCTGTCATTGCTGTTGCATTATTATACACGAGTTATGGGACGAGCCAGGACTCATCGTCCATGGTCTCTACACCTTGCTGGCCACATGAGATACTTCTTCGAATATGAAGTGAGGTCAGTCTGGACGATTCCCATGTGATTGCACGTGAGTGGTCGATGTTGACGTCTGCTCATAGTCTCTCTGCGCTATGCTCACAACCACGATGATTACCGGCATCCCTGTCTCTCATCGCACTTCGATATATTGGCACAACTTGACAACAGCTATGCCGTGGCCGAGCCTCGGGAAGATTCGCCATGTGAAGTCGTGGTTTGGCGATAGACTTCACGGCACGTTGCGAGCCCCCAAGCGCGTTTTCTAATACTGTAACACGACCGGCGTGTTGGAATATTCGACGAAGACGTGGTCATGGAGGAAGCAATTACCGTTTGTCTAGACAACAGCAATGGGAATACGCGATCGTTCGACCCATCAGCACGTTCGAGCTCGGATCGCCACCTATAAGGCCACGTCCTGTGCTTCTGCCGCAGGATCATTGACCAAGATACCACTTCCGGGAAGGAAACCCGTCGACATCAACTTGAATCCTCCATATCGACATCTGCAAACATTCACTTGACGTTGATCGCTGTCACAAGACAACCTTTCCCCCCGGACCACCGTCATCTCCCGGAGATCCACCCACGAAATCCTCCCTCGCGCTTCTGCTCTAGACCTCGGCTTCCACAGACCTCGAGCCGCCGGAAAGCCACCACTGCTCATCACCCGGCACTCCGGTCAGGGCCACAGGACATCGATCTGATACAACACACGATACAGATTTTGGCCTGGTCGGGTACTTCCAATCTAAGGCACACACAACAGACGCGAGAAAAGACATTTTATTATTGCCGGGCGTGGACGACCATCAATCTTCGCTGCATCTTCTTTGGGTTCTCGCTCTTCGTTTCGGCCGTGGGCTTGTTCTTGTTTCCCAATCCTTGTCTATCGTCGAGAGGCATGTTCAGCGCGGTCGTGAGAGGTACCCGAGCCTTCTCGCAAACACCCTCTTCGTCTGCCATCCTCTCGCTGTCGCAACGTCGCGCGGCTGTTTACCGAGGATCTGCTGCTGCTGTAAGTCCCATGTGCCAGATACATCAGACCTACCCCCTTCGGCCTTTCTGATTGTGCCTGCTCGCCTCTTTCATTCTCGTTTCCCTACCACTGACACTGCTCATCGTCAAAGGCTTTCACTATGGCTCCCCAACAAAAGCGCAAGCAGAGCTCTCTGCCTGCCGGTATGTCAAACCCTTCCTCCTAGCTCAAGCCGAGCTTGTCTCACAGCTGTTACTTTAGGATACAAGGAGGACCATGCCAAAGGTGCTATGCTTCGCTATGAGGACTCGCTACCGAAGCTTCCTGTGCCCACCCTTGATGAGACCGCAACGCGATACCTCAAATCCCTCCACCCCCTGCTGAGCCCGACCGAGTTCGATCAAAGCAAGAAGGCCGTGGAGGAGTTTATTGCACCAGGCGCGTTGGGACAAAAGCTACAAGAACGTTTGCTCGCACGCAGAGAGGAGGGAGGTATGAAGAACTGGATCACCGAGTGGTGGAACGAAGCTGCATACCTTGGCTACCGCGATCCCGTCGTCCCATACGTCTCGTACTTCTACAGTCATCGTGATGACCGGAAACGAAGAGACCCGGCAAAGCGCGCGGCTGCCATTACCACTGCTGCATTGGAATTCCAACGACAGGTTGATGAGGGCTCATTAGAACCGGAGTACATGAAGAAGCTGCCTTTGGCAATGAGCTCATACTACTACATGTTCAACGCTTGCCGTCTGCCCGCCAAGCCTTCGGACTACCCGATCAAGTACGACGTCAAGGACAACCAGCACATTCTTGTCATCCGCAAGAACCAATTCTTCAAGGTCCCATACGTGCAGGGCGGCAAGCAGCTCAACACTGCTGAGCTAGAACAACAATTCCAGCGCATCTACAAATCAGCCGAAAAGGGCCCCGCTGTGGGTGTGCTCACTACGGAGAACCGCGACAACTGGACCGATATGCGCCAACGCCTCATCCAGTCCAACCCAGCCAACAAGACCGCGCTTGAGGCGATTGAGTCTGCTTCTTTTGTGGTCTGCCTGGATGATGCTTCGCCGGTCACTCTTCACGAGCGCGCCCACCAATACTGGCACGGTGATGGCTGCAACCGATGGTTCGACAAACCCGTGCAATTCATCATCAACGAGAACGGCACTTCTGGTTTCATGGGTGAGCACAGCATGATGGACGGTACTCCCACGCATCGTCTGAATGACACCATCATGAACTGGATCTTCAACGAGAAGCTCGACTTTGGCGCTACTGAAATTCGCTCTGGCCTGCCCAACCCAACTCCCATCAAGTTCCAGCTCAACGGTGAGAACCAAGCAGATATTGCACTCGCAACCACTCACCACGTCGGTCTTATGAGCCAGCACGAGCTGCGCGTTGAAGCCTACCAAGGCTACGGCAAGGGATTGATGAAGAAGTTCAAGTGCTCTCCCGATGCCTACGTGCAGATGATCATCCAGCTGGCATACCACAAATTCTACGGCAAGAACCGACCTACCTACGAATCCGCTGCCACTCGCCGTTTCCAAGAAGGCCGTACCGAAACCTGCCGTACCGTCTCTGACGAGAGTGTCGCATTCTGCTCCGCCATGGCTCACCCGCTGTCCACCGACGAGGAGTGCCGCACCCTCTTCCGCAAGGCGCTGGATGCACACGTCAAGTACATCTCCGATGCCAGCGACGGTAAGGGTGTGGACCGTCATCTGTTCGGCTTGAAGAAGTGTCTGAAGGAGGGCGAAGACGTGCCCGCGCTGTTCAAGGACCCAGCGTTCACGTACAGCGCATCGTGGTTCGTCAGCTCTTCGCAGCTGTCGTCCGAATACTACAACGGCTACGGATGGAGTCAAGTGATTGACGACGGATGGGGGTAAGTTCTGCTGAATACCACGAATTTAACACAAACTCGCACTAACAACGACTCCCCACAGAATGGCCTACATGATCAACGAGAACAGCGTGCAGTTCAACATCGTCAGCAAGAACCTCGGCAGCGAGCGCATGGCCTTCTACCTCAACGAGGCCGCCGGCGACATCCGCGACATCATGATGGGCGAGATCAAGGAGAAGGCGAAGTTGTAGATGACTATCCTCGTCGCTGCAAGGCCGTTTTGTTGTTCGGCTGCTGCATTGTTTATAGGTACTCCTCCCTGCATAGAAGGGCGAATCTTATTACTACTACCTTACTTTACTTTTATTCTACCTTGTATCATCTCCTCGATCGAATCTCCTGGACCGAAGAAGCTCGTATTATCAGTGAGTTGTTCGGGAGGAAGTGATGAGATCTTCGTCAATCAATCTAGATGTCGCAGGCCGCATGAAGCCTTCTTTCGTTGATCATTATGATTCGTCAGATATCTACTTCTTCACACTCTGTGGACATGTACATTCCGTCCATGCAGGTCAGGTAAATTGGTAGCTTGCGATCATAACCTTCCCAATCTTACAGCAGGAAGAGGTGTCTTGGGACAGACGCGGACATCTGAGAGTGAATCTCAAGTCGGATCCTGGATCGGTCCGACCTTCACCTGGGCATTCCGCGCTCTTCTCTGCCACGCTTCTTTCTTCTTCACGACCGCCTGGGCCTTGTTGTGTAATCTGCTCATACGCAAGAACCGGCCCTTCGCACCGTGTTTGAGCTTTGTGATCAGATCGCCGGCTTTGCCTTTGTTGATGGCGCCGAATTGTAATTGTTCGCTTTCGCCTCGGAACTTGTTTAGGTATGTCACCTGTTTCTCTGACGCGGGTAATGTACGCCATTTGGCGTTCTTTAGAATGACCTCTCGGACGAATGTAGTTGCGGCGAATGTGTCTGCTGCGTGGACGGTGTCTTCGAAGGTCGCCCCTGTTGCTATCTGTCTTGGGCGCATGTACGGCGATTTTGTCTGTAATTCAGGAGGCAGAGTTTGAGTGAAAATTACAGTGAAGCTATCCGAATCCTTGCTCAAGGTGAGAAAGCTGCCAGATCGGTCTGATAGAATGAACCGGTCGTTGTCTGTTTGGACCCAGCCGAATTGTGAGATGGCACGAATGTGGCGCTCCCCGGATGTATCCTCAATGAGGTCCGTCACACTCTCATAGTCTGTGAAGCTGATGGAACCCGATAATGTAGGAATCCTTGGACCATTGCATGCATTAGATTCCTCTTCGCTTGCCTTCTTGACAAGCTGCTGCTCCTTGAGATCTTTCAGCTCTTTCGGACTAACACCATCGACGAGTTCAGTAGGATCAAGTCCGAACAATGTCGGCGTTGTCACAATTCCGGTCTCCAGAGAAGCGACCATGTCGATGATGTGACAGTTTTCCTTGCCTTGGTGCAGTCTCAATCCTCGACCGATCATCTGCACCAGAAGGTTCCTCGATTTCGTTGGCCTTGCAAGAATAACGCAGTCCACATTCGGGATGTCTGTGCCTTCGGTGTAAATTCCACAATTTAGTAGTACAGGGAACTCTCCGGCTTTGAAGGAGTCCAGCCGCTGTGCGCGCACTTCCTTCTCAGTGTTACTGGTCACGAATCGAGCATCAATGCCGTGCTGACGAAACATCGCGGTAAGATCGCGGACATGCGAAATATCAGTACAGAAAACTAGTGTTGATCGCCGGTTCTCGGCCTTCGTTTGCCATGCTCTCACGGTGATGGCATTACTCTCTGGATTGTTGACTGCTTTTGACAGAAGTCCGATTGAAAAGTCTCCCCCAGATGCTGTTCTGAGCTTCGAAAGGTCAGCTTTGGAGTGCACCGTGGTGAACATTGCGGTAGCAAGCCATTTATCATCGATCATGTCCACGTAGTCTTTGTGATAGACAATATGATCAATTGCCATACCCAGTCGTACCCCGTCGAACCGTGAAAATGTCGCGGAAACGCCAACAAGCGCAGTGTCTGGCAGTCTTTCATAATCCACCAAGCGAAAGTGTCGAAGAACGCTCATGTAATCCGATGCAACTATGTGGTGAGCTTCATCGACAAGGATAAGTTTGAATCGTTCAGGATCGTACTTCAGGAGCCGCTCGCCAGACATGATGCTTCGGACAGATGCTACTGTGATGTCAGCAATGCCGGATGCATGCTGACCGGCCATCTCGACCTCTACAGTCTTTGCAGGATACAGATTACTACAATGGCGAGCGGCTTGCTCCACAAGCTCCCTCCGATGCGCAAGAATGAGTGTCTGCGTAGCATAATGTTGGGGGGCTGGAACGCGATCGATGAGATGGCTAAAGATTACAGTCTTTCCACTGCCTGTAGCTAGTGAGATACCCAGCCTTCGTTCACCTTTTCTTATATAGTCCAGCACAGCTTGGATGCTGTCTTCCTGGTATGGGCGCAGCTGGACTTGGCTGGCGCCATGATACGCGCTCAACGTGAAGCTCCTCGTTCCCCGGTGTAGGCATGATATTCTCCAGAACCTTGTTGGCGGTAGAGGGTAATGTCGAGGTGCAGAAGCCCATCTTGACAATGAACTGCCGACATGAGTCGCCCCTTGCAGCATCCAGAGCGATGAGAGCGATGCTGATGGCGGATGGAGCATCAATGACGGAAGTGTAGCTTGTCTCATGTGAAAGCCCGCCTTCAGTGATGCGGAAGCGGTCCGCTGATGCAGCAAGCCCACCTTGGATTGTGTGCATAGATCGAATGTCTCTCATTCGACAACACCACACAATCGTTGACACGCATTTCTTCTTACTACCTCTGGTCTGGACACGGATAACACCTCGGGCCTTCAGTCATCATCTCTTGCCCAAATGCAAGCCTATCCAGTGTCAGGCTTGCTGTACCGCCACAACCTCCAAATGCGGGACCGCTGAGCAGTCTCTACCTGCGATCGAAGCATTTGCGCCAAGTCAACGCACGACCATGGAGCGGTCGAGGAAGCGTGCGAACCCCATCCGCTGATATCTAGTGAAGGTTCCATACTGATGCAGAATATAGGCGAGCTCAAAGAGCTGAACGCTCGGGCGTGGGAAGGCGATAAAGGTCGAGCATTGCTGGAGCACGAGACACATAACGTATAACCGCTGATCGATCGCACAGATGTCTACGCGGTTCAGTCGTCTCTCGACTCCAACATGAAAAAGAACACGGCATTCATCAAACGACTCCGTACCGCGATCAACCCTACAGGAGCAAACACATTCCTTCAAGAAATCAAATCGCTTTCGCTACACAAGTACCTTACCGAGATCGTGTCCGCCTGCTTCGAGGGTCTTTGCAAGCTTAAGACTGCTGGAGAGATTGCAGCAGGGGTCGAGGTTGTCAGCGCCCTCCATCAGCGATTTGGCCCAGAAGAGTTCACATGCTTTCTGGGATGGTTGATTGGCCGTGGCTTGAGCACCCCAGACAAAGCTCAGTTAAAGTCGCTATCAAGTGAGGTACGCGAACGAGAAGAGAAGGATCGAATCAGCAGACAACGAGTCTTGCTTCGCGTGGCAACGGAGCTGTGGCTTGTCGGGGTCTTGAAGAGCCTCGAGGATGTTACCCGGCCTGAAGAAGCAGGGAAGATAAGAGACAGTGGCAAGGTGGTGGATGCCACTCCCAAAGCGAAACCGAATGGCCTGCGCGGCGATCTTCAAGATCCAGAGCCTTTTCCGCTTGAAGTTTTGAAGGATATGTTGGGTCATGATCGAGAGCACGTCAATCTACCCCTGGTTGTTCTCTTCGTGAAGTCTTTCGCCTTCGATATCCTTGGATCGCAACAGGCGAAGAAAGAAGGCCGAAAGGCCGTAGCAGAAGACGGATCAACAACTACGCGCACAGAAACACTTGAGTCAACCACTTCGACTGATGATGATGAGATCTCTGCTCAGGATGTTCCATTGACGTCTCCAGAACTGCAACAACGCTTCAGAAACATTCTTTCACGGTATTTCGAAGATGTCAAGACTCATCTGGTTCGTGACCAGAAACAGCTGTCGGCTCAGGGCAAGCGGAATGCGGAAGCGTACGTGAAGTCAGGTGAAGTATTCGAGGATCGCCAATCGAGTTACGAAAAGGCTATGAAGTCTCAAGAGAAGTTGATCTCATCAGCCCAAACCCTGGCTGAGGTCCTTGGAGCTGAGATGCCCGATCTCTCGGCAAAGACCAGCGCTGGTGGTGACTTGGAAAGCAATATCGGACTCGTAAAGACTGGCGAATACTTGCGTGGACAAGGAGAAGGTGCCGGAATCTGGGAGGATGAAGACGAGCGACGCTTCTACGAGAACTTGGTGGACCTCAAAGACCGTGTGCCAGGCATACTTCTGGAGGACAGCAAGAAGAAGAAGGGCGACGACAACGAACAGGTGGGCAAGAAGATTGACGATACAGTTGAGAAATCGGACGTGAAACCTGCGGAGAACGATGACTCTTCAACCGCGATCGCTAACAAGACTGTGGGAGCGCAGGTTGACGCTCTCCTGGCAAGGCTTACAGAGCTAAGTGGGAAAGATCAGGTCGATCAGTTCGCTATCGATTTCTGTTTCCTCAACTCAAAAGCTTCCCGTAACCGCCTTCTCAAGTCTATCGAGGAAATTCCGAAGGGGAGAACAGATCTTCTCCCACTCTACGCACGTCTCATTGCGACACTCGGCCGACATCTAACCGATGTTGCTGAAGGTATGACGAAATATCTTGACGATGAGTTCCGAAGCTTGCAACGTCGCAAGTCCAAAGACTTTCTCGGCCAGGTTCGAATGGTCAACGTGCGATATATCGCAGAGCTCACCAAATTCGGTGTAGTGCCAGAGCATGTCATTTTCCATTGCCTGAAGGTCAGCCTGGACGACTTTTCGCGCATGAACATCGAAATCATTGCGACACTCCTGGAGAACTGTGGTCGATATCTTTTGCGGAACCCTGAGACTTCCCCTCGAATGTCGTCCTTCCTCGAGACTTTGCAGCGCAAAAAGGCCGCCCACCATCCTGGTCAACAGGAGAGGATGCTTATCGAGAATGCTGTATACTATGTGAATCCGCCCGAGCGAGCAGCCATCCAGCAAAAGGAACGTACTACGCTCGACCTTTACGTTCGTAAACTGGTGTACATGGATCTGAATAAGAAAAACATCGAGCGTGTCACGAAGCAGATCCGAAAGCTGCATTGGGAAGAAAGTGAAGTGGTTGAAGTGCTTCGAAAGATTTTCGTCAAACCCGGTAAAATCAAGTTTGCCAACATTCATCTGCTTGCGATCATGCTCGGAGCGCTATACCGGTTCCATACAGCCTTCGCCATCTCGGTCATGGACGACGTGCTAGAACGCATCACTGTTGGACTGGAAACGAACGATTTCAAATACAATCAGCGGCGCATTGCGGAGGTGAAGTACCTCGGCGAGCTCTACATTTATCGACTTGTCGACTCATCTCTCATCTTCGACACGCTTTTCAACATTCTGAACCACAGCCACGAAGGGTATATTCAGCCGGGTAGGATTTCCATCTTGGATCTTCCAGACGATTTTTTCCGTATTCGTCTTGTTGCATCCTTGCTTGAGACCTGTGGCTCGTACTTTGAGAAGGGTGCGGTTAAGAAGAAGTTGGATTTCTTCCTTACCTTCCTGCAGTACTACATCAACGTTAAGGATCCGTTACCGATGGATATCGAATTCGTCGTGCAAGACCTCTACAGCTTGCTTCGACCACAGTGGAAGCCCGTTCTGGCGGATCTTGGAGAAGCCAGCAAGGCATTTGCCGATGCCTGCAAACAAAACTACCAAGCTTCCGCTAATGGAGCTCCAGCCGAGCCGGAAGAGCCTGAGGATCTACCCGATGCCGACGGTGACCATTCAGATGATAATCGGAATGGTGCCGACGATGGTGAGGGGGAGCTTAATGGTACGAAGTCTGACGACGAAGACAGCCCAGAGCCCGATCAAGGCGATGCCCCAGCACAGTCATCCGACGACGAGGAGCATATCGTCGTCACTCGTCCGGAAGAGCATCGAGATCCAGAGGCTGATGCAGATTTCGACCGCGAGCTCGCAAAGATGATGGCAGAAAGTGTTGAATCACGCAAGTTTGAAAGCAAGCAAAAGTTCGACCTTCCCCTTCCAATGCGTCGTACGGTCCGTGCAGCTGCAGCAGTGCAGTCTGCTGAAGACAGTGGGATCGAGACATCAGCTCCAGCAGTCAAAACTTCACCAGGAGTGATGACGTTCGCCCTCCTGAGCAAGAAAGGTAATCGACAGCAGGTAAGCGGCGACATTTTTGAGGTTTGATTTGCGGGTAGAGCACTCACTAATCATACCTACAGACTCGAGACATCGATCTGCCTTCTGACTCTAACCTTGCTGTTGCTATGCGCACGCAGCAAGAACATGATCGCGCCGAGCAGCAGCGTATCAAGAATCTGGTCCTCAATCTGGATTTGGCAGACGACCAGCAGGATGGTGAGCCCGCTTTCCGTTACATGCACACGACTAGCAGTCGCACACGTCTTGTCGGTACAGGCTCGCTCAACAGTAGCCTGCGGCCGCCCCAACCTCATTCCCGAGGTCGTGGTCAATCTCAACGTTCGACCAGCAATACAGAACACAAGACTGCAGGTGTGATTGGCGGGAGTGTTGACACGCAGCGAGCCTCGAGTTCGCCGATTCCGCATGTCAACTCCTCCACGCCACCGCCTGGTGACACATCATATCGCCGTGACTCAATCACTGACATTCCAGGCACCTCCACGTTCGACGCCCTTCACGGTCCTCCACGCTTCGACAAGAGTGGAAACACGCGCAGCAAGCAACGAGCAAGGAAGTTGCAATTGGGCGACATTGATTGGTATGGCAACCATTCTTCATCAGCAGCACCCTCTGCCCAGCACCAGATAACCAGCGACAAACCCGCCTCTCTTGACGACTACATTGTCGACAAGAGGGGTATGGGGAAGCGCGACAGTCATGGTGGCAAGTCTTGACATCAACAATTCACAGGCTGACCTCGCGCCGCGTGCGTGCTATTCAACAGGACATAACACCGCCGCATATGACGGCAATTCTGCTGTCATGACGTGACAAAAAAATTGACTGAATGTTGCTCACATGGTGCACGACATCATGAAAACAGGTTTGCAGCCGTGATATTGCATGATGCAATACTGATGAGCCTCGTTTGGTTCGCCTACAAGGCTGCCGTTGATGTTGAGAGATCTACTGCTCCGCTGTCTAGCACCGTGTATGCCATCTCACGATGATGGTGCGAGTGACGGTCAGAACATACGGCGATCGGACGAGACACAGGCTACGGTTCACCCAGCTCAACGGTCATGGGCACAGAACTACCTACGGTGCATCGACTCCACGTCGATGAACACAGCAGCACGACTGTTACCAAAGACTGGTACATTGTCAAGGCTGTCGTGCCCGCCACGTAGCGAAGATGTGAAATACGATCAACAGAACGAGCACGATCTCCAGATTGGCATGGAATTGGAAGCAGAGGTATCAGAGAGCAGGTCTTGCGGCTCAGTCACTCGTTCAGAGGAGAGATTTCCTAGAGTTTTGGCAGGTTTTGAGTTTCGAGTCTGCCGTTTAGTCTAGTTTGCACTACCTAGGATGTAAACAAAAGAGAGATGCAGCTCGAATCCAGTCTTGAAACTGTCTTTTAGGTGATGTCAGTTTCTGCAGCTTGCGCCGGACCCAAATTGAGGATGGCTAAGGTAAGTCCTGGCACAGCGGTAGACAAAGCACAAGACGCCCAGATCGTTCAACTCTTGCCCATCAGGTTCCACCTTCATCACGTTCGCTACCGTTACACACAGGCACAGCGCAGGTCAGCCTTCTCGAGCGTTCACCATCCAAGCTGACTTCCCCAGAACATCGCCACGACGCCACCCTCCAGATCACTCCTCCCATTCACAATCTCCCCGTGCTCGAATACCCCTGCAGCTGCTGCCCCGTCCCCAACCCCTTACCCGCCAGCATCTGCTCCGTCGCCTCGCGCTTCTTATCGCCCAGCTTCCAGCTCTGCGACCTCTCGAGCCGGGCAGCCGCCAGTCCGTCGCTGCCCGCGGCAACCGTGGCTTCGGCGTAGTTGTTGCTGTTGCTCGAGGTTGAGGTCAGCGGCGGGAGTGAGCCTTGTTGCTGGTCCAGGGAAGAAAACGCGGTCGTGTTGGTGCCGTCGTTGGATGAGGCGGAGGGTATGGCGGCGGGCTTGGTGTCGGAGATCAGCGAGCGGGTGGCGAGGGTTGATGGTCGCTGGAAGGCGTAGGGGTGTGCGCTGGTCGAGGAGGCCATGGTGGGGAGTTGTCGGATCAAGCGTTCGAGGATGAGTGATCTCGGTTCAGATTGAGTGATTTTTGAGATCGAGAGTGAGAAGATACGCTGCTGGCGGCAGTATCTCCAGATAGAAGTGACCGGTATGAGCAGAGAGGAGGCTGCACTCCGTCCGTGGGTTTCTAAATGGATGGCGACCAGGAGTTGGAATTATGATCGAGCAAGGTAGTGTGAGATGTATGAAATATGCTAAGACAGCTGAGGGTTTTTGGAGACAGAAGAAACGGAATTGTTTCAACTTGAGAAGAAGATGGGCGCAAGAGAGCGAGAAGGGGATCATGTGGTTCTTTTGGAAGTTACTTGTACCTGTGGTGCTTGCTTCAACATACACCTACGGTCTTCAAGCACGTTGATACTGTACTTGTATGCCGCTTCCTAGTCTGCTGGGCACTTGACGTAGCCGCGATCGGTGAGGGGTCAGCTCATTTTCGCGAGATGGCGGAGATGTAGATGTAGATGTACTTACAATATCGACAGGGGTCCTGTACCTGGTCGGTACGGCATTATATTGAGCAAGGTAGGACTGTGTTTCATTTGCATGTGTGAACTCGTGGGGAATTTAGAGCAAATTTACAACCAAGTGGGGACCGAAGGTACGGCATTGCCATGTCTCCAAACTCATAGGTAGCCGTATATCAAAAGTTCGGTGAAGGTTCCCAATATAGACTCCGGTCACAATGCATCGACAGGCACAAAATGCTTTAGCGAGACAAAAATTACACGAACGCCCAGCATATGATGGATCGAAAGCGGCGCTGAGCAAGCTGAGCGAGCATATCAAGCTTGGAGGGCAGCAGGCAGGCGGCAGTGGCGTGCGAAGCATCACGATTCATGTTGGAGGTGTGATGATGCTGTTGTTTACGCCCGCCGTTTCGGGAGAAATATTCACTCACTTGAACGACACTGTGCAGCTTCCCGGTGGGCTGGCGGTGTATCTCAGCACGGAAAGAGCGCAACTTTTGGTGGGCAGGTATGTAAACGCGAATTGGGATATGTAGGTCTTGAAGAAGATGAAAGAACAGGTTGTGGAGGACGATCTGCTCAAGCTTGTGGCTAATGTGCTTGGGCTTTGAGCCTGGGCAGGAACTGTGTTGACTGTCTTGGCCGTCGATTTCTGCTTACGCGTACAGCGTCGGTAGATGATCGCGATACGTGAGAGTCGAAGTCGACAAACAGCGAGCATGCAGATCCTCTATCTGGTCCAGCTGACCAAGACCGTTTGAGAAGGTCTGTCTTTGGGGCAAGCTATCGACCTCGCCGCCACATCGTACGCTTCGTTGTACAGTGGTAAGCGGCATGTAAAGGACAGGTCAAGCGCACATTGCCAGACGTTGTGACTAACACCACTGTCAATGACAACACGGTGCCTGCATTAGCCTTGCTCAGCGACGCCAAATGCCGAATATGTCCTTGCCGGTACTTTGGAGTTCGGAAGCAATTACGCGGTGGAGAATGCGGTACTCGGCTAGTTCAGTACTTCTCTCTAGCACGTAGGAGGCGAAAGCGACACGGGCCGTGGCTGGAGGGGGCAGTTCGTGCAACGTGACAGCCGGTCGGCCACCAAACAGCCGATGCAGACGGAACGGAGCAGAGGCTGCAGCACTTCGGCGTCTAGCAGGACACTTGTCGCTGAAACGGGGGATCTTTCGTCGTACCAGGGATTCATTTGACCATAAGAGACTGCTTTTCGTTGCAATGCAGTCGAAATTACTCGTTTTCAGTGGACCATTCTTGAGTGTCACCAAAGCAAGAGCTTCGCATGAATCCAGAAGACCGATGGACAAATATAGTGACACTTGGTCGATGTGAGCCCCTCTGTACGATGGTCTGCGCATTCTGGTTTCGCATGCTCACCATTTCCATATCTGAGCAGTGTTTGAGATGTGCACGGTAATCCGCGCCTGATCAGAGCTTCGCATGTATCTCAAACAGTCTTTCGAGAGAAAAGTGTCAGCGTGTTTCTGACGATTTATCCTGTATATTCTGCTCGGGACGCTGGCCATTCCGGCAGGGCATCATTGTCCTGGTGAACAGATCATGCCTGCCGGTGTCGATGAAGGCATGACAAGGGTCTCTCATCTACCGGACGTAGCGGCAAGACAGGCATCCGGGTGGTTGAAGATGTGGCAAGTGCCGAGTTGATCCTACAAGGCTACAGTCGCTTGTGCTGTGCGACCCGGCTCTCGTGCGGAGCGGTCCAGGAACCTTCGCCAGCGCCAACCATTAAGCTCATACTTCTGCTTCGATCGCGGAAACCAGGTCCGAACCTTGAGCTCGGCCTGCCCGCGAGAGTGGATTGCTTAGACGTCGAATGTGACGGTAACAGAATGAGACTGTAAGACCCCTGAATCCACGAGTTTCGTAGCCGTGAAGCTTTCCAGAAATACGGGATCTCGACAGTACACAGGAGCTGCCTTCGAATCTCCCAGATGCGACTGCAGCCGGTGCTTATCTGGATGCTATGAACAGTACGACAGGACAGTCGTGCTCAGTGACCTGTCAGTGGAGATGGCGTTCCGTGTATCTTGGGCACATTGACATGTCTAGCGGATCGACAGTGCAGCGACAGCCTCTCGGGGCAATTACCGCATCAATTCGAGAGCAGATACCAATAAATCAGCGTCTGTTGAGGCGAGCGAACGTAGTCGATCTTGGCAAAAGTCTACGGCCATCAGATGAGGTCGCTGGTGATGGAAAGATGGCACAGATCGCAGCAGGACCTGCATACCTGCATTGCCGGCCATAGCAGACGACAGATCGTATGGACAGAGATCCAAGGAAATAGCACTGCTGAAATGTCGTGCATTGCCTCAATCTTTCATCCTAAATCCGGACTTGAGGCGATGTGGCTGGAAGCGATGAAAGAATGTTGATGCATAGCACGCCGGCAGTGTGCAGCTTCGCTGGCCGCCGTGCTCTCGCTGCGTGATACCAAGGCCCGATCTGACCGGACTCGGCGTGAAGATGTAAGAGATCTAAGCAGAGATGTGTCTGTAAATGGCAGCATGAAGTGACCTGTCGTTTGTCGCCTCACCCAGAGCGCCCTACCGGCGGCGGCACGTGGCGTCTGCAAGGAACATGCACGATACCGAATGCGGCCAATCTACCTTACATATCCGTCCAGGGTGTTTCGGTGCACATTCTGTCGGTGGACCGAGGGCGTCGAGGGTATCAAACCGCAATATTACGAGTCTGGACGGCGCCATCATGATTCATGACCTGCCCAACAGGGATGGCTGCGCAGATATGTGGGAGAGCCGTCTGGGCGTGCGGAGCGCGTGCATCAGGTCAGCACCAACCGCCAGAGGCCCCCGCGCGTTTCCCGGTGTAAGTGTAGGTGGCTGCAGTGTTGACAATGCTTCCGCGGAAGTGCGAACCATGCTGATCAGCCGCAGTGCAAGACATTGGGCAGCGAGCGCGGGTGAAGATGGGAAGTTCCAGATGAGCCAGGATCTCCAGATGCTTAAGCTAAGCGTTGTGGCACGCGCCCGATGGCCTGGTAACTGGGTCGGCGGCTGGCGATTGGGACGCTTGGGACGAGCCGGGTGAACGCCGCTTTCGATCAAATGACGCCTGTAGTCTTTGCTTCTGTCAAGAAGCCAACTTCGCCGCTGTTGCGGTCGTGCTAGACCATCCCCTCGAACGCCATTGCGGCAGCCTGACCGGCCGGATCTTGAGCACACGGGATGGGCACCGCGTTGCGAAGTCCCTGGTGCCACCTGATCCGAGACCGATCCAGGCGTTGCTCTGCATTGAGCCCGCGGCGAGCGTGGGCGTGGGCGGGAGGAGAGGGAGGACGGCACGTCGTACATGTAACAAATCCTTGGGGGAACACCAGATCTCGCCATCCTGCTCGATCCATCGCAACGACCGTCTTCGACGGCCCTGCCGTGCGCCGGAGCTGTCGCCGGGCTGAAGTGGTGGGTTTGTACTATCAGTCGACGGTGCCATTACTTAGCGCGAGGGCGGCACTGTCGACTGTTTTATCGTTGCTTATGGGCTACATGCTCGGGCATATATGTGAGAGCAAGCGGCCGTATCTTTCACGAAGCTTCACCTCGCCATCTGCTCCTGCTGATACGAGTCCACAACCACCTCATCGTTGCTACCCTTCTGATATCACCTGGCTCGACTACAGGAAGATAAATCCTGGTCTACATCCGCGAACGACATCACAACAACTCTACTACGCTGAAGCACGACTGCTCGTCACATACCTAAGCCATCGGGTCTATGGTCGACAACCTCGAACCATTATCGACTCCTATTCAGGTCAAAGGTAGCCGGAAGGCATAGGCCTGCAGGCCGTTGCGTCAGGCCTCTTGTCGACAGGAAGTAAGTCTAGAACAAGGGAGAAAGTGTAGACGCAATTGAACCCTCACGCTAATGTAACATGCAGAGAACCCTCACCTACGGCACTTCGGATCACGACCAACCGACCATGGCCAAAGGCAGCTCTTGCGTCCACAACTACCGTGTCATCAAGTCAGAGACGACCGTCGTCCTGTGGCACTGCAACTTATGTCACTCTGGTCCACACTGGTTCATCTACGAGTGCGCCAAGTGCAGGATGAAGACATGTCGGCCATGTTCGTTGAAGAAGTAGAATGGAGGTCGTCAGCAGATCGTTCGCTCCTGGTGTGCCGCGCTAACCGCACGTGATCGTCAAGGATGATCGACGCCACTGATGGATTGGCGTGACTGGGCTGGTCGTAACCGCCACTTTCGGGCACCAGCTCGTTGGCGGAAAATGATATTAGCTCTTTCATATCGACATGGATCAGGTGTTATGGCTGCAAGCTCCCCATGTTCAGCGTTTCAATCGGCGAGGAGTTCGGGAAATGGCATGGCTAGCCAAGGATTGTATGGAGTTGACGAGGAAAGCGTGGGATGTACCCATTCACGTGGGGTCTTCAAGCCTGGCAGGGCAGGCAAAGGTTATCCGGATGCATTTCCAATGGAGTCTACGAGTTGGAGGAGAGGTCGTCCGCAAGGACAGGGCCAAGCGGTTCAGCTAGATGATATGCGCTGATTGTGCCCATCACGGAAGATAGCATGGCCGTGGGCGTAGTAATTCATGCTTTTGACTTTCTCGTTCGCGGTCGCGGCTCATCGCTCGTCAGACTCGATATCTCGTCTCCAAGTCGATCCTGGTTGCGTGCATGAGCCGAGTCTGACGTGAGACTCCGGGTTGGGTCACAAGGATGTGCATGGCATCTCACGCCCTGAACCTTCGACCTCACCGACCGTCCTCAGCCGCTCGTCTTGCACTGAGCCCGGGAAAAGCAAAATGCTGCGCGCGTCATGGATATCGCTTCGCACCCGATTCTCACTCGGCATGCATAAGTGAGACGACAGGGTAGCTGACTGCGTTCGGAGCATGCTCCGAACACCCAGGCAGCCGCGGCTCACTGGCGTATCGTCCAGACACGAAAGCCGGCGTGCCGGCCTATCGACACACTTTGAGATATGTCCGACAACAAACACTTGGTGTCGAGGGACGGCGCATGCCACATCGGCCCGTCGTACGCACTTCTATTCATTGCTGCCTGAGTCCTCGACATCACAACACCTGCCCGGCCATGCCAACAGACTCTACCACCAGTGCACCACCGCCGGCCATGTCCCGTGCTCCACTCCCTCCCCTGCAGAGACTATGCCGAATCGTAATGCCTGATGCTCAGCAGCCATCTTCCGTGATTCCTTTGCTGCGTACACCTCTCTAGCATCGTGCCGATGGGCGAGAGTGGATATCGTTGCTCTAGACTGGGCAAGCCTAGACGAAGATGTCAGCGCCACGTTCTGCGCGTCAACGATATATGTAGTCGTCCATCTGCGAGCCCGCCACGACGGTTTAACATTGATGGTTGCCACGTACCGAACCACAGCTGCTGCAAGTCTTGGTGCTGCCGGTCACGGCCGTGCCGCACTTGGGGCATGAAGAGTGGAGCATTTTGATCTGTGTGGAGGAGATCGGAGGTTGAGTGGTTGCGCCTTGGTGGAGTTGGATTATGTTCACTTGTTGGAGCGACGAAGATATATGCAGCGTCTGTTCTTACGGATAGGTGGGAATGTGTGAGAGGATGAGAGCTGCCTTATAGCTACGAGTGGCGAGGCGGGGCAGCTGGCTCTACCTACCGTATGCTACCTTACCTATCCACCAGCTTCCTGTGCTAGTGGCAGCGTCGACGTGGCAGCTCGCAAAGATAGGAAAAGCAAGTCTTCGAGTCGGCGGAGCTTACGGTGAGATCAAGAAAGGCAGTAATACTGCTCCATCGCAGGGTCTGTGTCTACCGTTATGCATATATCGGTATCATAGTTATGCATGGTCGTAAGCTCGCAATATATTTTCAGTCCACGGCCATTCTCAATCTGCTTGAGTTCTGCGTGCGAGCAGTAGTAGTAGTGATAGGAGAGCCGCCGTACACATTGGAAGCGCTGTTTCGATGCTGACTCTGCTGACGGTCAGCAAGCACATCAGCTGATGATATCCCAGACACGACCATTCTGGAAAATGTCAATCATGTGTTGGTGCTGCCAACAACTTCCTAGCTGCCCTGCATGACTTGGACAGACCGACCGCACTATAGAAGTAATTGCATGTACTGTAGAACTCTTCTCCAAAACATCCATACCACCAACGGTTTTGCGGGGACGTTCCACACTATACACGTCGATGTGACTGTAGCTACGCAGTGATCCCGCCATCCTTCTTTCGATGATCATGGGGTCGTCCGCGGCAAGCGGCAAGTGCCGACGACGCATTCTTGTCGAGCGCACACTCGTTCTCTCGTCCTCGCCAACGCATCCTCATGCCTGGTGAGACTTCTTTCGCCTTGCCGTGGCCCTGTCGCCATGACAGTCTTTGATCTGCTTTTCCTTGTCTGCTGCGCTTTCAGTTCTTGTATCTTCGCCTCCCCGCTCGCCGCACAGCCGGCCCCCGACTACATCTTCGCTGGAGACGCCCCCTTCTCCGTCAATTCGACCTTTCTCGCAAACGCCCTGACCTGTCCGTATGGGAAACCCACAGAACAATGGCCGCCGGTGCTGCTCGTACATGGTAAGATGTGGAACAAGAGCGGAGAGGCATGGACAGTCCTCTGACATGGACATTCGCAGGCACGGGGACTACTGGGGAAGAAAGCTGGGGACAGGGCTATGTTCCTGCGCTTCGAGCCAACGGATACATAGCGTGTTTTGTCACATTACGTGAGTGGAGCAGAATGGAGACGAGAGGGTGCAGAGATAGTCCTGCTGACACAAGCACAGCCGGCCGGGCGATGGGTGACATGCAAATCAGTTCCGAGTACATCGCATACGCCATTCACCACCTCTCCTCCCTTGCGGACGGACTTCCGACCGCCATCATCACACACAGTCAGGGCGGTCCCAATACACAATGGGCTCTACAGTTCTGGCCCAGTACGCGGCAAAAAGCCCGAGCCTTTGTCGCTCTTTCTCCCGATTTCGCAGGCATTGAATTGCTGCATAGCAGCCTCTCTAAGATCTGTGTAGGCGATCTTTGCCAGGCTTCCGTTCGCCAGCAAAGTGTTGGGAGCAACTACTACTCCGCACTCCACGGCAAGAATTTCACGGCTCTTGTACCTACGACAGCTGTATGGAGTCAATTCGACGAGGTCGTGGTGCCTGCGAGGGGAAACGCTCAAATGCCGGGCGCCATGTCTGTTGCCGTTCAGGATGTTTGTCCTGGACGCGTCATTGATCATATCTTCATGCCCATCGATTCAGCCGGGTTTGCACTGGCATTGGATGCGATCAGTCACGATGGTAACGCGAGTGTTGCGCGCGTCAAAAAGGATCAACACAGAGTCTGTTACAGGATAACGGCTAAGAATATGCGGGTGGATCTTGCAACGCAATTGGAGAGTTTATGGGATGATTTGGTCAATGGTTGGGTTTACATGCTTTCGCTCAATGTCAACACCGTCCGCTATTTGACGGATGGCAAATTAGGCGCGCCACGCGTCTCGTCGGAGCCACCTCTGATGCCGTATACGCAATAACAATGAAAGAAACAGTTACATCGTGTCTCTGTTGCTTCTTGGTCTCGTTGTGGCGGTGCACCAACTGCGTCTGTAAAGCATACGTGACGATGGCATAACGCGGCCTCCGACGAACGTCGAAGACCGTACATGTGACAGAGCGAAGCGCAAGCGAGTACATCGCCTTGAGACTTCTCCAAATCGAGTGCCTTTGGAGGGCATTCCACTTATTACTGATGTAGCCCACTTGTAGCTGTAGGCGGACCAGATCACGTGACTTGCATATACATGTCCGAGCTTTTGTTGAAGTTCGAAGTTCGCGCCAACGACCTCGCGTGTTCAGCTATGCGCAAGTGAACGTCCATTGAAACAGCATTGCGACAACTCGAATCCACGTTCGCACACCTCGGACAGCTTGCCGAAACATCCACCTGGCTACTCGACATCGTCTTTGGCTCGCGCTGTACACGCTACGAGTCCGCGACTTCCAGGAGACAGCCACGTGGACGTCGCGAAACCATGGAGGACAGCACATTTGCGGACGAGGACCCTCAGGCTGTCGGACAAACTTCCGATGACTTGATCAATGCAGAGAACGACGCGGTCGAGGCCGCACAAGAGCAAGCTCAAGACCAGGACACAAGCATGGCCGAGGATGTCGACGAGCCGGCAGTAAAGGAACAGGCTCCAGACGACGCGCCAGAAGTGACTGCGCAAGCTGTGTCGGACAATCCGCTCGATGCGCCAGACGCACCACAGCCTGAGGATGCTGCCGAGGACGAGGACATGGCGGACGACACGAAGGACGGCACACCTGCAGTCGCCGAGCCCGCAGATGCAGCCCCGGCCGCGACGAAGGCTGTGGTGCAACAATCCGCGCGATCACATCTCATCGACCAGAATCATGCAATCATCCTACCCTCGTACAGCGCATGGTTTGACATGCATGAGGTTCACAACCTGGAGCGCAAAGCACTACCAGAGTTCTTCAATAACCGAAACCGGAGCAAGACCCCGGCTGTGTACAAAGACTATCGCGACTTCATGGTCAACACTTACCGGTTGAACCCCGCTGAGTACCTCACCGTGACGGCGTGTAGACGAAACTTGGCTGGAGACGTGTGCGCGATCATGCGCGTGCATGCTTTTCTGGAGCAATGGGGCTTGATCAACTACCAGGTATGGCGCGTTCATTGTCGTTCTTGAAGCATTCAACTGACTCAGCATCCAGATCGACCCTGACACGAGACCTTCCAACATCGGTCCTCCATTCACCGGTCATTTCCGCATCACGGCCGACACACCTCGTGGACTCCAGCCTTTACAGCCTGCGCCAAACAGCAGCGTCACAGCCGGCAAGCAACTAGCAGGAACCGACCGCTTGGCGTCTGCAGGCAAAGCAGATCTTAACTTGGAGGTCCGACGCAACATTTTCGACGACAAGGGCAAGGATGTCACCCCAGCAAAGACAGAGGGTGATGCAAATGGTGATGCTGGTAAAAGTCTCGAGGACAGTCTCAAGCAGGATGGCAAGCAATACTTTTGCTATTCTTGTGGCAAAGACTGCACTCGTGTACGGTACCACAACTCCAAGAACCCTCCTGCAGTTGCCACAACGCCTAAGCCGACCAAAGAGCAACGATATGATCTGTGCAGTCTCTGCTTTCAAGAAGGCAGATTTCCTGCAAACACGACTGCTTCCGACTACACCAAGCTGGAAAACGAACGATACCGCAGTCTGGGCGACAGAGAATCATCCTGGACGGATGCTGAGACTTTACTTCTTCTCGAGGGTCTAGAGATGTTCGATGATAACTGGGAGTCTGTAGCTGACCACGTGGGGTCTCGGACGAGAGAAGAATGTGTGGTGAAATTCTTGCAACTCGAGATCGAAGATCAATACTTGGAGGACGGTCCCGCAACTAATGGCCACGGGAGTGGCGTGGGTGCTCATGATCTGGCATATCTCTCCGGCGGCCGACTACCTTTCAGCCAATTTGATAACCCCGTCATGTCTGTAATGGGCTTTTTGGCTGGACTAGCTGATCCTGCTACCACTGCGAAAGCAGCGGGCAAAAGTGTTGAAGAGATGCGCAAGAACATCAAGTCACGACTCGAAACCGATTCCACTGTAGGAGCAGACAAACCTGCTGAGGGAGATGCAGCATCCAAAGAAACCACTGCTCCAGCTGCGCCTGAAGCTGTCAAGGACGAGCGGGCAGAGAGTATGGACATTGACGACACCACATCTTTGGCCACTCGTGAGCCTCAGACCACCTCCCACGATCTTCCTACCACAGCCTTATCACTTACTGCTGCACGAGCAGCTGCGTTAGCATCACATACCGAGCGCCAACTCACCAACCAAGTCTCTGCCGCAGTCAATCTGCAACTGCAGAAGCTGGAGCTGAAGATGCAGCAATTCTCCGAGATGGAAGCAATCCTGCAAGCCGAGCGAAGAGAAGTCGAGCGCATGCGCCAACGGCTCTTCCTTGACCGGCTGGCGTTCCGGAAACGGGTCAAAGAGACTGAAGAACAGCTCGCCACGATGAAGATACAACCGTCGGCACCGGAAAAGCTGGCGATGCAGTCGGAGAGCAACGGTGCGGCTACTTTGGGCGGCAATGTCGAGCCTTACCAGGAAGGCATGGAGGGGTTCATGAGGCATGAGATGTGAGCGTGCGTTCGTCGCGCTAAGTGGGCTAGGGATGGTGTTTGGTGTCTTGCGGGTGGATGTTCTTTGGCCGTGCCAGTCTCAGTTGATATGGTAGAGCTGTGCCGATGTTTGCACTTCATGTATCAACAGCTTCTAGATCCGCTTGTTCAGTGCAAGCAAAAAGGGGGCACTGTGATCGTAGTCTGATGCATTATTAGGTTGTGGCAGTCCTAGTCTTGAAGTTGAGAGGTGTCTACGAGGATGCATTGCAAGTTCACTACTTGCAAGATGTTATCTCGCTTTGTTCAGATGTCCTCCTCAGCGATGAAGATAGATCCAGGAGGGATGGCGTCCGGCCGAACGAATGGAGAGGACGGAAAATCCCGCCACGCCCGTCTCGCCGCGTCTCTCACACGAGCTTCCAGCTGGCGTCTCCTGGACAGATTCTATGCTCCACGGAACCAGTCAATTCATATAAGACAATGGCAAACCAGCAAGGCTACGACGTCGTGGTAGACGTGGACGCAGAGGTACGCATTGGCTGATGTCCGATCTTATGCGCCGCGCTCACAATGGCAACAGGGCGACCTCGGCCACACAGACCTCAACGATGACCTCGAGTTCCACAACTCCAGTGAGTCCACCACTGTCCAAACTTCTCTCCAGCGTACATTCCTGTCTAACACGACTCCATCGCTGCAGCCTTCGACTCCCAGCCCAACGCGCGCAACACCAAGATCCAACCCGACTCGGCCTCCTTCCTGAACCCCAGCTCGGGCTCGCGCTCGCAGCCCAGCTCGTCGAAGCGCTTCCTGTGGAGCATCGGCTTCTACCAGCAGTTCTTCGACGTCGACACGTCGCAGATCCTGCACCGCTGCCGCAACGCGCTGTTCCCCAAGCAGAACTTCCTCGATGTGCTCGACGGCAACCCGGACCTGTACGGGCCGTTCTGGATCGCGACCACCGTCGTGGTCATCCTGTTCATGACCGGCACGATCAGCGCGTACTTGGCGTCGGAGGGCAAGGGACACTTTGCGTATGATTTCAAGCTGCTGTCGGGTGCGGCGGGGTTGGTGTATGGGTACACGCTGTTCATCCCGCTGGGCCTGTGGGCGACGCTGAAGTGGTTCGGGAGCGAGAGCGCGAATCTGCTCGAGTGCTGGTGTCTGTTCGGATATGCGAACTTGATCTGGATCCCGGTCGCGCTTGTCAGCTGGAGTCCACTTACTGGTGAGTTCTGGTTTGAGAATGTTGGAGTGAGAGGGTAACGAGATACGCAACATGCTAACGTTGTTGGCATCTTAGCACTGAACTACGCCTTTGTGGCTGTCGGGTTTGGGTTGTCCGCTGTATTCTTGTTCCGGAATCTGTACGTATCTTCTTACCTCTGCACTGCTTGAGATGGCGACTGACAGTGCCGACAGCTACCCGGTTGTGTCTGCTACCGACGCAAAGACATCGCGCATGCTGTTGATCATCGTGCTCGTTCTCCACGCAGGCCTAGCAATTGCGATCAAGATATTGTTTTTCGCCCATGGCAGTCCGGCGGCCAAGGACAGTGGTAGTGTGACGCCAGAAACCCCAGCAGCTGATGCTCCGACTGATGGAGATGCCGCTGGTGAGGCCGCAGTGAAGATGGTCCGAATGCTTCTCAGAGTATAGAATACTTCATGTACAACACCTGTGAAATAGTATGCTACGAGTACAAGATAATCACATTCTGTTCTAGACTTGGATTTCACGTGCCATCATGGCCTTTTCAACAAGAACCGGCATGAATGTATCTCACACCACGATATATATCTGCGCAGTGAACTCATGCCACCTCCATTCCAGTGTTCCTGGCGATCTTCACGACACATCAAGCTAGAACGTGGAACAAAGCAACAGCCCGCGTCATGATTGCCAGCGAGCGTGCCCGAAAAAGCGCCCCACATTCGGGAATTTCTACATCCCACATCCACACGCCCCTCCGCCACACCAAACACTTCTTCCCTTTTCCCCTTAGCACCCAGTCATACTGCAGTCCGGTCATTCATTCCACCGTGACTTGCCACCTCAGCTTCTTCGGACCACGGTCGCCCGCCCCCGTGTCGGAGTATGAAAGCACGATCGTCCTCTCTCAACCCAGATCCTCCCCCAGACCGTGCAGGCGGCCATCACTACGCCCCGCATCTGACCAACAGCTGAACCCTTTTCGGCACTTACTACTCTTGAGATTCTATCCACTTGATCCGGGCCTGTATTTGCTCACCACTTTACCAATCTGTTAAGACGACGCAATGGCGCCTAAAGGGAAAAAGGGCAAGAAAGGCGGCGATGACTGGGACGAGGGACTCGGCGAGGTCGCCGACCCGATCGCACAAGCTGAGCAGGAAGCCAAAGCCGCCGAGGAGCAGAACGATGCGGAAGAAGAGACCGGCGGAGGAGGAGGGCTCATGGCGGCGTTGAAGAAGAACAAGGAAAAGCGGAAGAAGAAGGGCAAGACGGTCGAGAACGACTTCGTTGAGGGCGAGGACCCGATGCAGGAGAATGGGGCGGCTGCGGAGGCCGAGCCCGTCGTCGACTTCAGCGCCAAAGCTCCCGAAGAGGCGACTATGGACGATGAGGATGTGTTTGGCGCGCCGGTGAAGGGCAAGAAAGGTGGCAAAGGTGGCAAGCAGCAGGCGAAGAAAGCTGCAGAGCCAGAGGCTGAAGAGGATGGAGATGAGGACGGTGATGATGCTGGCGACGCCGGAGGTCGAGTCAAGACAAAGGCGGAGAAAGAAAAGGAGAAGAAGGAGCGAGAGAAGCAGCGTAAGAAGGCGGCTGCCAAGAAGAAGACGGCTGCTCCTGCGCCAGCTGGAAAACAAGAAGAGGCCAAGCCTGTCGAGGCGGCTCCTGTGGCTGCAGCTCCGGATGCTGCTGCTGGCGGCAAGAAGAAGAAGCTTCCCCCGGCGCTTGCGGCTCTGCAGAAGCAGCAAGAAGAGCTTCGTCGTCGACAGGAGGAAGACGCCAAAGCGGCAGAGGAGTCGAAGCGCTTGGCTGAAGAGGAAAGGCTACGAGAAGAGGAAGAGGAAAAGCGGAGGGAGGAGTCAAAGGCTGCAAAGAAGGCGAAAGAGAAGGCGAAGATCGAGCAGATGAAGAAAGAAGGCACCTACAAAACGGAGAAGCAACGGCAAGAAGAAGCACACAAGAAGCTGCGTCTCCAGCAGATGTTGGAGTCTGGTGTCAAGGTCGCTGGTTTCGAGGGTGACGTAGAGACCACGAAGAAGTCGACCAAGGACGACCGGAAGAGGAAGAATCCCCGCAAGGAGGCTGAAGAGCGCAAAGCACGAGAGGAAGAAGAGACGCGGAAGAAGTTGGAAGAGCTCAAGTTGAAGGAGGAGGCTGAGGCCAAGGCAAAAGCAGACGCGGAAGCAGAAAAAGCACGTAAAGAGGCCGAAGCCAAAGCTGCTGATGATGAGGATGACCTGGACGACTGGGAAGCTGAGCTGGAGAAGGTCGAGAAGAAGGAAGTTGAGGGCACCAAGGAGAGTTGGGATGAGGAGGACGACGAAAGTGCCGCCAAGACCAACGGCAAGGACGAAGACTCTGATGAGGACTCAGAAGACGATTCCGACGACGACTCCGACGATTCCTCGTCCGAAGAGGAGCAGACTGTCGCTGAAAAGCAGGCTGCCATTCGAAGGCAGCAGGCTGCTGACAAGCGGAAGGCAGAGCAAGAAGCTGCTCGTGCCGCTGCCTCCAAGGACAACCTCCGATCTCCCATCTGCTGTATTCTTGGTCACGTCGATACTGGTAAGACGAAGCTGCTCGATAAGATTCGACAAACCAACGTCCAAGAAGGAGAAGCAGGTGGTATCACTCAACAAATCGGTGCCACTTACTTCCCGGTCGATGCTCTGCAGAAGAAGACGGCTGTGGTCAACCCTGACGGCGCATTCGAGTTCAAGGTCCCTGGTCTGTTGGTCATCGATACCCCTGGTCACGAGTCGTTCACCAACCTGCGATCTCGCGGTTCATCCTTGTGTAACATTGCCATTTTGGTTGTCGATATCATGCACGGTCTGGAACCCCAGACATTGGAGTCCATGAAGCTGCTTCGGGCTCGCAAGACTCCTTTCATTGTGGCGCTGAACAAGATCGATCGTTTGTACGGCTGGCGACCAATCGCCAACAACGGCTTCCAGGAGTCTCTCGCCATGCAGAACAAGGGCGTTCAGAATGAATTCAGAGATCGTCTCGAGAAGACCAAACTGGCTTTCGCTGAAGAGTCGTTCAACTCTGAGCTCTACTACGAGAACAAGTCCATGGCCAAGTACGTCTCCCTGGTGCCGACATCCGCACACACTGGTGAGGGTATTCCCGATATGTTGAAGTTGCTCGTTACCCTCACACAAGAGCGCATGACCAACCAGCTCATGTACCTGTCTGAAGTGGAATGTACCGTTCTCGAAGTCAAGGTGATTGAAGGTCTTGGTACGACCATCGATGTGGTCTTGTCCAACGGTATTCTGCATGAGGGCGACCGGATCGTTCTGTGTGGTACAGAAGGCGCCATCACCACCGACATTCGTGCATTGTTGACTCCAGCCGAGATGAAGGAATTGCGCGTGAAGTCTCAGTATGTGCACAACAAGACTGTCAAGGCAGCTCTTGGTGTCAAGATCGCAGCCAACGGCCTCGAGCACGCCATCGCTGGTTCTCGTCTGCTCGTCGTCAAGAACAAGGACGACGAAGACGAGATCGAGGAGCTCGAGGAGGATGTCATGGGTGATCTTGAGACGCTCATGTCGAAGATCTCGCGGACCGGTCGTGGTGTCACCGTCCAAGCATCGACTCTGGGTTCCCTTGAAGCTTTGCTGGAGTTCCTGAAGCAGTCCAAGATTCCGGTGGCCAACATCTCCATCGGACCGGTCCACAAGCGCGATGTCATCACTGCATCTGCTATGCTGGAAAAGGCGAAGGAGTACGCCATCATGCTCTGCTTCGACGTCAAAGTCGACAAGGAAGCCTACGAACTGGCTGCTCAATTTGGTGTCAAGATCTTCACGGCCGAGATCATCTACCACCTGTTCGATGACTTCAACAAGCACATGGCACAATTACAGGCCATCAAGAAGGAGGAGTCGAAGATGTTGGCCGTCTTCCCATGCGTGCTGCGGCCTGTAGCAGTATTCAACAAGACGAACCCGATTGTGGTTGGTATCGATGTCATCGACGGCAACTTGCGGCTCAACACTCCCATCGCGGCTGTCAAACTGAACCCAGTCACGAACGTCAAGGAAATCATCTCTCTGGGAAGAGTGTAAGTCATCTTATCCCTCCAATCACTCCCCAACATCCATCAAAATACTGACTTTACCCTTCTACACAGCACCTCGATCGAGCGCGACCACAAACAGATCCCGCTGTGCAAGAAAGGCCAGCCCTCGGTGGCCGTCAAGATCGAGGGCCCCAACCAGCCGCTCTACGGCCGCCAGCTCGAGGAGAAAGACGTGCTCTACTCGCACATCTCGCGCAAGAGCATCGACACGCTCAAGGAATTCTACCGCGACGAGGTCGACAAGGATGAATGGGCGCTCATCGCGAAGCACCTCAAGGGGTTGTTCGATGTCGTGTAATTGAGGAGGGGAAAGAGGTTTAGATTGGTCCGGGTGTAATGTCGTTAGTGGAAAAGGTTCAGTACGTATGACGGTTGTATTGGGGGAGGCTATGGAGTTATCGTCTCAAGGTATGCAAACGGTCCTGATACGAAAATGAGCATGTGATTGGACGAAAGGTCAATAGACAAAAGTGAGGGTGTTACGGGCATTATGATGAAACATGGGTATACGAGTATTTTCAGAATGTTGTTTGGGATATCGTCTGTTCTCTTATCTCTATATACTCTTTTCATCGTCCCTCCACGAGCCCCCGATTGCATTGACTGGAGGGTAAAGATCCATCTGCCTATGGCGGCTTCTTCCACCATGTTCAACTATGCCATCTTGATGCCATGCTAGATCCTCTCCAGGCCAGTGTACCCGAATAGGTTGGCATCACATACGATCACCCTTGCCAGGCTCACTCCAGCCAACTTGGTAAGCGGCTAGCCAAGTCGGTACACTTGATATCGCTGCATGAAGAGCATGGTCTCTCGAGGCGCATTTACTGGCTCATCCGTGAGGCCCAGAGTCCTAAGCCGATCTTAAACACGAGGGTAGAGGGCGTGGACGTTGTCATTCCCATCGCTTTTGCGAAGGTCTTCGATAATTCCGGCTCCTGAGGTCTCGATCGGATGAGTGCATGCTCCCAAGTGTCTTGGAGAAGCCACAGGACCATCACTTGTAATGATATTCGATACCATATCGCATCCGCGAATGGAACCAGTCGATCACAAGCCGTGCGAGCATGACCTCCATGTCAGAAACACACTCCTGCAAAGACTTCGTAGCAAAATCATGATCATCTCATTCATGGAACCTCATATGATGGCTTTCATAAAAACGGCAGGACCACATTCGCCCACCCCGACTCTACCGCGGAGCAAGGCGGCGTAGGCTCGGGTGTCATCAGGCCGTCGGCCCAGGACAGCGAGAAGGTGGAGTCGGTCCTTAGGCGCAGCGCTGTTGGCAACGCTTTGACGAGAGTGTTGGTGGCAATCGAGGTGCGAGACGGTCGACGCAGCTTCATGATCCCGTTCTGAACAGCTTGGGGCGTGGCAAGGTGCAGCAATTTCCATTCTAGAACCTGCAGCAGGTGCATCTTGGTGGCGGCGATGCGTGATGGCGGCCAGACGTCCCAGGTGATGTGGCGGGACCAGAAGTGGGCATGAGGCGCGTTGTCCTGGAGGAAGTCGGTGGCGAGGACGAAGGCGGCGGTGGTGAGGAGGTCGGCGGGGATGACCATGAGTGGAGCTGAATCGGTCGAGTCCAGGAGGTGGTTGTATTGGGTGAGGATGTTGATAGCCAGACCGAGGATCTCTGGAGGCAGTTGCGCGCGTAGCAGCATGTCTTGAATCAACACGGTTTCGTAGAAGGTCGAAGAGTGCCATCGGCCAGCGATCGAGGAGAAGACATCGCCGACATATGCGTCTGCGAGGTGGGGTCAATATGGTAAAGTCAACGGGAAGAACGTTGTTGAGAGGACTGACTTTCAAGAGGAGTCTCAATATCGTCCTCCTCGTCATCCTCGAGGATCTCCACTGCCGTTACTGATACACCATCCTTCTTGGCCGACGATGTGTAGGTCAGGGGCGGCGGGGTAGGAAAGCGAGAAAGACGACCTTGGGTGTCGAGGAAGGAGTCCAGATCGTCAATCTCAGCCAAGGACTCGGCGGTGCTGAAAGTTGGTGAGGGCGGAAGAGTCCAATACATGATTGCAGTATTGGACTGAAGTTCAGGCCTCGACCTTGGCAGAGCAAACAACAACCACGGCGGAAAGACGGTCTGCTATATGATATATCACTTCAGCAAGGGCAGAGGAGGCATTGCCAGGAAACAGACAAGCAGCGTCTGGCTCAGTACATATTCAGACCGCATCCTCGAACTGGACGAGTGAACATGACCAGCCATGCGGGACCATCAAAGCCCCCTCCCACAGTCGAGTCGAGCTTAAAAAGCACGGCTGGACGGTGAGCAGCATTGTCCCGACTCGTGGTGGTGGTTTTGGTGACTACTGGACCCCTCTGTTGGTTCCATGTCTCTAGCGGGCGAGGGGGAAAGTGTATGAGCTCGCCGCCGCGCGTCCAGGTGGAAGTCACCCATGTATGGCGCAGTAGTTCGCAGTTCAGGTCGGGTTCTCCGACCTAAGGTAGAGTTCCACATCAGCCTGGCTGGCGGGGAGGTAACATTCCTTCCGTTCCTTTTTGCGGAGTGCAGCTTCCGCGTTCCAACCCAGTCAATAAAATTCACCGATGCACACTACTGTACTGTCACCATGTAGTGGGCGAAATCCTCCGCCTCGTATACCGCATGGCAAAGCCGCAAAGGTATAGTTCCAGATCACCTGAAACGCAATCGCGCATGTGTTGGGAAATGCTCGCTGCTCGGCCCTTCGACTTCGCCCGACTTCATCTCGATCATGTTCACGTGTTTTGCACGCCTCCAACGTCATGTAATAAAAACATCAGCAGGACACCAAGCCAGTCGATTGATCTTGAGCATTGCCATGCTTCGGATGGTCGATGTGTACGTTACGCGAGTATGATATTGTCATCTTGTTGCATAGCACATGGCAAAATGTCTGACACCAGCCCAGCGTGCCTCATACCGGATCGACACAATGGAAGCAAGCTGAAACCGCGAATCCGTGTATTATGAAGCCGCGGAACTGTATATGGCACCCGCAAGTATCGCTTCCGATGAAAGCGCTACCTCACACTGCTGTACTGCGGGATCGTCACCTCGGTGGTACCATCCATTCGAGGTTGCAAGCGCAGTATCGGGAGAGGATGGACTTGATGATAATGCAGTGGAGCTCAACTCCGCGTCCTCGCTTGCTGCCACTCGAATCCAGGAAAGGGTCTTGTCAAAGCCTCGCCTTCGACACTGTGCACTTGCTGACTGTTTGATCAAAATCACACCGCCACGTCCTGAGAGGACGGATCCAATCCAGATGCGTCCATGGTCAGCGCCCCCTCACGTTCTCAACGCATTGTGGCTGGAAAGCATGTCTTGTTTTCAACAGTCAGTGGCTTGGTCTAAAGCCACAAGATGTCACTGTGTTGGACCGGCAACACTAAGCGGCCGACTTATCCGTTCTGCTAAGATGCCCGTCTGTGCGCCGCATCCTCTTACGGTTGCGCGTAGACTTACCCTGCCCTGCTCTGTCCTTGCTGGCATCGAGGTGGGATGCAATACCTTGGCTTCATAAGTATACATCAATGCTGCTGAAGAGGCAGTGAAAAGTCCGTTTCATCGCTCAAGACCTCCTATTCGCGCTGATTTGGCTTGAACATCCGCTCGCGTTCTAGAGAAGCCGATGGCACGAATCAGGACCTCAACACCGAATCGTAGGATGAGGTGCCCTCAGCTGCGTCGATGACCGAGCACTCGGGATGCTGTATGTCTGGGCCGGAAGTATCTCGTCGTGAAAAGGCAAGATGAGAGGGACTTCTCATTCCACCTCTACATGCCTAGGACATGAATGAATGGTTAGGTAAGCTGATCAGGCTCAAGAGTCCACCTTTATGGATGCAAGAGCTGAGGTGACTTGACCATAGCAACAAATCTGCAAGTAGTAGGTCGGGTCAGGTCGTTCATTGGACAGTTGAGGTGGTTGGTAGGACAGGTCAGATAATTGATAGGCCAGGTCAAGATGCTTTGCTAGGTCAGGTCAGATGATTGATTGGACAGATGAGGTGTCTGATCGGTCAGATCAGTTACATAGTAGGTCAGGTCGGTTTGTCGGACGGACAGATGAAGTCGTTCGTATGTCACGTCAGATACCTCGGTAGGTCAGGTCAGATTGTTGGACGAACAGGCGAGGTCAGTCGTAGGTCAGGTCAGATACTCTGGTAGGTCGGGTCACATAATCGATCGCTCAGGTGAGGTATTTGCTAGGTCAGCTCAGATCGTAGAATGGACAGGTAAGGTCGTTCGTAGGTCAGATTAAATACTTTGGTAGGTCAGGTCAGGTCGTTGGTTAAACAGATGAGGTTTTTGTTTGATCAGGTCAGGTAATTGGCTGGTCAGGTAAGGTAATCGGCTAGTCAGGTCAGATCAAACGACCAAGACCTCACAGTGTACATAGTTGAGCCCACCATACTAAAAGTTGAGACGACCACATGCGGGATTGCATCAGCAATGGTCGGCTCATCTCACCCGACCATGCTCTTTGCAATATACATCTCACCTGGTACTCAGCTCAGAAGCTCACCTGACCTGACCATATGTAGTGTCAAGTCGTGCGAAGGTCGGGTGAACTTTTCGTATGGTCGGGTCACCTCAGCTCTCACGACGGTCTTGATAACAGTGTGCACAGCATTGTGTATACGAAAGTGACGGCAGAAGTTGTCATGTCGAAGCAGGATATGCATCGATGAAGCATCTTGTTCACAGGTGTTTGCAAAGTGCAGGTCATTGATGGTCCTAAGCTGAGTGGAGGCGAGGTTGTTGGCTGGGAAGTTGAACTGACAGGTGAGGTTCTGATGGTGACAGCTCACCTCGCTACAGGTCGACCGAGCGGTGCGCGGTGCCAGACGAACTGACACGGCCATCCAAAGGATATATACATGCACGTCAATATGAAAATCTCATTCAATCCTGTCTACCGTATGCCCATCCCACAACCACTCTCCGTACGAGAACAACTACCCCTTCCCTCCACCCTCGCCCCTCCGTCCCATCAACCCCAACCATCGCTCGAGATCGAACTCCCCGTCACTGAGATCATTCGGGTTCCCGCAATACTTGAACACGAAACCATCGATACTCTGCCCCGCTTCCCCCTCGCCATCCACGATATTAATCCGACAAGGCGACGGCCAGTAGTTCCGCGTCTCATAAGCCGCCAGCCTCGCGGCACCCGCTGCATCACGGACCTCGAACACCGATCCCTCGACGACGCTCCGCGCCTCGTCGACGACGGCTGGATACTGACCCCACAGACGCGCCCTGTAGCCCACGATCCACGCAGGTCGCAGCACCGGGCGGTCGTGCTGTTGCAGGACTTCGCGCAGGATCTCGGGGTCGCGCAGCGTGCCGTAGAAGAAGTACCAGCCGGTCGGGGGCGTGAGGGGATCCCAGTCGAGATGCGAGATTTTGCTCTCGTACGCCCAGCCGGGTGGGGCTGCGCGGACCTTCAGTGCTATCGAAGAGTGCTTGTGGGTTGATGATGGTGGGAGGGGTGGAGGTGTTGGGGGCGCGGTGGGGTTCATGTTTGATGATGCTGTAGTTGTGCCCCGGAGTTCAAGTGTTCACTTCAGGTCGAGTGGAGGTGGCACAGTCGTCCGATCCTCCACTTGAAGAGATGTTAGCTGATGGCAGAAGACACACCAGCCGGTGAGTCTGTAATGCAACACTACGTGATGTAGACGGGTACCTAGCTAGGCGTCTCCAGAAAAGGCGAGCAAGCTGAAGACAAAGAAGAAGCTGCAGGACAAGAACCGAAACATCATGTTGATGAAGACGCTGGAGAAGCCTTATGGAGTTGATGACACTGTCTTGAGAGGCGCAAAACTTGTAGAGTAGGTATGTAGGTACATGGCTTTCTCTTGGAATAGATAGGTACCTCAGGATAGATACGCTCGTCTGCTCATCCTCAACACCGTACCATTCCACTCGTTTCTCACCACACGCTCTTCACGAGATGGATCAACGTTACCACTGACTGGCGCGAAATCAGGGTACAACGATCGATTGCATCCTGCCGGCTGACTGTGTTTGGTGACTCGGCGGGCTCGGCTTGGGAGAGCTCCATTCAAGTTTGAAAGATCGGACGACTAAATAACTGTATGTACGGTGGGATATAGAACAATGTAAGCAAGCAAGCAACACAACCTCCTGTCCCTCGTACCTAGCCTTTCACTTTCTTCTCATCACATTACGGTTCATGTCTAAGTGTGTATTACCATCTCCCTTCAATAATCTCCCCAATACTCCTACTCTTACAAGAACGCCTTGGTCTCCTTCTCACACCACGACCACAGCTTCTCCTGGTTCGCCTCAGTCGCACCAATGTCAGGGCGCAACACGCAGAAGCGGCCCCAGGGACCGACGTATTTGCCCTCGTGCTCTTTCAACCCAGCTTCAGGACTCCAGCCCGCGAACAGCTCGGTGTAGCCGCCAAACTTCGTGTCGTAGATGAACAGCTTTGTGACGTACTTCTCGATGAACGTCTGGTGACGCTGCAGCTCCGACTGCAAATTGCCGGGGTTCCAGGCGTTGGTGATGATGCCGGACGAGGCGAAACGCTTGGCGTAGGCACGAGACAGCAGCACGTTGCTCGCTTTGCTCTGCGCGTAGTCCTTCATGCGGTTGTTGTGGTTTTTGGGTCCATCGGTCTGCGCATCGAACTCGATGCCGCCGTTGGGGGAGCCCATGGTCGCGAGGGAGGCGGCCCAGGTCACGCGCACGCTACCGGCAGCAGAGGAGGCGGCGGTCTTCTGGAGCAGAGGGGTGAGGTAGTTGGTGAAGAGCCAGGGACCCAGCACATTTGTGCCTATCTGCAGCTCGTGGCCTTGCTCGGTTTTGGAGCCGACTGGGGGAGTCATGACGCCGGCGTTGTTGGTAAGGACATCAAGACGCTGCTCCTTGGCGAGGAAGTCGTCGGCGGAGGCCTTGATGGTCGGGAGATCGGCGAGATCGAGCTTGAGGTATTCGATGCGGCCATCGGAGGATGGGTGTAGGGTCTTCAGCTTCTCAATGGCGGAAGCGCCTTTCTCGGGGCTGCGGCCAGCCAGGTAAATGGTGCCGTTCTTGCCATAAAGCATCTTGGCCAGCTCGAGGCCGACACCAGTGTAGCCACCCGTGATGATGAAAACGCGGCCGGTCTGATCAGGAAGCTGGGCCTCAGTGAAGGTGGGCTTCGGGATGAAGGCGCATTGCCGCAAAGTGTCGAGGTAGAGGTTGCCAGACATGATGAGTGGTGGTGGCGATGGTGATGATGGGGTGTTGTCTCCAGAGAAGGAAGGTGAGCTTATATATGTTTTCGGAGACTTGAGACGAAGCAGTGACAGCGCCTATAAATCTGATGCTGCAGTCGACGGCGTTGGCAAGGAGATAGAGTCGATGATGCCGGGTCGCATATGTATGATATGCATGCTGCCAAAGTCAAAGGCCTTTGTTCGCCAATGCGCCTTAATTCCGAAGCGCGCATCACAGCGCTAAAGTCGTGATTGAGGTAAGAGATGCGCCGGCGGATGTGGATCGAGATCTCATCTTTCCGTGTGTCTTTCTTTCGTTCGTCCAACAGGTGTAGATGCTGTTGTTGAGGCCTCCATTCCTATTCATTCGCGTGATCTGCCGACAGAGTATCTGATGCCAGTGCTGTGACTCTCCCAGCCTCTTGTGCATAAAAGGCCGTCTCCCCCGCCAGAAGCAGCGGACACCCCGCATAAATTAATGAAATGCATTGGGCGTGTTTCCTCTCGTGATGAACATGTTTCGGGCCCAGCATCAGACATGTCTGCGTGTTTCTGTCAGCATGTTTCTCATCCAGACTGTGTATATTCGCTGTTGTTGAGTATTTATTCAGTATCGCAGTATATCAATGCAAGATCGGATCGGAGGGCACCTCGGGCAACGCCTGAACGTGCGGGCAGAGAAAAGCACAGATGCAGACACAGACGCGACCTCAGGCTGTTAGCGTGTTCAGCTCAACCCAGTCCACTTCATTCCGCTGCACCACATCGCCCATTTCTTCTCGCCCGGCCAGACGCACGCGACCTCATTCTTCATCATTGTCTCGTTGCTGTACTCTATTGTCCTGGTATCATGTTCATTCACCGTTGAGAAGCATTGCTTTCGTCTCCGGGCTGCTGCTACGCGCTGATATCAAGCCGTGGGTCCTCGATTCCACGCACGCGGGAAACGAAACGAAACCTGCAAGCCCTCGCGCTCTACCCACGAACACGCTTTTCCTCCCCTGCCCACCACAAAAGCTGCTGATCGACACGCGTGCCCATCACAATGGCAGACTCAGCACATACCGCAAGCGGGAAAAACACGACGACATCGCGTCAACCAGCTCTGCTCCCGGCATTCGAGCCCTTCTCCTCCTCACCCGGCCTGCCTCGTCCGGCCAAACGCAAGCTCGAAGACATCATTGAGGACCGACGATACTATCCTACTCCCATCCCTACCTCTTCCACGGGCATTCTACCGTCGTCTCCACCAGCAGCTAGCCATCAGACGCGTCCCACCATCCAACGCACCGTGTCCACCCTCTCGGAACGCGCTCCTCTCGGTGTCGTGCCTTCGGTGGATCTCCCTGCCAATGGCGAACCTGTGCTCATGGGCCGCTCGAGCACCTCATCAGACTACCAGCTGGCTCCCGACCGACATATCTCTCGCGTTCACGTACGTGCTGCCTATCATGCACCCAACCACATCTTCCCACACGGAAAGGTGGAGGTCCAATGTCTAGGCTGGAATGGAGCCAAGGTGCATTGCAGAGAAGAAGTCGTGGAACTAGCCAAGAATGAGGTGTTCGTGTCGGAGAAGCCGATGGCCCAGATCATGATTGATGTGCTGGACACACGCGTAATGCTCGTGTGGCCGAAGGATGACACACGTGAGCCTCTTTCGGTAGGATCCAGATCACCTTGGGTGTCCGAGTCACCTACCAAGCAACGGTCTACCGCCGTGGCCCATCTCGCGTCTAGCCCACCACCATTCCCTCTGCAACGACCTGCATCACCCATCTCGCCATCACCCTTTGGTGCGACCTTCACATCCACCTTCCGTGCTGATGATATCGATGACGGCCCGGTCAAAGTGTATGAAGATCACAGCTCAGATGAAGATGCACCTCATGACCCAACACCTGAGCCTATTGCGGTGGATACTGCCTCTCCCGTGAAGCGATCCACCGTGTCACAGTCGAATGACCTGACCAAGATCTCTCATTCCACCACGGCCACCGACCCAGAAGACTTTTCTGACCACAACGAGGAGAATGACCCTATCATCCACTCGTTCGGCCCGTTCGGAGACAACATCCTACAACGCTTTGAGTCCTTCCAGTCGACCTCGCCAGAGCGAAAGCGAAAGCCTCTTGCATCCTCCTTCAACTCACCTGGTCGCAGTGCATCAGCACCACGTCCCCGCAGCAGCCCCGTGAAGAACCATGTCATCAACCAGCTGGCCTTCTCACGCGTTCATTCTCTCCCACTCTCCACAATCCACAGCAATCTTCCAGCTGAACTTCGCGGCGCCAAGGCCAAACTTTCCAACACCGAAGACCTTGATGTCCTCACAACATCAGCTCTGAAGGAGATCCTTGATGACATTCCCTGCGTCGGTGAGATCAGCCGTGAGGGAAAGGATGCTGCAGGCAAGCTGCTCGAGAGTGAATTTTACTACGTCCCCGAGATGGATACCGATCAGAACCGTCGTGATACTGTCACACACAGTCTAGGCAAGACCAGCATTCGCGCTGCAAGAAAACAACACAAGGTATGCTGTGACCCCAAAATCCATCCATCGTACCCATGCTTACAACTTGTAGCAATATTATTGGAAGCGTCCTCGGCATTGAGACTTACATTCTCGGAATGCTGAGTCTAAAGCAATTGTGAATGGCTTGTCACGATGTTCCGGCCTTTTCCTGTTTCGTTTCCATTCCCCACATAGCGACAAGCGTTGGATTTGTAACGTTTTGTAGAAGCTCTCGTCGTGCATTCGCAGACATATTGCTTTTGGCCCGGCGTTCGTGTAGTGGAATGCGAGAGTTGTAACGCACCGCAGGCAACTGCGTTGACGGTGTCATCTACGGTTACCCCGTCGATCGGTCCCTTAGATCGTTCCAGCTCCATACTTTACTGGATCTCAGATGGGGGAGAGCTGTCATAGCGCTTTAAGGACAAGCTTTACATAGATGAAAAGTATCGCTTCAGGTCAAGTCGCCTCGTGAAGAGCCATGCCGCTGCTGAATATGTATTACGAAACAACGTAGATATTAAAGCAGTTAGCTATCACATGTCAGAATAAATTTTGTGAAATCAGAGTGACGTCGCGACGATGTACCCCGCATTATGGAGGGGTCCGCGAAACGTGGCAGCGGCACGATCCTCGCGTTCCCGTAGAACTGCTTGAGAGATCCACTTTCACACTCTCGAGGCAGCATCATCTGTTTGACTTGGTTGTTTGCCTCTCAATACACCGCAAACACACATCGCGCACAATGCATCTAGCGCGCGGTCTAATGCCGCTGGCTTCACTGCTAAGTCTGGTGCTCTTAGCAAAGTCAGGCCAAGCGCACCCTGCCATCGAAGTAGTAGAGTCAAGCGCCGAACTCCCTCCTCAACACACCACCGCCACCACCACCACCAAACCACTGCCCCTCCTCATCTGGCACGGCCTCGGCGACAAGTTTGACAACCCGGGCCTCCAATCTGTGCGCGACCTCGTCCAGTCCATCCACCCGGGCACGCACGTCCACCTGATCCGCCTCGGCGACACGGGCGACGACGACCGCACGGCGACCTTCTTCGGCAACCTGACGGAGCAAATCGACACCGTCTGCCACGACCTGCTCGCCGACCCCATCCTCACCACCCTCCTCTCCCCCGACCACACCCTGCGCGTCAATGCCCTCGGCTTCAGCCAAGGCGGCCAGTTCCTGCGCGCCCTGCTGCAGCGCTGCCCGCCCCTGCGCGTCCGCTCCCTCCTCACCTTCGGCAGCCAGCACAACGGCATCGCGCAGTTCCAGCGCTGCACCGCCTGGGACTATGTCTGCCGCGGCGCCGCGGGCCTGCTCGCCGGCAACGCCTGGGCCGACTACGTGCAGGCCCGCGTCGTGCCCGCCCAGTACTACCGCACGCTGAACGCGACCACCCGCCAGCCCAGCGCGGCCTACCTCGCGCACTCCAACTTCCTCGCCGACGTCAACAACGAGCGCGCGGAGAAGAACGCGGCGTATGCGGTGCGCGTGGCGGCGTTGCGCCGCTTCGTCATGGTGGTGTTCAGCGAGGACACGACGGTGATTCCGAAGGAGAGCGGGTGGTTCGCGGAGGTGGAGGCGGGCGAGGAGGGCGAGGAGGAGGTGGTGGTGACGCCGCTGCGGGAGCGGGCGATCTATAAGGAGGATTGGCTGGGGTTGAAGGCGTTGGATGCGAAGAAGGGCGGGCTGGTGTTTCGGACGATCCCCGGGAGGCATATGGAGTTTCGGGAGGGGGTGTTGGAGGAGGCTATTGGGGAGTTTTTGGGGCCGGAGGAGGAAGAGGAGGTGGAGGAGATTGTGGGGCTGCTTGAGCAAGGGGATGGGGGGCGGCTGTGGACATAGAGTAGGCGGAATGGATGTACGAACATAATGCCTGTGTAGTGAAAACGAACCGTGAAGAGTGCCGTTAGTGCTGTTAGACGCACTTCCAGAACAGGGAATCTCGAAACAGTACGGTCACGGGAACGCCATCCAAGGATCAAACGTGTATATGCGTTGCTACCTCCTCGTTCAATCATCCTCGCCTTCCTCTTCGACCTTTGCGCTCAAGTTGCGTTGCTGCAGTGCAGTCGATGTGGCTGGTGCTGCCGGCTCCGCGCCCGTCGTGCTAGCCGGCGGAGACGCAGCATCTGAAGCAGACTCTTCAAGCTCCTCAATCCTTGGCTCTTCGACCGCGGGTCCACCTTTCTTCACCGCTGTGCCATTGGCCTTCGCCTCGCGTCTGGCCTTCTTGCGGTCACGTTCCTCCTTCTTGCGCTTCTTGACCGCCTTCTCATCCTCGTGCCACGCCCACAGTGGCTTGAAACTGTCGAAGAAGCCGACGTCTTCGAACAGGTTGGGATACAGCCAGAACCCGGGCGGGACGGCGAACATGGTGACGAGGAAGAGGATCAGACGGAAGATGGCCATGGCGAAGAAGAGCCCGAGCACGCCCAGCATGGCCATGCTGAGATACCAGACGCCGAGGCGGAGGTGGTAGGGCCAGACGGGGAAGAAGACGACCGCGAGGATGAGCACCAGCGCCCCCACCGCGTACAGCTTGTTCTTCCATTGGCTTCCCTCGTACAGCCAGACGTAGTAGAAATCGTCGTGCGCTTCTTGCTGCGGCTCCACCTTGACCGTCCACAGACCCTTGACCCGCTTCTTCTTGCCGTGGTTGTGGCCGGCGTGCTCGTCGACCTTGCTCACCCGCAGCGCGAGCAGCGACATGGGCAGCATCTTGAACGTATTCTCGGCCGTCACGCGATCGTGCACTTCCGGCAGCAGCGGGTTCTTCTTGCGCGCTTTCTTGTATGCTTCCGAGTGCAGGGCGCGGATCGCTCGCTTCACTCGAAACATGTCCTTGCGTTTCTCTTGGAAGATGCACGTTCGTGGCTTGAGATCCTGCGAGCGGAAGAAATTGGCGAGGGCGAGTGCTTCGGGTTTGGGAGGACCGGGCTGGATGGGCACCTGTTGCCCTGGCTGTGCTCCGCTCGAAGGTGGTGGGCCGGGAGGTCCGCCTTGTTGCTGTCCTTGCTGTTGTGCCTGTTGCTGTGCTTGCTGCTGTCGCATCTGATGCTGAGCCATGGCTTGTTGCTTGAGACGTTCGACGTATTGTTGGACCGACATGCCGTTCTTCTGTGCTTCCGCAGCCAGCTGCTGCTGCATCATACGTATTTGTTCGGGCGTTGGCTGGGGCTGTCCAGGCGAGCCGAATTGAAATCCTGCCGGCATCTGGCCTTGCGGCGGCGGACCACCCGGTGGCGGCCCTTGTGACTGTTGTTGAGCCATGCTGTGCGACTGCGATGTGGTGGATAAGTGGTCGAGATCACCGGGAAGCGGGACTCGAGCTTTTTGACGATATCCTTCGAACATGGAGGCCAACTGTACGGATATGGATGACTAAGGCAGCCGCGTTAGCGTCGGCAATGCCCGTCACACACCAGTCGCAAAATTGAATCTCCTTCATTCTCAATCCGTCCTTTCGTTTGTTGCGACCACACTCCCCCGTCACTCTTTATCCTCTTCACACCTCGAGTCCGGCAGACTACCTTACTCACTAGCCATGGGTAAGTATCGCCTTCTCGAATGCTGGCTAGTCCCCCTGCTGATATCATGATGTCCTACAGCCCCCAAGTTCGACCCCAGCGAGGAGAAGATCATCCACCTCCGTGCCACCGGAGGTGAGGTTGGTGCTTCGTCTGCACTCGCTCCCAAGATCGGTCCTCTTGGTCTCTCGCCCAAGAAGGTCGGAGAAGATATTGCAAAGGCCACCGGTGACTGGGTATGTCTCATGCGAGTTTCAATGGTCCAGCACGTGAGCACGATACTCATACGTTCCACAGAAAGGTCTCCGTGTCACCGTTCGCTTGACCATCAAGAACCGTCAAGCCGCCGTCTCCGTCGTTCCATCTGCATCCTCGCTCGTCATTAAGGCCCTGAAGGAGCCCCCGCGAGACCGCAAGAAGGAGAAGAACATCAAGCACACCAAGTCCGTCCCACTTGACGAGATCATCAACATTGCCCGCACCATGCGCTTCAAGTCGATGGCCAAGGACCTGAAGGGTACCGTCCTCGAGATACTCGGCACGGCGTTCTCCACCGGCTGCCAAGTCGACGGCAGAAGTCCCAAGAGCATTCAAGAGGACATCCACAGCGGCGAGATTGAGAGTAGGTGTTCCCCATGGCATAGGTCATGTCTCTTACAACATGCTGACAAGACGCAGTTCCTGAGGAGTAAATGTACATCACGAAATCTGTGCATTTGTCTTGGCTTATGATCTCGAAAAAGCATCTCGGGCTTCGGCGTTTGGCGCCTGGGGGCGGTTCTTCATGATGGCTTATGGAAAAGTCTACGAAACTAGATGATGCGGCTGGCAAAACAGCTTACGCCCAATTCCAAGCAGTCTCACAAGGCTGCCTCGCGCCACGACTCTCATCTCTTTTCTCTTTCTTCAATTCTCTCCATCATCCATCTCACATTTCCAGCAGCAGCTCCCCAACCATGATCTTCCCAAAACTACGAACCCGATGCCTAGCATCATTCCTCTCCCACTTCCATCATTCCCCTCCACTTTGCCAACACTCTGGCCCTGATCCACGCATCCGTGATCTAGGCCTATTTTGGTGCAAAGAAGATGAACGTCTATGTCCAATTACTCACCGCGTCGTCCTGTTGATCAGTGGGCGGAGTGGTCCATCATTTTCTGGTCCACATCTCTTGGAAGCAGCCTACTCGAAATCGAAAGCCGTCGAGTCAAACGTATGATCTCGTTCGACATCTTTCGACAACGTTGTTGGGCGTGCGAAGGCTTGCGATCCGATATGTAGGATGGATGTCTGGAGAAACCTGACTTAGGGTTCATAAGTATACTGCAATGAAGTCGTTTTGCCTTGCGGCTTACACCTATGTCATTCATTTATTACTGCATGTCAAAGATGCGGAAGATGTCACGTACGTTATTTGATATGGAGACATGTCTCGTCTGGCACTCGCTGGTATACTAAGCACAAGTCTATTCGTCGCGTTTCGTTGAGGATCACACAAATAGCACAGTCACACGAATGAACATGAAGAATCAAGGTCTTTTGAAGAGTTTGAACGCCATGCGTGCTGGATCTCATGGGTGCTATCTCATTCAAGTGAGCATGACGTCGCATAACCATCGCTGCACATCCGGTGCACCTCCCAAAAGAACTCCGCTGGATCCCATTCTGCATGGAACATCGTCCACTCTCCATCCGACCCCGGTCGCACACGCGCCACCACTACTTCAGCTTCTTCTTGGGGCGGAGCTGGTTGGTGTGGCCGCACTTCTTCTTACGGCAGTTGGTCGCACGTGGAGGAAGACGAGCCTGTATAGTAGGGATATCATGTCAGAGGCTACGCTCATCAAGCGGACGTGCGGTACCGGAAGAGGACTTACGTAGCACTTTCGGCAGATCATCTTGTCGCAGTTGTACTTGGAGGCCAGGGCCTTGAGGGAGGGCTCGATGATACCGCCACGGAGACGGAGGACGAGGTGGAGAGTAGACTCCTGTTGTGGTAAAACCCGTCAGCATGTGGTCTCCCGCTCGGACAATGTCTCTTCTGCCACAATTCATCTTCCTCCCCTGCTCATCGCCACAGTTCTCCGCTCCCTTCCATTTCCCTTCTCACAGTGCTGTCATACCTTCTGGATGTTGTAGTCGCTCAGGGTGCGGCCGTCTTCAAGCTGCTTGCCGGCGAAGATCAAACGCTGCTGGTCCGGGGGAATGCCCTCCTTGTCCTGGATCTTGCTCTTGACATTGTCGATGGTGTCGCTCGATTCCACCTCGAGGGTGATGGTCTTGCCCGTCAGGGTCTTTACGAAGCTGGTGGTCGGAATCTTGGGTCAGTATAACGTCTCGGTGGACTTCTTTCCTGTAGGACGGGCTCACATCTGCACTGTAGAAACTGTCAGTATACTGTGCTCAGGCCACTCATCGTGCGCGTTAGAAATTTCGCACACGGACGGATGCAGAACGTACTCTTGGTTGGACCTTCGGGTGTTGTCTGTTCGGTAGCAGCAGAAGCGTGTCGTCGGTCTCGCAGTGACGAGGTAGAATTCGGTGCGGGACCGCAAGTCTTGGCACGTCGGGCGATTCGCGTTTGCCTCAGGCATCACAAACCACTCGACATGACGCCTCACACTCCACTTCCAACGACAAGCTGGAGCCAACGACATCTTGACACCTGAGCATCGCACGCGCCACAGCTGTATCACACTTGCTATCTTGCTCGTGCACATTTACCCTGTCATCTGCGAGTGCCACAATGTACTGTGTCCCATCATCGCACGTTCACGAGGTGATCTGCATATGGCGCATGACGCCGCCCAGGCAGGGAATGGCTGTGTCTAGTGGCTGGTCACGAGGACATTGGTTGAGGCGCCATGTATCTACACGATCAAGCTTGCACCACTCATTTCATCTGCTGGTGGCTGCAATGGGCCCTGCGCGAAGCTGAGGTGGCGAGGCATGTGTGCAGTGTTGCTTGTGCTGATGATGTGCGAAGCCACCCAACACCAACAGTCTGGCTGCGGATGTGGAATGCGGCGAATGTCCAATCATATTACCCGCTGTGCGAGTAGACCGGTAGCAGAGGAGGAGCAGCGAGGTTAGTATCGGAGGTAAGAGAGGATGAGGAATTTAGAGTCGCGGCCCCATGAGATAGGCGGAGCACGAACTCAACACCGCGGAAGGATTTCGCAGTACTGTGCGTTCTAGTCATTGCGCAGTCCATTGTCGGGAATGGTAACGATGGACGGTACAGACAGCACTGGAACACGAAGCTGAGCTGCACGACGAGCGGAAGGAACTTCACATTCATGTCATTTGGGGTATCATACATAATCATAGACTCAATGTCGCCAAAGATCGGCACAGAAATCGCGAACGCAAGGTGCCCGCCCATCGCCACAACAGAAAGGACGAGATCGCCAGCCTTCAAGAGGGGAGCTGTCGTGATTAGGATAAGGTCAGCTATGGACGTGAAACAGGAAAGCTTGATCGATGCTGGAGAAATGATTCGACCTCGTCGATTTGGCATATGCAGGGTAAGCACGCCGATTAATGCTGGTACTCGCGAGACCATGAGGTGGAGCGATGAAGATAGCGAAAGCTTGTAAACCAACGAACGAAAAGATGGGTATCATGGTCCGAATTAGAATGTAGTATTGTATGTGTCGCAGTTAAACCCTTGGAGAACTCTATTGTTGTTGAAGAGCGGGCGTCGAGATAGGATGCTGACGATGATTTCAAGGCACCGTACATATGAAGGCATGCGTCAAGAGTGGTCTCCATTCGAAGCAGCACTTGGAAGCCGTCGGTGGCCAATTCAAACGGCTTCCAACACAGAAAGTGGTGAGGCGCAAAGCTCTGAAGAAGGCGTCAATGACGCGTCCATTGTAGGCGAGGCGAGGCAGCGGATAGTGCTGATCATCTCGAAGGATGCGGAAACCGGAGTGATACGCGAGGGTGTGGTGGATGTTGGTGAAGGAGGGTGGCGAAATCCAGGTAGCGCTGCATGGTGGAAGAGCGCATGACCTTGACGTGGGGTGACTAGGCAGAGCAGTCCAGCTTAAACGGTTATCGTGCAAGTAAATCCTGGTCTAGATTATCTGGTATTTGTCTGCTGATGGCTGTGATCTTCGTATCCTTGAAGAGGTACGAATCGTGTTTCTGGCCGCAGCGCCTGGCTGGTCATAGACGTGGGGTAACGATGCTGTTGGCCCATCTGGTACGGCTGAGTGGTCGGCGGAAGACCAGTCAACGGTGAGGCGCTCGTATAAGATGCAAAATCCCAAGAAGCATCTCCACCAGTTGATGTCGCTGGATTATTGGAGATGTATTGCACTGCAGGCTGGTGCCACGAAGTTGCCTGACCTGCAGCGGTTGTCGGAACGGCGGCACGAAGATCTGGCTGGCCTGCTGACGGGCCGATGCCGAGACCTGCTGATGCGGCAGCATGTGAAGAGTACGTCTTGGATCTCATGCTATTTGGAGCATAGGTGTGCCCATAGGCGGTGATCATCCCGCCTGGCCCAGATCTGGGAGACGTGCCCGGACCAAGGCTGTACTCGCCAGTCGTCGTGTATGTGGGCGCAACGGGAGTGTGCATCATACCAGCCGTGGAGGAGTAACTCGCAGACTACAACTGATGTTAGCGGTAGCCAATGAGGATCTAATGGCATGCATCATGCGATGCAATGCGGGCAGGGATGACTTGCATATTTACTGATGATCTTCTTCAAGGCCGTCGCCAAGATCCGCCATGGAAAGACTTTAACGTCTTTCTCGATATTCCGGGGTTTAGGGTTGGGGAACCCCATGATCAGCTTGAAGAACTCCTCACTGTCAGCTTTGGCCTTGGACACCGTCGCCGGTCGGAAGCCCTCGAGGTTGCGCCGGATCCGATTCTTTTCTTCCACAGTGAAGCGTACGGCTACAAGCGACTCGAGGAGTGAGATGGTATCGACGCTGGTGACATAACACTCTTTTCTTTCCTCCCAATAGATACAGCTGACGCAGATACTGTTGGGGATGCGAGTTTCAAGCGTCACCGGCTCGAACGTGGCTGAGATGACACTCCCGGTCTGGGTTCGTCTGAATTGGACCAGGCGACGACGGGCATCACGTTCAGTCGGCGTCCACTTCTCGCTCGTCATGCTGTTGAGCTCTCCAATGATCCTGAGTGATGCCTTTGAGTTTGGCGGATACATGCTGTATGTGCTCAGGCTATTCGCCGGAGCCATGCTGGTGGGTGCAGTCGGAGAACTATGCATTGTTGAGGTACGTATCAGTGGCGGAGCGCTTGACGTTGACGATTGCATCGTCTGTGAGGACCTCTCCCCGCTCGCCATGGTCGAAGCAGGACTACGGCTTGCAAAGTGTCCACTTGCATGATTGGCCCAGGGTGAGCCACTTTGTGGTTGAACTGATAGCGATGACTGATCTGCAGGAACGCCATAGAATGGTGTAGCTTGTGTGGTAGACACGGGCAGGCCATAATCCTGTTGATAGTTCGAACTGAAGCGAGGACTCTGCGTTGACACATCTTGATAGCTTGTCTGGCGAAACGACGAGGGTGCCGAAAGTGGTGGTCCGGAGACTGGTAAGTATGGGATGTGCTCGGATTGTCGGGGAAGCTGCTGGGAGGGCGCTCTTTTGACTGGTGAGTGGCGAGGGGATGCCTGCAGGGACAACTTGCGTTTGCGCGGGGCGACCTCTGGCGAGATCGAAGAGTAGAAGACTGGAGAGTCTGTATAAGTGAAGCTGCCGAACTCGAACGATGGCACTTCCCAATGGACTGTGCTGTTGTCCAACACGAGATGAAGCGGTGTTGGAGACGGTGACTCCGTTAAAGAGAGCGGAGGCACCGTCGCTGATATGGTATACTCATACATCTCGGTTGGCTGAGCTGAGGGGACTTTCGTGAGCACACCCACACACCGCTTTTGACCGAACTGGATGTAAAATGTCGTTGGTGGGACTTCCAAGTCGTACGAGGATCGTAGAGAAACAGTGATCTCGGTGCCGACAATTCCTTGGGATGGTCTGTACAATGTGATTTCGGGGACCTGACGAAAACCAGTGGCCATATAAGTAGAAAATTGGGGATTTGAATAGCCAATTTGGTCATGTGTTCCATAGGGTTGAGCAGGTGCCATGAGCGGCACCTGAGGGAGAATAGATGGTACCTGCGCTTGAGTGCTCATGAAAGGCGCGGAATAGGTGTGGTGGGCCCCATAGCTCAAGTCCTGGGTGCCTTGCTCTGGCCTTGTGGCTGGGTACTCTACATCGCCACAATCAGTCAGAACAGTCATACGCCAATACAGTACACGCGCACGCATCATGCATCTTTCGGATCAAGGTGTCGAGGCACATGAGAAGTATGTCAACATACCATGCACATAGTTTTGAGGTTTGCCGTACTCTGACATTGACAGCAACAGGCTTCGTGGGTCGGACTGGTCAAGATGCCCGTTGTCGGGGCCGCCCCGGTAGCTTTCGACGACTGATATTGGGATACCGCAATCCTCATCGACGACGACGAAGGATTTGCTATCGCGTCGGTCTTCCCAGTCCTGTGATTGCGTCAGTCCATTGTATATGTATGTCGTAGTCGGGTTTCAGCTTGTGCTGTAAGGTGCAGCGCTCGGAACCTTCGAATGCAGCTGATCGAGTTGATATGAGTGGATGACTTATCGAACGTACCTTTGCATGCATAAGTCTGCCGGTAGCCAGGATTGCGATTGACCCTTTGTTTGCGGAGCTGGAGCGTCTGCTGATCTTTAAAACCAGATGCTTCGCCAAGTATGGGACACTTCGAAACTGCAGTTGAGCTTTATAGCATCACCAATCACCAACGAAAGTGGCTCAACGATCGCCGTGAAGGAGGATACGCTCTGAAATGCAGTTGTCCGGCCGAAACACGCGATTGTGGAGGAAGCTTGTCGTCCTCCGGGAAAGTATCTGTCCAAGATGAGTGGCTATCGGTATGGACAGCCTGGGCCAATCGAGAAGTGTTCCGCTGCCGCGACGGATCGTTGCTCGTCTCGCAGTCGTTCGCAGGAGGTCGCCTAATGCTCCCCGCACTGGGTTTCGAACGTGCAGAATTTACTACTGTACGTTCCCGAGACCGGGGGCAACACGATTGATCCAGATGAGAGCGATATCTGCTCCCCAAATCTGAAGACGTTCGCATTAGTTCTCAGTCTTGCACTCATATGTTCCGGTCCGTCCAGAGCACCAGCATATTTGACATGACATACCTTGTCCCGACGTCGGAACCGAAAGACACCTACCGAACGATTCTCACGATGAGGCGGCTGCTATGAAAATAGACGTTCGGGGTAAAGTCCCATTGGATAATCGTGACTGGTCGGCCAGAGCAGTGAAGTGAGATGATGAAGTGATTGATCTTGCAGCACTTGGCTCGTTTGTGTTTGCCGTACAAGGACTATTGAGCGATGTGTAAGTACATACGATTGATACTCTTCGTTTGTTGGTCCAGTCGTACCTCGTTTGTTATCGTGACGTCAAACTGGCCAAAGGAAGTCGAACTTCAAAGATGATGCGATCCCAATTGCATCCCTGTCCCAGGTGAGCGCGTTGGTAGGATCGTAGTGGTTGTTCGCGTCAATCGCCTGCCAAGCTGATGTTCAGATCTTGGTAAGATCTGTCTCGATCAATAGATCTGTGATTCAGTGTTTCACAATGTCTGAGGTCTTGGGAGAGAATGTTTGGATGGATGTGTTCACAAGCGGCGGGGGGACCCAACAAAAAAGCCAGCACATCAACAACAGCAAAGTGGTGGGTGAATAGGTGAATGATAGTCAAGTAGGAGAGAGCCGTGCGTCAGTCAATAATGGCCAGGAAATGAGTGGTGGTGATCGATCTGCATCTGCTCCAAGCGCAGCGAGCTCCCGTCCGCTCCAATGTACATACCTCGATACAGGGCAAAGATGCCGGCGCCGATTGCTGACCGGCGCACCTGGCGCCTGACAGATCTGCCATGGCTGGCGCCGCATTATTGCGTCGTATGAGCAGCGCCAAGTGAGGCTGGCTTGTGGCAGATGCTCCCATCCCGTGCTGTCTGTTCGAGGAATCTAGCAGACTATGGCGGCGGCGCGGGAGATACGAGATTTACGCGGGCGAAGAAGCTTAAATGTTTAAGACGAGTGCTAAAAGGAGGGTTAGCGGCAGGGACTCAGCCGCGAGAAACTCCAGCATCGCGTCTCTTTCAGACAGATAGAAGTCAACGGCGGATCTCCGTGACGTCGTGATGTCTGGGGATCGCTTTTGTTGTGGTGCGCGTTGCTGGAGCACGAGCGGCAAGGGTGTCGTCCGGGGAAGCAGGGCATTGGAAAACCACTCCCTGATTCTTCTTCTTCCCCTCTCCTTGTGTGGCAGCATGCGCGTCATTGCTGCTCGGGCGCTCTGGTTAGTCAGGCGTGGCTATACCGCAGCGAGATTGCGCGCAAACAAAGGTACCCGCCGGCGAGCGCATTGCATGTCACGAGTGCACGAATTGGGCAGAACAGGTCATAGGAGGATCGGCTGTGGAAGATTTAGAGTGCAGGAAACGTCCACTAGTGGGCGTGCCACGCTATTGGGAACGGTTGGCAGTCCGCGCCGCTGGGACTTCCAGAAACGTTGACTCGTTGGCCAGAATCAGACGCGCATCCCTGTCCCCTATTACGCTTTCATTATACACGTTACATACAATATGGCCTGGAAAGATTACCACGGGCTCGACGTGCAGAAGAGAATGCCTCATTCCGGCATATGTCTGCCCTACGGTCGACTCCAAGCTCAATCCGGCGGAGCAAGAACGTCTCGGCCGCCGGCTGCCATTCCTCATCGATGTCATCCACCGTGAGAAGATGCTCATCATGAGTAAGTGCTGCCGTGGCACATTCTCAATCTTCAGTGCCTTTCTAGTGCACGTGTGATGCAGCGGTAGAGCAGGTCGTGTACGGTGAATACATGTCTTGCTGACTGAGGGAATCAGCAAGCCTGTTGCACACTGGGATCGGTCATTGCTGTCTGCCCTCATCACCACATCCAGGCTTCTGGCCATGCCACTCAGCATCACAACGAAGGAATGCCTACGCGTAGATGCGCAGATCGACGCGCACGCTGCACGTGCTATATGTGCCGACTTCGCCAATTTGCCTGCGTCCACCTTATGACACAGAGGGTATATCTTATAGATGTACGGACCTCGCTTCATTACCGCACCAACATACTTCTCCATCTTATGGAGGTCAACTTCCACCATCAGCGTCACAGACACCACCGCCATCAACATCGCCACCATCATCAAGGATACACGAGATTCTTCACCCTTGGTGGCGCCAGCTGATTGATATGTTCCGCGCCGATAACCGTTCTATCGACCAAGCAATCCATCCAATGCTTCTTCTCCGGGTCGGGTAGATCGTCTTCGCTTCCGTCTATATAGCGGGGCCACCCGTTGATAACGCCCGTTTGAGTACCACACGTTATCGAGACGCCAGCTTGCAACGTAGGCAGATGGATACAGTCTTCCAATTTCAAGCCACGGGACGTACATCATCGTTGTGGTCATTGTCGGCATTCCCGGCAAATTTCATGCTGACGCAACCAGCTATACTATATTCGAGTGCCGTCGAGGGTCTGGCCATGGCGACGGCACACTGACACAGGTGAGTTGGAGCATGTGGGTGGTCTGGCCCGCTCATGGCCGCAGGTGTTTAAAATTATGTTTCGTCCTCGAGATTCTGCAGTGACATTATCCGAGCAGGCTCATAGCTCGTGTGAGATGTGCTGTTCGGCCGAAATCGAGATTGCCAATCTTCGTGGTGGCCTGATGCGATCACAGCTGAACGAAAGGATACACCGTGATCTGATACATGCATCCAGAGCACATGCATGCATATTGCTTACAAGATCTGATACGTTGACGAGAGTTGATCTGGATTTCTCTATCAATATGCTAACTGACTCAAAATGTGCACTGCAACTGCAGGATGGCAAACCCGGATATACGCCTTAATGACCAAGAACGCCGGGGAACATTCACGATGAATGCAATCACCAGTCCATGCCCTTGGCGCCTCTTTCCCCACCCGCAAGGATCTGCTGTGCTTTGCCTTCAGCACCGAGGCCGTTCTGCAGATGGCTGGCCTGAATACCCTTACGACCCTTCATCTTCATGGCATCGAGTTTCTTGTCCATCTCCTCGAACGGCCCATGGACCTCGGTCTCTTCCTTGCGGACCTTGTACTTCTCCGTTCCGAGCACGCCATCTAGCTCTTCAACAGGCGGCAACTTGACATACACGTTACCGTCCTCTCGGGCCTCGACCGGGAATGTCGCAATATTGACGGTTTCGTCGTTGCTGCATCCACCAGCCTCTTCGCCGCCGAGTGTGTAGTTCCGCTTGTGCAACGGACATGAGACCCACAACTTGTTGTTCTCGACGTCCTCGCCAATCAAACCATCACTGAGCACGAAGGCGCGCTTGTGCGGGCACATTTGCTGCGTGGCATAGTACTTGCCTTTGACCTTGAAGATCGCCAGCTGCGTGTCGCCTCGCTTGACAGCTACACTGGACCCGGTCGGCGAGTCCGAGAACTGCTCGCTCTTGGCCAGTGGCTGCCAGCTGAGGTCGGTCCATTGTGTACCCTTGAAGTTCTCTGTCACCGACTCCTTAGGCCAGTAGGCAGGCCGTGATTGTGTGCGATCCTCGACCTGTTCGATAGCGTCCAAGGTTTCGTCTGTGTTGGCGAATTGCGAAAAGGCCTTCATACGCTCGGGCGACTTCAAGGTCTCGGTCCATTCGCAGAAGAATGTGCCGACCAAATCCTCCATCTGCTTCTCCAGATCCGCGCAAATGCCGAGCTTGTCCTCCAAGATGACCTCGCGCAGGTATTTGATCCCGCCAGGAAGGTTCTCAACCCATCGAGCTGTTCGCTGAAGTTTGTCGGCTGTGCGTATGTAGAAAGCAATGTAACGGTCTATAATTGGCACCACATCGTCTGGAGGGACGTCCTTGGCAAGGAGATCGCAGTGTCGAGGCTTGGCTCCACCGTTGCCACCTACGAAGATGTTCCAACCTTTGTCGGTAGCAATGAGACCGAAGTCCTTGCTTTGTGCCTCTGCACACTCACGAATGCAGCCTGATACACCGGCCTTGAATTTGTGCGGGCTTCGAATACTCTTGTAGCGCTCCTCCAAACGGACGGCCATGCCCACACTGTCGCCGATGCCGAAGCGGCACCATGTTGTGCCAACACAGCTCTTGACGGTACGAAGACTCTTAGCGTATGCATGTCCTGACTGTAGAAAATGTCAGTGGTTTGCTTTTCTCCGAGTCGCACTACGAATATGTTGCGACTCATCACGTGACGACAATTGCTTACCTCTAGACCGCCATCGATTAGTTCCTTCCAGATCAATGGTAAGTCGTTCTTCCGAGCTCCGAACATATCGATACGCTGGCCACCAGTGATTTTGCAGTACAACCCATATTTCTTCGCTACAGTACCCATGACGATCAACTTCTCGGCCGTAATTTCTCCTCCAGAGACACGAGGGACCACGGAGAATGTTCCATTGCGCTGGATGTTGGCGAGGAACCGATCGTTGGTGTCTTGCAGACCTCGGCGATCCTTGTCAAGAATGTGCTTGTTGAACAGTGATGCGGTGATGGAGCCAATCGCAGGTTTGCAGACTTCGCAGCCAGTTGAGTTCGCGTCCTTGCCGCACTCTTTCATGATCTCGGGAAAGGTCTCTAGGTGCTTGACGTAGATGATGTTGAACAGATCCGCACGCGAGTAATCGAAGTGTGGGCACAAGTGGTTCTTGACCTCCTGGCCCATGGACTTCATGGTCTTGTTGAAGAGTGTTTGAATCAGAGGCATACATCCTCCACATCCGGTACCTGCTTTTGTGCAAGACTTCACATCGCCAATGGACTTGCAAGTGCCATCCTTGACACTCTTGCACACGTCGCCTTTGGTAACGTTGTGGCAAGAGCAGACCTGCACATCATCGTCTAGATCGTCTCCATCGTCGTCGCCGCTCTTCGCGCCGACGATGAACTCGCTAGGTGACACTTCAAGAGCTTTCTTGTTCTTGACCATCGGTACGAGCTTGATATAATCTTTTGTGTCACCAATCATCATGCCACCAAGAAGGTATTTCCCGTCCATCGAGAACAGGTATTTCTTGTAGACCTGTTGGAAGGGGTCCTTGTAGGTGAGAGCCTTGACAGCTGGCGGAGGCGGACCGTCAGTGAGACTCTTCACCGCGTCTTGACCATCAGCAGCGCCTTCCTTCTTGGCGCCCCGTCGAGAAACAGGAGCTGACTTTGGTCCGTCTCGATCGGCGAAGAAGTCACCGAAACTTGCAACCTCAACGCCCAGAAGTTTCAGCTTGGTGCTCAAGTCCGGGGTCGCAAATTTACGAGGAGTGTGCGCCTTTGCTTGGGTAAGGTTGAACGCGAGAACGTCAGCCATCTCGATACCAGGTGCAATCAATCCGAACGTTTGGCTCTCCCAGCTAGCGCATTCGCCGATTGCGTAGACGTCGGCAGCGGAAGTAGACAAGTCGGGGCTGACAATAATCCCACCTCCACGGTCGGCACAGTTGATGCCTGAACTTCGGGCGAGCTCATCCCTGGCCTTGATGCCAATAGCGAAGCATATGCAGGTGCAGTCCATTGACTCGCCGTCCTCGAATGTGACACCCGTGACGTTGTTCTCGCCGTCGGTGTTGATCTTGCCAACTCGCTTGCTGAGGAGTACATCCAAGCCAAGAGCCCGTACTTGCTCAACAACCATTGTCCCGGCATCGCCATCCAGTTGTCTGCTGAGCACCCATCTATTACGCTCAATGAGCTTGACCTTTGAGAACTTTTCCAGATCCATCATGGCTTTGGCGGCCTCGAGACCTAGTAAACCACCACCCACCACAGCACCATCGGTACCGCCTTTGGTGGCGGAGAAGGCAATCAACTTCTGCAGATCTTCGATTGTGCGGTAGACAAAAACACCATTTGCATCGTGACCAGGTGTGTGCCTTGGTAGTAACGCATCTGAGCCAGTAGCCAGGACGAGTATGTCATACGGGACAGTTTGACCTTGCGAGGTCTCCACTGATTTCTTTTCGGTGTCGATCGAAGTGACGAGTGTGTTGAGGTGATAGTTCAAGGACCCTTCCGGCATGGAAGCATACCATGATGCTGGATTCAGGTACAGATTCTCGACCTCTCGATGTTGAAAGAAGCTGGTCAATCCAACTCTGTTGTATGCCAGATGTGCTTCCTCCCCAATCACGATCACATCGTATTCTCTCCTCTTCACGTCATACTTCATCAGCTTCTCGATGAAGGCAATCCCGACCATTCCCAACCCCACCACCACTACGCGCTTCCTCTTGGTATCTTTGGGGATCTCGTCCATCTCTGCCAGCTTCTCGACCTTGTCCGGCAGGACATTGGCCTCGGGGTCGTTCCACTCGCTATTACTCATGGCTAAGAAATGACTTGAGGAGAAACAACAGAAAGGAAATGAAACTGAATGCTATGAACGGAGCAGTGAGAGGTGATAAGGCAGACCTTTAGGTTGAGATTGGAGAAGCGACTACCCACCACAGCCTATCACGACCGCCGGCATTATACAACCTTTGATGCAAGCTGCTCGGGACAGCGTGTCGCGGCCAAGCAGCATGGTAAGCCAAGCCGAAGCTCCAGGCCGGAGAAGCATTGGGTTTGCGGCCGCAACACCTCCACGCGGGAATCTGGTGGCAACAATGACAACAACATCGAAGCGTCCAGGTCAGAAGTGCGATAAAGCTTCTCCGGTCGATGGTATTGATAAGTGAATGGAGGGGCATGAGTGGGTGGCTTGACCAACCCACCCGGCACCGATAAGCCTGCAGGAGATCGTGGTGCACTTACGGAACGGAACCTGACAGTGGCGACATTCTCGCCATAAGTCGGAGCGGCACATGGCAGACAGGGGAGCCCATCCATTCGCTCGCTCTTCATCCACGCCAGATGGGAAGAAAGCCTGGGGTTCCATTGGGGGTCTGGAGTTGGTGCGTGTGTGCACTACGCAATCCAGTACGTGATGGGATTTTGCATCGTAAGAAACGCCGCAGAAATCTCGATGCGGCATCTCCGTCGCTGCGCCAAGCTAAATTTCCGACTTCACCTGGACTTCACGCCTACTGTCGATGCCTCCCTCAATCATTCCGTGTATACCGCCCCAAGCATGGGTTCCAAGACGATCACAGATGCACGATTTGATCATGACTCTGGTTCTGTGGTCAAGCAGATGTGATCCCAATCTCATACTATAGTGAGAACGAATGATAGTGGTCTTGATGACTGGCATAGGGCTGCGGCTATCCCGATTCGGTCAGCAACTGATAAGAATCCATTTCTGCCAATCGTCTGGTCTGCTTCTACGCCGACATGTCTGGACCGATCGATGAAACGCGATTCTCTAGGCGGGCCTTCAGTATCCGTATTGTCGATCGTTCTTCCGCGGACACATCTCGCATCGCCCTTCTGTCCCTACTCGGTGCGTGGCCACGTTACCCTCTCCATACTGGACGGGAGCGCATGACAAACATGGGCAACTCGTCTCTGGAGATGTGCAGTCTATGCATGGCAGCATGGTTATGCCGTCGGGCACCCGTACCCATTCTTCTCTTCTCCGTCTTGATCGGGTAGGGTTTGGTGCAGTGATCCCACTTATTCCGTCACTTCCTATCCTCTCAGCCTCTTCCTCCAATGCATTACACTTCTCACTTCACCTCTCTTTTGTCCTTTATGTGCTGCTGTGATCTGTCTCTACACAATGTCGATGCCCGAGGAACACTCCAAAGTTTTGCAGAGGAATGATCTAACGGAACTGCCGCCAACTCCGCCAGACTCGGATCTTGGCGATTGTGAAAAGGCAGATTCGCACGCTTCGGTGTGCTCTGAAGAGGTAGCTGATATCGACATACCTCTGCCTCCCACCTCACAACGGCCTACACAAGTATTAGATGTCGACAAAAAGACTCCGGATAATTGGCTGCCACGAGATCCCCGGCTGATCAGACTTACTGGTGTCCATCCATTCAATGTTGAGGCTCCGCTTTCTGCTTTGTACAATGAAGGTTTTCTTACAAGTCCCGAACTCTTTTATGTTCGAAACCATGGCCACGTCCCGCAAGTGCATGACGAGGACATACCCGATTGGGAGTTTACTGTTGAGGGTATGGTGGAGCATCCACTGAAGCTCACTTTCAAAGAGCTGCTGGAGCAATACGAGCAGAAAACATACCCCATCACACTCGTATGCGCTGGTAACCGGAGAAAAGAGCAAAATGTCGTCCGCAAGACCAAAGGTTTCTCGTGGGGCGCTGCTGGAGTATCGACAGCCTTATGGACTGGCGTGGTCATGGGAGACCTGCTTCGGGCGGCGAAACCCAAACGTGGGGCGAAATATGTCTGCATGGAAGGTGCAGATAAACTGCCAAATGGCTATTACGGCACCTCAGTCAAGCTCAACTGGGCACTGGACGACAATCGAGGCATGATGCTGGCACACAAAATGAACGGCGAGACCTTAACGCCGGACCACGGAAAGCCCTTGAGATGCGTGATTCCCGGTCAGATTGGTGGCCGGAGTGTGAAGTGGTTGAAGAAGCTTATCGTCACCGCCGCACCAAGCGACAACTGGTATCACATCTATGACAATAGGGTACTCCCCACCATGATCTCCCCGGAGGAGTCTGCCAACAACCATGAACTTTGGCAGGACGAACGTTACGCCATTTACGACCTCAGTACCAATTCTGCCACTGCCTATCCTGCCCACGAAGAACAATTATGTCTTGTGGGTGCTCCTGAGAATTATAAGGTGAAAGGCTATGCTTATGGTGGCGGTGGACGCCGCGTGACTCGTGTTGAGATCTCACTCGACAAAGGCAAGTCGTGGCGTTTGGCGAACATCAACTATCATGAAGACCGTTATCGGGAAGCTGGTACGCGTGAGTTGTTTGGTGGCACACTCGATATGGAGTGGCGGGAGACTTGCTTCTGCTGGTGTTTCTGGGATCTCGACATTCCGGTATCTGAGCTTGCGGAATCACAGGACATCTTTGTGCGTGCAATGGACGAAAGCATGAATCTCCAACCGCGAGATATGTATTGGAGCGTGCTTGGCATGATGAACAACCCCTGGTTCCGAGTCACCATCGCCAAGGAAGGCGATTACCTCCGGTTTGAGCACCCGACACAGCCAGCATTGATGCCTGGCGGTTGGATGGAACGTGTCAAAAAATCTGGCGGCAACCTTCTCAATGGGTATTGGGGAGAGCAGATTGGTGGCGAGGCAGCGCCAGAACCTGTCACAGAGGCAGCTGGTGATGTGAAGATGACCAATGATGCGCTCGATAGGACGATTACGATTGATGAACTACGAAAACATGACACAGAAGAAGCACCTTGGTTTGTGGTGAACGGCGAGGTATATGATGGAACAAAATTCTTGGAAGGCCACCCTGGCGGTGCGAGCAGTATTATCAATTCAGCAGGAATGGACGCGACGGATGAGTTCATGGCTATTCGTATGTCTTGCGACCAATAGTGCAATGCTTCAAATACTGACCGCACTCACAGACAGCGAGACTGCAAAGGCTATGATGCCATCTTACCACTTAGGCTCATTGGACGAAACAGGCCGCAAAGCTTTGGACGGCGAAGAGGACGCCTCCCCCGATGCCACGAACGAAGTGAAGGCCACTTTCCTCGAGCCGAAAGTCTGGAAAAAGGCCATTCTTTCGAAGAAGACTACGGTATCCTGGGACACCAGGATCTTCACCTTCAAGCTCGAACATGACGAGCAAACTCTTGGCCTCCCCACAGGCCAACACCTCATGATCCGTCTCCGAGATCCAGTCACCCGGGAAGCAATTATCCGCTCGTACACCCCGATCTCCGAGACGAACCAGAAAGGCACGATGGATGTGCTAGTAAAGGTCTACTTCGAGACCGAAGGCAAAGCGGGCGGCAAAATGTCCATGGGGCTCGAATCTTTGCCCATCGGCCATTTCGTCGATTTCAAAGGCCCCATCGGCAAATTCGAATACATCAGCCCGGGGCTCTGCAGCGTGAACAGCGTGAGACGCAACATCAAGCACTTCGTCATGGTCTGCGGTGGCAGCGGCATCACGCCTATCTATCAGGTCTTCCGTGCCGTCATGCAGGTCGCCGAGGACCCCACCCGCTGCACTGTGCTTGACGGCAATCGCCTGCTCGAGGACATCCTGTGCAAGACGGAGCTCGATGGCTTCGCAGCCAACAACGCCGAGAAGTGTCAACTACTCTACACGCTGTCCAAGGCACCTGAGGACTGGACTGGTCTACGAGGACGCATCGCCACACCGCTATTGAAGGAGCACGCCGATCGCAGCAAATGGGCTGACGGCGAAGTCATGGCGCTCGTCTGTGGGCCCGAGGCGCTGGAGAAGAGCGTGCATCACGCGCTGCTCGAGCTGGGCTGGAAAGACGACGAGCTGTTGTTCTTCTGAGCGCAACGACCTCTTCGTTCTCTTCTTTATCGATCTCTTGCTGCGACTTTTGCGACTTTTCCTTCCATGCAGCTCACTCGTGCGGCGGCATTCATCTTTTTCTAGTTCATCCATCACCATACAGGCGTACAGGCGTCTCGGCGTCATCCTCCCAGGTAGCAGAGCCAGAAGCAGGACAGGGGGGGAAGGGGACGCGCAGGGAGTCCATCATGGTCGGGTTTTGCTCTGAAGATGACCGTCCAGCACATATCATGATAAGGCAATGGCGCTTTCAAGGCGCAAACATCGTACAGGCTTGGGGAGTGCGGCATATCACATCATATCACATCTACATGACCTATCATAGAAGAAATCTCCAACAATAAGGGGTCCATCTCGCAAGTCTCACACAATATCGTGAAAGGCATTCAAGGAATAAAGTAATGTGAACACCATTGGAATTGTAATGGACACTTCTCGTTCTCCCCCCGCTTATCGAACTCCCCCTCGGTCCCTCGCGAGATGATGTGAACAGCAACTTATGAATCTTACCTTAGGGTCGGTCATGCATGTACGGTAGGGTTAGGGTTCGCCATGACCGCAGCGCACGACATTCGCACTCCGCCTGCTGGCCAGCCAACCTACTATGGATAAGTGCCTCTAGGCAGATATGTAGACGGCTCTTTGCACCGGCTTGAACAGTATAGAATCGACATGTACCCTAAGCACGCCTTGTCTTATAAACAATGGTCCTACCGACATAGAATAATTCTAGAGTGGAAACCGTCCATAGTAACTTAGGGTGCCGCACCACATTGCACTTCAGGCTTGCTCACCTTCTTACTGCTTCCAGCACCCATCACCTCACCCTGTGAAACCGATCGTCTCAAGTATCATGAGAAGGTATTTCAATCAAGATTGATTCAGATTTATTTCGGGGTATCATTTCGGCACACTAACGATATATCTGTGACATGAAAACCAAACAAGCTTTTTGATCCTAATGACCTTGTAGGTCCGACGTAAAGCAATAGGGTGGTGCGGCAAAGGCGTCCCAGACATACGCGTGCTGGATGCAGGCGAGAAGACGTATGTATACAAGAGCGTTCGTGGGGCGCTGCGGAAATGTTGAGTTGCCTCGTTTCCAATCTTCTTCTTCTACTTCTCCTCTTCTCTTCTCGATCTGCTTCTCCAGGTATACTGGTACATCGATAGGCTGGACCCTAATCGGTCGGAAAATACAACCCTGCAGAAAACCGTGACAGCGCAAAGGAAAAGGTCGTGGGCCAAGTATCTCGTCAATTGTGCTCGTCCTCTGAAACTTCGCTGAAGATTACAGGAGTGCGAGCGGCCGGTTGCAACGGTCCGCAACATGAAAACACAAAAGAACTGGGATTTGCTCCTTCAGGTAGTGATCCCCAGGCCGGTGGGGCGGGTAATGGCTGGGAGAGCAGTAGAAGCACCGGACGCTGCGTCCGGCGGCAAGGAGGGAAGAGGGACATTCGGCGGTGGAGCGGGCGGACCGAGGCCGACGACAGGCACGGCAAAGTCGATGTGCGGCAGCATCGCACGCGAGGTGATTCTGCGACTTGCGCGGAGCGATGATCGAGGGTTGATTGGCGGTGGCTGCGGCTGTGACGACTGCGGTGGAGGGTACGACGACATGCGGGCGCTGTTGTAGGGCAAAGCGATTGGTACGTCAGATTCTGCCACGCTTTCGAGTCGAGAAGGTAATGCAGGCGATAATGGCGCAGTCGCAACACCAGTCACAGAGGGCCCGAATGTGTCGCTCGCGAATGCATTGCCGGCCTGCGGCGTAAAGGAGGCGGATGACCGCGAGGGTTTGAGGCTGCGTATAGGTATGGGGCGCGATGTCACTGGTGATGTAGGGAGTGTTGATTGTGGTAAACCATGAGTGGAGCTGCGTATGTTCCGGAGAAACGGAGCGTGGTCGGAGCGAACTTGCAGACTCACTGGCCGGCGAAGTGGGAGTTGTCCGTACCCCTGTTGCTGGCTGGCGGCTGTTTGCTGGGTGGACGACATTGCCGATAACATAGCATGCATGCCTTCGGGACGAGGCGAGGTTGGCGAGGCTGGCGAGAATGTGTCTGAGGTCGGCGAGGTCGGCGTGGGGTATAGTGATAGCCGCGCGGATGAACGATAAGAACGAGCGCTAGAGGGAGGAAAATGGTGAGAGGTGGGCGAAGTTCGAGCTGATGACGCGCGGAGAGGCACAGCCGATGGCGCGATCTTGACAGTGTTTTTGGGTTCGACGATGGCCGACAAGGCGTGGACGGCGGCGACAGGACTGCTCACTTCTTCTTGGGACATGGCGCGGGAAGTGCGGACCTCCTGCCTGTGAGGAAGATTGCTTTTCGGCAATGATGGATTAATCCTTAGAGGCAGACTGAAGGGCTGCGCGGACATCCGTCGCTGCCCAGCCTGTCCCAATTGACTGCCGGAACCGTACGTGCTCATTCGCAAGTTTAGTGGTTGGCTAGTAGCTAGTATGAACGATGTACGCTGTCCAGATACCCGCTCAGGTACCCAGGTTGACGGAGGAGAGAGGTCAGCGATGCCGGACTGCGGCTTCTCCTGAACCTGCGCCAGAAGAGGAGACATCCTCGATTCGCGTCTCGCTCGAAGGTCCGAGGATGCTTTGTTGTCAGAGGCAGGATTCGTTGCTGACAGTCTTCGAATAGGTGGAACCAACGGGAAATACGGACTTGCTGTGGCCGGAGCGGCTGACCCTGGCGTTTCAACTTGCGCTTTTTGTGCTGGCGTTGGTGTAGGAAGAGGCTTTTCGTACATTGAAGGCATGCCCGAGCTTTCTGGATGTGCTTCGGAGGATGTCTTACGACGTATAGCTTCGGCGAGTGATTGATCGTAAGACGCCTCGGAGCTCGAGAGGAGTGATGGCTCTGCGGTCGGTGAGCTGGTAGGCGAACTCTCGAGCGAATTAGCCACAGTGGTCGCTTCTGTAGTCGTCGTAGAGATGCGCTGGCTACTGTGTAGACTGTTAGGCAAGGGTGGATCGATCGATCTCGCAGTCGATGAGCTGTTCGTCGAGAGTCTACCGACATTCTCCAGCGTCGTCGTAGGCAATGTAGAAGCGTCCGTGTCGATCTGAGCAGATTCGAGCTCGATTTCAGCAAGAGTGGTGGTGTCGGTGCGATCTACTTCTTCAGCTTGCTGAGGCACCGGCGGAAGCTCATACTCCGGTGAGTTCAATGTGGAAACGCTTGGACTCATCACTGATATTCTGCTCGGGTGCCTCTTGATCTGGTATCTATGGCTTTGACTGGGTACTTTTCTCAAGTCTGCCGCTGCGGGTGCGGTAGTTTGTTGAATCGTGCTCTCTGGCTTCACCCTTTTCCCGCCAAGTGCCTCGATCTGTGTCCTGACGGCATCCATCCATTCCTCGAACTCGACGGCAGTTGACATGACGAGCACGAATTTGGAAGTTTCGCGTTTTGCCGTTGCACCACGAATGCCGAATTTGTGGAAGATCGATTTCGAGTTGACCACAACTGTGCCGTCAGAATCAACAGTTTGAGAGATCTGCAACACATAGCGCATGCCTTGCACCAGATCACAAGCGAAGGCAGCGGAGTTCGGCCTCAGTTGCATGACCTTCTCAGGACGACGATCGGATGGACCTGTTTGGGCATATTGCAGAAGATAGCCCGATGTGACGAGAATGAAGATTTTCTTGGGAAGGTTTGAGACCGCAAGATCTTCATGCGCACCATTCCCCTTCTCGTCCACATCTGTTGTCCTCGTCTGCTCTTGATTGTGCTTTTGTTGCGCAGAGGCTACCGCGTCAATATGCAACATTCCGCTTTTTATAGCTTGGGGATAGGCCTGGAACAGAGGTGGTGCTTCCCATTGCGCGCTTTTGCGGCGAGCAGCATTAGAAGGCTGTCGGATCGTGGAGTTGCGATTCATCGGTGTCGCATGGGGGTGCTGTTGTACTGCGTGTGACGGTTCATCATATACGGCAGAATCATGTCGTTGTGGCGCTTGCGGTCGAGGCGCGCTCGATCGAGGACCACTGGAGTTGCGTATAACCTGGGCCCCAGCCTCGGTATGGCCTCGAGCCTTTTCCACCTTTGGCTTACTGAAGAGATGAAAAAGTGACATCTTGGAGGAAGGTCGGTGCTGTAGTTGGTTCAATGGAGTTGGCGGCCCGGCATACTGCCTTTCCAACAACTCGTTCGGACGTGCACGTGGCTGCCTTTGCGATGGTTGTCGGCTTCCCAAAGGATGAGGCTGCTGATGCCCGGAGTGGTGGCCTGCGTGTTGAGTGGGTAGTGGAGGTGATAGAGGCGGTTCACTGATACTGGACGATGAGAAGGTCCTGGACACTCGTACATCACGCGATTGTGAGTCCATGTACGACTCGAGAGATCGCTACATGCAATGGAATGTGGCCTCGGTGAGAATAGACTTGGTGTAACTGTGGCCGCGTCTCAGCTTCGTATGGCGCGCGGCATGTAATATCGAGGAATGCGTCGAAGGATTGCGTGCGGCGTATAGGTGGGGTGTTCAAGGAGTGGACGGCAATGCGCGATGCCTGGTAAGGAGATAGGTCTTGGTGTTAACGAATGTGAGGCTACGTTCGAAGTGCCGACATGTGTTGTACGAATGTCAGGAGAATGAGTGTGAGGGCAGATTCTGGACTGCAATGGGTGGATGTAGAAGCTCCGAACGAACGAATCAATGCCTGCTTAACGCCAGGGCGGTAACATGGGAAGACTGAAGGACATGGCCGTCCTAGGACGACCGTTGTGCCAAATCAAGCTCGGACGAGGTGTTGGTTGCGGGCGGAGCTGTGGAAGAAGTGTGATGATGCTGTTTTGGGCCCGAGTCACGTAGAAGCTTGACACGCTAGACCAGGGGAACCTGGGCAGGATTTGACTTTCACCCTGTCTCAGGAGAAGATTCATCTTGTTTGTACACGTCCCGTATGATCCGCCGATGCCTCGACAGTCTATCGAGCGCGCTCCCGACAGTCTGGACTGAGCGCTCGGCTGGGGTGACAGGGAATGTTCGCGACTGTCATGCAACGCGGCAAAGGCGAGCACGCGGTTTTCTGCCCAACGGCCGCTCCATTATCGAATAAAACGGGCCGTACCAGAAAACATTGGTGGATTCCATCATGGCGTCCAATCTGTCGAGACTTCTTTGGTGTCTGATAGCGTCAAGACGTCGTGGAATGATTATCGAAAGTCTCCTGGAGCCAGCAGGTCCAGCGTCCAGTTTGTGTATGTGAGACATTCTGGCCCAAACTTTACCAGTGGGTGTACATCTGTTCCGCCTTGGCGTTGTTTCGCAAGTGTTCAGCGACAATAATGATGTAAATCAGGAGGCAACATCGGCAAGCAAGGTCTTGTAAGGGTATGAGTATGACAGTGTATACAGCTGACGGGATGAAGTACATGTAGAGTTGATAAGGCAGATCATGTGCACTCCATAGGTGCTCCTCTACATGCCCGCGTTCATTTTCTACACCAGTCGCGTGTCTGCGCGTCTTCTCACTTCCGCGCCACGTGCAGCACGCGCCATAGCGATCGCCTCATCGACCGCTTGTTAAGACATTGATAGACAGCATCCTTACGATAGAGCAATATCGTCTTTGTCTTGCTTCGAAACTTTTAGCAGTTTAGGATCGAGGGCGCTCGTCAAGTGTCATGATATACCCTCCATCCATCGTCATTGTTGCACGGTGATACACCTAGAGCTTGCTACTCTGTCTGTATACATTCTGTCAGGATGTATCTGTCGCTGAACTTCGATGACGGATTGCGCACTCGTTTGATAACGGCTAAGAAAGGTCCGAAGACACTGCCAGTTGGACTTACAGGACAGTAGATGCAACTGTGGGATCGTCACATTCTACTGTATATACAGCAATCCTGATACGTGGTTGTACAGTATCTCTGAGAACTGCCTCGCCTCTTTCGCGTTAGGATTGCCACTCGGCGCGCCTGGAAAGGGATTGCAAAGCCAAAGAAAGTCTTTCAGACGTCTACTTAAACGTGGAATGCCAAGTATACGTAAGAGCAGTCGTCCATGGGAAGAATTGCTCGGACGGAGTTCCGTTCTTCTGCTCAATGAGGCCGCAGTTAACCCCACAGACGATCTGGTAGAAGGGACCCTGACTGCTGCGATCGCTGACCGTTGCCAGCGAATATCGGAGTAGAGCTGATGGGCATTATTCCTGTTGTCCCAGTCATTGCCTCGCAGTAGCAAGAGCCTGATCGATGATGATCGAGACTGCGAGTCCATGCTGATGCGGCGATGGCCAGCGTCCAGAAAGCAGTCTGGGTAGTAGGACTGGAATGAGAGGGTAGAACAAAGATGTGAGATACTGTGTTATGATCGGTCTCATACCGACGTTCGCCTGGGTCGAATCCGTCTATGTACTTCATTGCGCTCGAAGCCATCAGGACCGCTGTGTTGCAGCCATAGGGAACGCTACAACCATGGCCAATATCTTATCCAGCATGAACGTGGAGCAGAAGCTCAGCGCTCTCCAAGACCTCAGCGAAGACTCGCCCAAGGGACGAAGCGCTTCCCACCTGTTGATGGCTCTAGTCGATGGCTTTCGGCAAGGTCCATCACTAGCGCGGCAGCTTGAGGATCCGAAGCCGCGAAGACAATCGGATTCATCATTCCGACGACACCTTGCGGTGCAAAGCGAAGGTTGGCTCGTGGCATTGTGGCATTCAGTCTTAGCTGCGAGAATCAATGCCCGTCCCCAAGAACAGTGTCCAAAGATTGGGAGTTGGTGTTCAGTCCCTGCCCGAGCCCAGCACTCCTGACCTCAGGATGCACAGCACCTCATCCAGGTCCGCCAGGTCACTCGGTCTGTCTGGCGAACCAGCCTTCCCGTGCTTCTCCAGCATGCCGAATTCCCCTGTTTCGCCTTCAGCGTAGGATATCTTCAAGGACTTCCCTCATCAAACCGCGCTCCATACGTCAAAAGGATCACATTTACACCACTGGGATTACTGCACGGGAACGAGAAGACTTCAATTAACCAGACTGACTACCCACGTCTACGTATGCCCCAAACTTGGAGCTGAACGCGAGGAACGGACCCAGGTATTGCTCGTGACACGTAAACCTTGGGATGACAGAACGATGTTCCGGGTGTATAGCAGACAAGCAGAGACATTTGCACCTACACTTTCAAATCCCCGGGCTCAAGTCCCGGAGACGATATGACAAACAGCTCAATGTGTGGTGAAACGATGTCATGGCACATTGCGAAGAGGTCTCCGCCGCAAGATCGGACATTCCATACTCGTAACAGCCAGCCGAAGCTCGTGATTCGAGTGGCTGCCGTCAGATTGACTTCCGGATGACAAGACACTCTATGTCCAGATCGAAGAACGAGATGCAATGGCACAAACAGGGTTAGTCGCAATACGGTGTATGTTAGGCAAAGCAACGTGAAGAGGCGATGAACAGCCACCCCTTGTCTCCGCTTTTCGGGAAGTCAAATCGATTGTTTGGGGAAGGCCCCGCTTTCCGGCTGCACGCCATGTGATGATCGGCCTTCTAAAAACGCGCCCTGATGATCACGTTTGCAACCACGGTTCATGCGATCATAAAGAGGAGACGGCAGTTTCAAGTTCGCAAACATCGCCAGTCTTGAAAACACGATCATTTGCAAAGCCCCGTCTGCGATGTGCTGTTGCGAAGCGAGCCTAGGGAGCTTGAGAGATGCTGGCAAGGTACGGAGGACATACAAGCAATGCCGCTCACATACGGGGCCATGGACGGCACGGTTTCTCCAAGACCCTAGTTCATGTGGTAGCTGCTCCTCGGCACTTGGTACCTGAATATCTGTACTGTATATCACTAAGTCATTAGGACTACTCCAGAGGCTGAAGAGTGCTTTCGTTCCTTCGCCTAGGGCTACCGACTCAGGAACATATTGCGCACCCTCTTTCGGAGGATCATTTGACTTTGCTTCCCACGTGTTGGAACACTCTCGGATCTCGACAAGCCGCAGGTTTTGCACCATGAATGCATTGCGCTCGCTGTTCGGGATTCCAGGCCCATCCGAGACAGTGCCTGCCATCGAATATGCAGATGATGATGTCTATCCAATGCATGCGCTCGATGACACCAAGGCTGCCAAGACGGTTGTGTCCTGGCTGATGCAATTCAACGATGCGTTGGACGCGGACAAATTGCATGACGCTTTGACAAGACTCCTCGAGATTGGTGACTGGAGAAAACTTGGAGGTCGCATGAGACATAGGGTACGCCACATTAGTAGGAAGATGGAAGCGCATTCTTCCATTTGTGTTGGCCCCCGCAACAAATACTGACGGCCGACAGAGCAAAGAGAGAATCGAAATACATGTGCCAAAACAGTACTCGCGAGCAAGGCCAGCGGTGACATATTATCACGATGATCTTCGAACCATGAAGCTCGTAGAGCATCCACTGGCGCAGACTCTTCCTACGCCAACTCCAAGCGCCTCTACCCAACCTCATCTTGTTGACTTGCAACCTCTCGTCGCACCACCTAATATGCAAGCGACACATGCTAAGATGGTCGATTGCGATTTGCCACAGATGTCATTGCGTATCACTTCCTTCAGCGATGCCACCCTTGTTGCTATCACATGGCCCCATAGCTTGATGGATGCCAGTGGAGCCCAGGCGTTACTCCGTGCATGGTCGCTGGTTCTTGCTGGCAGGCAGGCCGAGGTGTCCCCAGTCGTGGGTGCATATGAGGATAAGCTACCGGATGCAATTAACATAGGTGGAGAAAAGTCTTACGAACCGTATGTTCTAGAACCTCGACGAGTCTCGACGTTCGGCCTGATCATGTGGTTTCTCCGGTTCTTCCGCGATATGTTCTGGAACCCCAGTCTTGAGACACGGACCATTTTCATGCCTGGGGATATCATTGCCAACTGGAGAAGCCAGGTTCAGGGTGATCTCATTTCAGCATCCGGAAATAGCGACAGCAAAATCTTCGTCAGCGAAAGCGACGTGATCTCAGCATGGATGACGCGAATGGTGGCAGTGACCGAACCGGCACCACGGCCTGTCACACTTGTCGGCGCTCTGAACGGACGATTCCGTCTTCAGCTGCCCGATAAACAGATTGGCACATACATCCAGAACATGCTGATACCAGTATACGTGTTCTTGACGTCTGAGATGGCGACAGGTCCTCTAGCCCCGATCGTGCTAGCTCACCGACAACAACTCATGGAACAAGCAACAGAAGCACAGGTCTCCAGTCTTCTCCGCATCTGGTTTCGCGATATTGAACGGAACAAGAGTAGCGGACTCCTCTTCGGTGACACAAAGGCGCTGCCGATCATAAGCAATAATTTGACCCGGATTGAAGTCGTTCGCGCAGTCGACTTTTCCCCAGCAGTCATCCGCGACCCAGAGCCAACAAAGGCGCGGAACAACCCTACCGGGACGATGACCACCTTCTTCGTTCATGGTGCTCCGAAGAAGCTGAACTTCTTCGAGGTCCTCGGCAAAGATCATGGCGGCAACTACTGGATGAACGCCACGCTACGAGCTCGTGCGTGGTCCATGATCACAACGGAGCTAGATGCCGCATGAAAGAAGCTTTGAACCTCCTTAACGACTGATCACGACTTCAAGAAATCTGCTCAAAGAATGTGAATGCTTGTTTGGTGTGTTTGTTGCGACTTGGCGTGCGATACCCGTTCTTAACCTGCCTTCCGTTCTAGCCTGACCATCGATCTATGTGACCGATTGTGCCTCGATCGTTCCATGGGCAGCCGAGTCTTCGGACCAAGGATCGCGTCAGTGACTGTTCCGCATGATCTGTATTCACGAAGCACAGTGCTGCCGCTTCCGTGCAGTGAGGTTGCCTTGTCAATCTGGTTGCTTGCGTTTCACCTCAGACTTACATCATGGGTGAACCACTTTTCATTGCTGGGCAAACACGATCACTAGTCGAAGGGGTTTTTTCTACGTTTCTTCTCATAACTAGCAGATACCTTGTTTGCTTGACCGCATCTGCTGCGTCTTTGGCCAGTAAGCGAAGCTATACGTACATTTTATTCTTGCGAAATCACGATTGAATGAAGACGGCAGAAAATTGGCCCGCATTCCCAATGATCTACCAGCAATCACCGACAGGACCGCCAGAGTACGGTAAACTTGTGCAATGTGAATTGGATCGTTCCTTGGTACTAGATCAGACTTGATGTAGGTACTTCGTCGCGCAGCTTATGGTCAGCAATGAACGTCAGGGTGGCCTGATGTAGAGGTAAGTGAGCAAGCTCCGACCCCACTCGCTCACTACCTTGCATTTCTTGGAGCTTTATTCTACTGTCGACCTTATTCTTTCCGACATTGGTTGATTGCCAGTTCTGCTAAGTCTGAAAACACCAGATCTGAACGGCCGAGAACGAATGCATCAACTGCTTGCCCGGACAGAATCGTGCCACCTGCCACAGCGCATTCCCTTTCCTGCTCCCAGGTTAATCAGGGGAGCACATACATAGCTAGACACTCTCGGATAACAGCAAACCAGGCGTGACTTGCGCAACGATCGATCTATATCAACCATGGCACCCGACCTGAACTCCCTTCCTTCTACTTCATCACCATCTAACATGTCGTCCTCTTCCGCCTTACCCCGACGTCCACGCCACATATCCATCAGTACGAGTAACATTTCGCATGATCATTCTCCGTCAGACTCACCCTCGTTGTCCTCGTTGCAAGCCGCTGCCACCATGAACGCCAGTCTACACAGCTCCTCGCCCTCGCGCGATCCAATCAGTTTGGAGCGTCGGCGTTCCAGCGTGCAATACAACCTTCAACATAATGATCCTAACGTTCCCGCGCGTGGAGAGATGCAGCACTCTGACGGCAGTAACAACAGCATCTCTGACAGTCCACCACGACACAGGACCTCGTTGGGCGATCCACACCGCCACAGCCGCCAGCCAAGTCTCGGCGAGATCTACTCCACGCTCGAGCTCGAGCAGGAAGCGCAGGTCAACCGGCTGTTGTATCAGATCCGCGTGCAGCAGGAGCAGCTCACCGCGCTCACTGCACGCCGTTCCACCCATGACCATCAGTCACAGCCGCCGACCCCGTTGTCCGCCGGACCGTCGTCGACCAGCCCAGTGACGACGCATGAGCGATCGTCCCCGTATCCGACCCCGGGGTCTCCCAGCACCCCTCAAGGCTACCCCTTCAATCGGCCAGCCACATTGTCCCGACAATCCTCCCACCAACGCTCCCGTCCAGGCAGTAGCTTCGACACCTCTCCAGCGCAGCGCCCAATGTCCAGCGGCTCCAGCCACGCCTCGCGGGACTTCTTCAGCGGTGGCCGCGACGAGGGCACGTTTTACAAAGCACAAACGCAGAGCTTGATGGTCGAGAACCAGATGCTCAAGACGCGGATCCGTGATCTGGAGCGCGAGATGGCTGAGATGGAGTGTAAGCTGTAGCCCATCGAGGGCAGTTCTATCCGTCGAATGTTCCGTGCGACAGGATGTACGCCAGAACGAGATGCTTGCCAATGCTCAGTACCGCTCAGCCTCTGCATCGACCATTTTCAGAATTGGAAACCTCCTTCGAATGAATGAGATATGTAACTCCTTCCTCCACTCCATCTTACTTCCTCGCAAGGCACTATAGTTCCCTCACCCACCCAAAGCTTCTCTTACTCAACACCCACTCCTTGCTCTACATCTCCAGCAGCGTTATTATCGTCCCGAGATTACGCTCTTTCGAAGGAGCGGGCTACCGCGCGCTCCTCTCGACATCCAGCACGACTAAGCAAGTCCATCACGGGCTAGCCATCGACGCCGGACGAAACAGAGGAAAAAGCCAGGAGTTGGGAAAACGAGGCTCCGAGAGGCTAAGGAAAAGTTATTGTAGTTTTCTCCGATTGTATGTCGATTTCAATGATCCTGGGGCTGTGAGATCGGGTGACTTGGCATGTTATGCTGCTTCCTGGCGAATGCTTGTATGCTCTATGGATTGACGATATTGTATCATCTGACTTTTCGTGTACTGTAGTCATCTCAGTCTAGTCTACCCTTCTTATTTCATGTTTCACCTGGTCAATTCGCCGTGATTTAAGTCCCAATGGAGCGTCATGTTTGCCAACAGATTATCAGGCACGGCGGGGGCGGTGCAGGTTTACACGTAGTTCATGAGTTCCTTTTGGAGTACTCCCGGCAACTCACATCTTCAAACACACTGTGGTGATGGTAGATTAAATGTTCGTGTACCTTTACATGGGTTATATACATGGCCGCGCTCGCGAAGTTGTTCGCGTATCAATCACTCCCGGCTCGTCAGTCGCGCTTTTGCGCTCGAGGGGCTTTACAGTTCTTCTCCTCCACTGCTGTCGTCGAATGCGGAGTGGCTTGCGGGTATATGAAGCGTGTCTAAAGCGTGACCAAATCGGGTCGACGATGGAAGGGGATCGCTGCCTCCGCATGTTTCTGGCATATGCAAATGCCGCCCTTTCGGATTCAACCGGTGTTTCCTCCACGTCTTCCTCCTGCTCCCTTTTGCTTCGAATGTAATAGATGTGGCTACAGCTGCGGTTCCTCCGCAACTGCGCATGAGCTTCCAGAATGTTCGTGAATGTCGTCAAATTTGAAGGAGAAAGTCGAGGATCTCGAGAGTTGCTCCGCCAAGCTATGCTGAATTGTGTGTTGGAAGAAAAGGAGGTGGTTCGTCGAATTAGCAATCGATGAGTGATAAGAGAAGACCCGAACTTAGAGGAACATGCCCTGGAACGCCGACGCTGGAGACTGGATGGAAATTGTTGTAAAGAGAAAGGTGAAGAGCGGCCGTGAGATCGTCCAGAGGAGATCAGAGCATCTGATGTAGCGGAGGTTGATTGCTTCACTCGGTGCGTAACTTCTCCACAACGCGCATGACGCTGATGCCGAAGGTAACGAGCCAGGCTATGAGACCAACAAACAAGATCCCACTCAAGGCGCGTTGCCTATTGCAGATACCCGGGTTGTTGGGGCAGGTGGCAGGCACGTTCAAGTCAGAATTGCCAACGATCTGTAAGACTTCGTCGTAGCAGGCCCAGCGGTGGTCGTATAGAGCATCGAAGGCGAGAGAGAGGTTCGAGGACGAAAACACGATGAAGTAGAGATCGCACAGCAGGAGAGAGAGTTTGGCTGCCACACTTCGAAGGCCAAGACTGTGTGCGAAACGAATGTTAGTGGATATGCTGCAGTGGTGTGAAAGGGTGGGAGATACGTACGGTTTGCTCATGTACTCGTCCCAAGTGACATAGGCGACATATGGGATCGCAACAGCCCCAACACAAATCGCCATGTATGTTGATGCCCGTGTAGAGCAATTGTTGTTGGTGTTCGTGTCATTGTTGACATTATTCACCGCCTCGAAAACAGTGGCTGCGATGCCCAAGGAGGCACAGGAAAAGGTAAGACATAGAAGTCGGAAGACCAATGGGACAAACGGGTTCTTAAGCAGTAATCGCTGGGAGTGAGGTTAGCTTCCACTCCAGACACAGCTTCATGAAGAACTCCAGCAGAAGTATGTGTATGCAGCACGCCCACCATGATACCCTTCACCTCAGCAAGGCATGATGCCTGCCTTTGTGCCTCGTGCCCGCAAATCATGGTCATAACAGAATCTAACTTACCCAGAAAAGCCTCACTGTCTTCTCTTGTCTTTCAGGGCTAACCAGCCACTTCCCGCTATCCATCAGTCCCTGGGCGATACCCACTTGATGTACCCTCCCGTCATCAAAGTCGCCGGGGAAGTCCTCCTTGAGATACGGCATGTTCGCGTCCATCCATGCCTGGTCCGCGACCCAACTTCGCTCCAGTCGCGTCTCGTTCGGGTTCGGACCGGAGTGCATGAAGCCGTCCCATTCGACCTGTCGTTGCGCGATGGGTGCCGAGAGTAAAGGCGGCTCCGCTTCACGGAGGTGATCCCATTTGCGCCCCGGCTTGTAATGGGTCGGAGGTTTGTAGTGTCTTGTGTTGGGTCTCGCGGCGGCCGGGATGAGGAGACTGGCGGGTGCGCCAGAGCTGTTGTCGCTGATGTGGACCCATGGCGGGATGGATGACGGACCGTGAGGATCACTGTCTTGCGTCTCGCTGTGCGGTGAGTCGGCAGCGAGCGTAGTCGATATGAGCGATCCGCGGTGGTCGCGCTGCTGCATTTCAGGCATGTCCGTCGTGGCAGGCCCTGCGCGACCCCGGGAATGGAAGGGAATGGAGGCTGGCCAGTGATATGAGTGGAGAGCAGAATATTTAAGGATAGGACGCTGTCGGAGCCTGCCACAGCTCGTACGCACGAGTATGTCGTCGTGTTGTTATTATGCAATTGCGGTCAGTCGCAGCAGGGCGGAAGAGCAGTAGATGTCACGACTGAGGGCACGGAGCCGGCGGAAGCGAAGTGGTGCCGAGCTTAATCTGGGGATGGGCTACATGTGCGTGTAGACACCAGCGGAACGAGGATAATATCGTGATTATATGCGAGTCATATGTAAATAAGTAACAGGCGAAGCACTTGCTGAAGACATACTGGTCCAGATCATGACCAATATGTGTCTTCATTACATCACCATTAGGCATTCGAGATTTGCAACCAAACTGTACGTTATTACCTGGCGCATACAAGACGCGCAGCACTCATTAGTTCATCGTTCGCCCACTTCAAGTCTTCAATCGTTCATCCTATCCCAGTCATACCATCAACACAATGCACCTGATGCCCTTGACGCCAACGCTCTTGTAACGCACATGATTTGCACTGCGCTAGCTGTCCTCAGACTCCCTCTGCATGACACACTCGTCCACGGCAAGCGAGGAGCTGCCTGTGCCCACACTAAGCCTTTTACTAAAGGCACCTCCAAATCTCATCAGACCTTGCGTCCAGTCTCCAGTACTCTGTCGCCGCACCTCCTAGGCCAACGACGCTAGAATACTGGACAGCTGAGACTTGTCATACTTGGCATACTTTCCTTTCCCTTTGTCAACATCATGGTATCGCTCCCAGAAGCGTGCATAGAGAGGTTCGATGAACATTTGTACATCCCTACCAAGCTGCCGTCGCACTTCGACCTCCATTCGAAGCGCTTTGTGTTTCGCGACGAGCTCATCAAATGCCAGATTGAAGTTCTTGAATTTCTCCTTGATGCCGTCTTTGTCCTTAGAGGATAAGTTCTTGAGAATGGCAGCGCTATCGATGGCTTGACCGGTAGATGGTGGACGCGGAGCCTTGGCCGTATATTGGACATCGAGCAGATGCGCTGAGGGTTCTTTCCAAGCATCAAGGTAGTTTTGCGTTGCTTTCTTTTTCCAGACCTCGAGCTTCGGAGCTGCAGAATTGAGAAGTGGCGCCAGCTCTGAAGCACGGATCATGCGTTCTACTATGGCAATGTTGTTGGCCATAAACACACCTTGTAGACTGCGTCCCTTCAGTAAAGCCCGTGCACGAGCTTCGAGGTTGTTCAGCAGAGCGTCGATGGTGTCAGTACTGTAATGCGCGAAGAGTTGCTTGCCGTCCGCTCCGACGTCGAACGATTTGAGTGTGGGGATGGAGGCGCTGCTCGTGGCGTTGTTTGGTGTCGACCATCCGCCGTCACCTAGACTACGCATGATACTGCTCAGTGGCGGCAGGTAAGAGGTCATGAGTTGTAATCTCGTCATGACTTCAGTAGTCAAGGGCAACGCTGCAGCGTCCACCGGCAAAGCTTGAATCTGCTGGATCTTGCTTCGCACGTCTATGAGCAAGGCTGACAAGGAAGACTTAGCGGTCTCTCGAATGGGCTTAAGTGCATCAGACATGGCATGTTTCCACTCTCCAGTCTTGCTCTCAAGTTGAAATGATGTGTTTGAGACGACTTCGATAATCTCATACGCAAGATAACAGTCTGTTACCAGGTTGCTCCGAATGTGAGCATCAAGGTCTTTTAAAGTGCCGGCAAATACTTTCAAAGGACTTTGGCAGGTCGCCGACAGCACCGGTCCCCATTCCTCGCGACTGAAAATCGGACAGATGTTGTCGTACTCGGCGGTGAACATTCCTTGGATGCCTTGCGCGTATGAACCAATTGCATTACTGTTCTGTCGATACACGGCATCCGGACTTACTTTCCGTGCAGTCGATATGGATGCAGCAGAAAGATTTTGCAAAGAAACGGTGATGTATTGACCTCTCTCGTGGGCGTATGCTTTTGCAGAGGGTGCCAGCTCGCCTGGTTTGGACAGAGATGCGAAGTTCGAGATATGAGTGTTGATCGTGCGTAATTGCGTAGATTTCGCTGCGGACAGGCGAGGGAAGTCTGTTCCAGTAGTTATCTGTTTCAACGGCTCGATTGGTTGTGAATCCTGTCGCAGGATATCGCGGAATACATCTTCGAGATTTTGCGTCCCTACGAACAGCATACTACTCAACTCGGATACGGCCTGCTGATTGGAGCGCATGTTGCTCGCTTTGAGGTCTCGCAATGCCTGATTTGTCCGATCAATGCTACTGATATATTCTGTGAGCCCCACCTTTTCAGGTCCGCCTCGTATGATGCGCTCCTCTTTATTTCGCAAATCCAATGGTTCCTTTGCCTTCTCGATAGCAGCCAGCACTCGGTCGACGTTCGCATTCGTTGTCTGCAATCGTTGTGTGTTCCCATACACCGGACCTATCGCCTCTTGGACTGTCCGTCCGGAAACGTCGAGCCGTGCCATGGATCCTTGTATCTTCTTGGTGAGCGACTTCATCTTTTGTAGATTGGCATAAAGCACCTCCACCTCCGCGGCCTCCTCCGCGAAGGCTGCGCGGCGTGGTGCCAGCATGGTGCTGGTAGACCACCACGGTTTATCGTCAAGCTTCGCTACGTTGTAGTGGCATTCGTATATAACAGTCACCAGCACCGGAAAACCAGACGACAGGCGTGTAATGATATATGATGGACTCTTTGGGATGTCGCATGAGGTGGAGCTATGGATGCAGCTACATGCGCTCCAGAAAGGTTGGACGGGAGCGGACCGGCGAGAGTGCGGTAGTCTTAGTCTGCTTGTGGCTTGACAGCCTCGACAGCTTCCAACTTTTCGCGAGGGCGCCGAGGGCGTCTTTTACGAGCATTGCCATGAGCGAGCAAGTATTCTTTATCACCACTTTATAAGTCGACTGGTTGTAAACCTTCTCGGCGCAACTCACTGACAGTCTAGGCCAAGACACGTTCGTTCTTCACCATGCTGCGCGACAAGTTGTGACGTGAGTAGAAGTTGGCACAAGACAAGAAAAGCGACTTGGAGCGATTTTGCCCGATTCTTGGTTTTGGCCTGTTGGCGACCTCATCTCGGAATTGTTTTCGCGATTTACATGCGCTGCATCGTTCATGTTACTCTCGTCACTCCTTTGATCATATCCGCGTCTCACGCTCATTATGTCGCGTGCTTCGCGATGGTATCACATCACACTCAAACAACGCGTTCTGGCGTCAAGTTTGACTCTGGGATCGTCGACAATAGTCGCTTATGGCGTATATTCACGTACTTCTCCTTCGCTGCAACTTGACAGCAATCAGTCTCCCCAGGGTTGGCATCTCCATGAGACCACTACTCTCCCTCACAATCAAGCTCTCTCCAATAGAAGTCAAGACCCTGCAAGATTTGCCAGACTAAAGCGCAATGAAATCACACAAACCGAGCAGTCTGGTACTGCCAAAGACTCAAATTCCGGGACTCCAAACACCGCAGATGCTGAAGGCGGCTTCTTCGCGGACGGTCTCACGGCGTGGCATATTGCAACCGCGCGCATCTCCTCAGTATGTGGCTCGCTCACCGACTTCGAGATCTCCAAAATCGGCGACAAGCTCACAGACATGATGGTTCCTGCATGGGTGCGAACTTTACCCGGCTGGGTCTCGAAGCTGCAGAATGAACTTTCAATGGCACCCTGGAGTCTCTCGTTGGAGATCTGGGAGGAGGCTCATGATCCGGAGATCAACCCTGAGATCACTTGGGATGCTCAGGTTCGCATATCCCCGGACCTCTGCCGGGAAGAACAGGCATTCTTGAACAGAAGACTGTCACATACCACGAAAGCTCTTGCACGTTATCTCGACGTGCCGGAATCCGAAGTGCATCCCGATGACGTTCCAGTGATCGCGATGTGTGGCTCCGGTGGAGGTTTGCGGGCTCTTGTCGCGGGTGCCTCTTCCTTCTGGTCTGCTCAGGAATCGGGTCTCTTTGATTGTGTCACATACACAGCAGGCGTCAGCGGAAGCTGTTGGCTGCAGACTCTCTACAACTCCTCCGTTGGCAGGCAGAACTACGCAAATATCATCGATCATCTAAAGGATCGCATTGGAATTCATATCGCCTCGCCTCTCGCCTTGCTGACCCAGCTCGGCCAAGCTCCGACAAACAAATTCCTACTCTCTGGTTTCGTCGAAAAGCTTCGCGGCGTACCCGACGCAGACTTTGGACTGGTCGATATCTACGGTCTGGCACTCGCAGCACGACTGATGGTCCCAAGAGGCGAGCTTCGAGTCGATAACTACGACTTGAAAGTGTCGAACCAGAAGCGTTATACCGATGGGGGTCATGCACCACTACCGATCTACACTGCTATACGTCACGAGCTCCCGGAACCGCCAGTGGACTTGGATGACGCCCCTAAGTTTGACAGCAAGAAACGCGACTCGTTTCAGTGGTTCGAATGGTCGCCATATGAGTTTTATTGCGAGGAGCTGAACGCTGGCATACCAAGCTGGTCCGTTGGACGCGAGTGGCAGAACGGCAATACGGTCTGGCGGGACAATGGCCTCGCACTACCCGAGTTGCGAATCCCGCTCTACCTAGGAATTTGGGGGAGCGCATTCTGCGCCACACTCTCACATTACTACAAGGAACTCCGACCCATCATCCTTGCCTCCGGGCTGAGCGGACTCGACACCTTGCTCACGGGCAAAGACGAAGATCTCGTCAAAGTCCATCCCATCGACCCGGCCGTCATCCCCAATTTTGCCCGTGGCTTGCGCGACCGTCTCCCTTCGACGGCCCCGGAAGGGATCCACAGCGCCACCCACCTGCAACTCATGGATGCCGGCATGAACAACAACCTCCCCATCTACCCGTTGCTCCGGCCCAGCCGGAAAGTGGACGTCATCATCGCCTTTGACGCGTCCGCCGACGTGCGCGGAGACAACTGGATCGGAGCGGTTGGATCGTATGCCCGCGACCGCGACATCAGAGGCTGGCCGATGGGCGCCGGCTGGGCTGATCAGAAGCCCCCGGACGCTTCAAACACATCTGACAAGAACGCTTCATCCGAGCGAACAGATGCCCCTCCCATGCCGCGACCTACCACAGGCGAAGATCTAGGATACTGCACGATCTGGGCCGGCACTACATCCACAGACCCAACAGCCCCCTCACATTCCAAGCCTCTCACGCCCTCCTCATCCACCGACACCATAGCCTCCACGCTCTCATCACCCGACACCGGCCTCACACTGATCTACTACCCCTTCCTCGCCAACCCCTCCAGCGCCAACAAACCCCCCACCACCACCACCACCACTTCCGCCCCCACCGGCACCCCCAGCATCGACCCCCTCCACGACGCCTTCCTCTCGACCTGGAACTTCGTCTACACGCCCGCCGAGATCGACCAGGTCGTCGGGCTGGCGCGCGCCAACTTCGCCGTCGGCGCCGCCGTGACGCGCGAGGCCGTGCGGGCCGTCTGGCAGCGGAAACGCCACGAGCGCGAGGCGCGGGAACGCGCAGAGCAGGCGGGGTGGATGGGGGATCAGTTTGGGGGGTGATCACCGTATGTTGGGGGAGCAGACGAATGTAGATATCGGGTTTGGGGGAGGGTTCCTTGTCATGTCTAGATGATTGGTGTGGACTTTTCTTTCCTAGGTTCTGCATACGGTATATATTGTGTAATGGTACATGTAGATATAGATCGTGTACGAATGCGTTGGGAAAGAAGAGCCATATACTCGACGCGATGCACTTCACGCAGAACAAGTAAGCAGTGAGATTTCCAAGATGAAAAATTGCAAATCATGAGCACCGTACACCGACATCTGCAGTCGTGAAGAGTAATATATAGGTTGGATCGTTGATACAGACCCCGCTTGAAACATACATCATCGCGTCGTGATAACATCTGCAAACGCTCATACACTTTTTGCACTTGGCTTGCAGAGCTGCCGACCCTTGTCTTGAAAGCATACCTGTAAATATGCTTCACCCGTTGCTTTACGCCTGGCGCCAGATGCAGCACCACGTGCTACTTCAACTTTCGTCGCCGCTGGACTTGCAACGCATGCAACTTCATGCTATCCATCCCCGAACTTGACCCCAGCTTTCATGTTGCACGCTCAAGCAGCATTAGGGTCGTAGTTCGCCGTTGAGTCGGCACGAAGTAGAGCATCTACTGGGCTTTCTTGGGCATCTGCTGCTGGCCACCAACGTAACGGTTGATGTCGGTGCGGTCGTGTGCCTCCTTGGCCACGCCCTTGAACTGAGTCCAGGTTTGGCGTGCAACCGGTGGGACGTCCTGACGGTTCACGAAGGCGTCCACACGAGCTTCGATCTGCTTGATGGTGTTCTGCACAAAGGTCGATTGCGAGACACGGGCGCGAAGGAAGAGGGTGTAGATGGTGAGGAGGATCCAGCTACCCTTCTGAAAGATGATGGCGGATCCTAGGATGCGGAACCAAAGAGCAATCTCGAGCGCTGCAACAATGGTCATGCTGGCATCGTAGTAGTTCTTCACGAAGCTGCCGATACTCTCAGACAGGGCAGACGCCGGAGGCTTCTGGCCAGGCTGGACTGCGGGTGCTGGCGAGATAGTAGGAAGAAGCACGCCGCGGGTGTATGTGGCCACGTGGAAGATGCTGTAGACGGTGAAGGGGAGTAGAGCAAGAGCGACCTGGCGGGAGAAGAGCCAGACGAGGGCCATGGCTTGGGGCTGGATGTTAGTCAATGTAGGCGGCGAATGACTTCGGATACTGCTCACCCAAGTATTGCACATTCTCATCTCCTGCAAGCGCCAATGGGCTGCCGGGAGCCTTGCCAGTCTTTTGACGCGCACGGTAGCCCTTGAACACCACAATCCCGTAGGTGGCCGCGGCAGAGATGAAAGCTACCCGGTAGCTGTACCGAGCCCAGGCGCTGTAAGGGTGGAAGGTGATGTAGCTGAGCGTGTAGCGGAGGGTGGTGAGGAGGAGCATGACATGACCGACGAACCAGCCAAATCTATGAGAGGTCGAGAAGTCAGTCCACTGTCGGGTGAGTACAAGCATGCAGCGAGTGAGCATACTGCAGAGTCTGGGCCAGCTTCATCAGGCGTGCCTGGAGAGGCTCGCCGGGCTGAGTCGCTGGAGGTGCCATTGCGTTGGGATGAGCAACGTCTGGGTTTCACGGGGCGGTGGAGGTGGTGATTAGTATGAATATCGTATGACAAACGATCGGTGGTTTGTCGAGTGGTCGAGGAGGTGGATGGGGAGGGTGTTGAAGGATGAGAAGGAGAAGAACAGGTAGACGGGCAAGCAGAGATGGAGGCCAGCGGTGCTCGAAAAAGCTGGCAGTGCGTCGACGTTTCCGAGCTATAGGGCGAGGGGTGCACAGTGACGTAGGCCCTGCAGATTCGACCTGGACTGCACATGTCGAACGTGAAACATGCTTGAATAGGGAGATTCATGTCATTGAGAACAAGTATGCTTCATCTGTTCATGTTATGCCATGTTTCGCCACGATCTTGGTGATGACGACCTACGTGAATGCGTCTACTGTAGGGAGTCGAGCTCTATCTGGCGAGAGGTGTACCCATCGTGAAGTCCGACAACAGCCGCATCTATGTGAGATGGCACTTCGAGCCGAATCGTGATATGTCTCATATGAACACTACACGATCCATGCTAAACGTGTGGCTACGAAACTCTCACAGCTCTGGTCTAGTACAATGCAATAACTGAATATGAGTGAGTCTCAAACCGGAAAGAAGATGAGTCGAGTCCAAATACGGCACCCTACCATTCGTACTATCTGACAGCTGTTGCATTGGACCGTGAGTGAATACTGTACTGTATGAGGTGAATGAGGGAATGAGTACGCGTCTATCACATGAAAATCAACCTAAGACTGATGACGGAGCTTCACAGTCGGGGACTGCAGGGTCTTTGCAGGCCGGATATGTCGTACATACTCGGCTCGGGTGCCATCATACTCGCTTCAGCATGATTTGATCCCGATTTCCATGTGCTCCCACGATGTACATACCTTGTTAGTACAGTATGGCTTCCATGTTTGCTTCGTTGCTGACCTGACGATACACTGCATCACTTTGGTCATCGCTCGTCCGTCGGTGTGCTAGATGCTGAACCCCCTGCGTCCGGCAAGCGGACGTCTTGCTCGCGTGTCGGCACACCGCTGTAGCCAACGACCCGGCCAGATATTCCCGACGACAGAAGTCGAATGGCTGCCGAACGTGAGTGAACGATTGGCGCAACGCTAGATTTGAAGCAGCAACATGTCACGAGTGATCGGCGAACGGAGCTGTCGTGCACACAAACCCAGGCTGCGGCTTGGCGGGAGAGCTCTCCCGACCCTGACAATCTAATCTTTTCGCATTCCTCGTCTTTTTCTTCCACTTCACGTCTTCTACAATGTGAATCCTACGCCCTGCACCTCGCTGCCAGATGTCTCGCGCGAGGTCGTCCTTCTCTCCTTCACTCGACCGTTGAAAGTCAACCCAACCCTCGAGCTTAACCCGTCACCCTCGTCAGCATGCGACAGACCTGCATCTTCTCCGGGTCCTCGCACCCCCAGCTGGTCGACGCTGTCTGTGAGCGTCTCGGCTGTAAACCGGCCAGTGTTGCGCTTAGAAAGTTCAGCAATGGCGAGACCAGCGTCGAGATCCGTATGCATGTCGCGTCGCTGTTCTCGCTATCTCGGCTGACTCTTGCGCAGAGACTTCCGTGCGAGACCAGGATGTCTTCATTTTGCAAAGTGGTAGTGGGCAGTATGTGGATTGTGACCCTGGACCACCACCGCAGCACACTGAACCTTTGACAGGATCAACGACAACGTCATGGAGCTGCTCATCATGATCAATGCCTGCAAGGGCGGATCCAGCAAGTCGATTACTGGTCAGACTTCGATCTCACAACTTGCACCGCACTGGGCTTACAGCTAACGTGCTCGCAGCCGTCATGCCGTACTTTCCCTACTCCCGCCAGTCGAAGAAGAAGACCCACCGAGGAGCCATCACTGCACGTATGCTCGCCAACCTCATGAATGTGGCCGGAGTCACACATGTCATCACGGTCGACCTCCACGCAAGCCAGATGCAAGGCTTCTTCAAATGTCCCGTCGACAACCTGGTGGCCGAGCCATTGTTGTCGAAATGGATCAGAATGAATGTGCCGGAATGGAAAGACGGTGTCGTTGTGAGCAAGAACCCGGGAGGCACCAAACGGGTCACATCGTTGGCAGACGCGTTGAAGCTGAGCTTTGGTATTGTGACCACGGAAAGGCGGCGACCGCATATGACGGCCAGCATGTATGGCAGCGTCATCTTCGAGGCCATGGGCACAGATGGTACAAATGACACGAATGCGCTCCAACTCGATGCCGATGAGGCTGAATCGCACATCTACAAGCATCAGCGGAATAGCAAGCATGCTCCGGTCGAGCAAGATTTCGCACGTCCGCCGACATCTTACCGAGTAGCAGCCAACACGAACGACTACACACCAGAGCATCTTATGCGGACACGGTCTCGAGCTGGTACTGGAACAATGAGACCAGCATCCCGAGGACGGATGAACCACGGTAACGGTGAGGCTACAGTCCCACCGAGTCCGTTGTCGAAGTCGACACGATTGGACTCGGGTGGTACAGAGGAGGCACTAGGTCTGAGCCGAGCACATACAGTCTCTGGTGTGATTCAACCATCCAAAGATGAGGACGGTTATGAGGAGCCAGAAGGAGATGATGATGAGGACGAGGTGTGTGGGAATGTCTTCACTTTCATGGAATTGTCGAGCTAATGCATTATCCAGCGAGCCCGAGATGTCACGACTGGACGTCTCATCTCAGGTCACATTGTGGATGATGACGCTCCGTCACCCAGCATGTCCGCGGCCAACTCTGTTCATGGGAGTCAAAGTCACCGCCATTCAAGTGATGAAGATCCACCGGATCACATGCTACAAAGCTTCATGTCAACCACTTCCTCTCGCTTTCAAGCCATGGGTCATGGACTGGGCGGCACCGGCGATGCCACAGCCTCGGATGAGGAGGAAGAGGAAGCCCTTCAAAACCCGGAGATCGAGTCGACGGTCACGCTTGTGGGCAACGTTCGTGGTCGACCGGTATTCATTATTGATGACATGATCGACAGATCCGGCTCGTGGATCGCCGCCGCTGAGACCGTTCGCAAACGCGGTGGCGCCACTAAGGTCTTTTGCATGGCGACCCACGGTCTCTTCGGCGGAAATAGCCTGCAAGAGCTGGACGAATGCGACGATATCCAAGCGATTGTGGTCACGGATGCTTTCCCGATCCCAGCAGAGAAGCGACGCGGGATCAAGAAGTTGGTGGTGCTGGACGTCAGCGGTCTTCTAGCCGAGGCCATTCGTCGCAACAAACATGGCGAGAGCATCAGCCAGCTCTACATGCATTTTGATTGATGACTGATGGATCTGCGGTATTCCCTCACGGCATTGGCGGGAATTTTCGCCCTTGGCCACTTTGTCCCCTTCTCGGATTCGGGCGTCACGGGGGCGGTATGAGATCCTGGACTTCACAGCCACGAGAACAAACGGTATTGGTCCATCGAGCTGTAACACTGTGAGCAGTCAGAGAACTTTCCAGTCTCAGCATCCTCATTTCCTTGCAAATGGACAGGTAAACCACTCAGCATTCCATCATCCTTCCAGATTTGCTTCGCCTGCCTTTACCACTCCCCTCCTCCTCCAATCTCAATCCCCAAACTCCATCCCCTCACCTATCTACCTACCCAGCGATGCAAGTCGTAGGACTTGCCCGAGCCCTCCCCTCACCTCCATGAGAAGGCACGGAACGGAGCGTTGGCAGAGTGACTGAAAAAGACAAGTACGGCGGATTAGTTTCTGCTGTGTTTTCCTCTTTCGCCGGGACTAGAAGGCCTGCGTTTCTCAAGCTGTTGTTGGATTTTCCGACGAGTGCTGACCCCTGCTTTTCTCGTTTTTACTTTTGTGGAAATGGGAGAGGAGGGGAGATGAGGAGTGGGCAAGAGAACTTCTTGGACAGAATTTTGTTTTATTTACGTGATATTTATACTTGGTACTCACATTGGTACTTTATCTTGATCCATCTTACACTGCTAGGGTGCCTGAATCCGTATCCCACGGGGCAGACGCTATGCTTGTCAAACACCAGATGCGCAGTACAAGATACTTAGCTTGGAAGCACCACTCGCGTGAGCCCTACGTTTGCTTGGATGTGCGCGTAGATGATTGCGGTAGATGGGATTACTGTTTAGGTCTAGAAGGTGAGATGGTTTCATGACCACATGGTTAGTCACTGCGCCATTCTGTGTCTCATCCTCCGAGTTGATCTAGGGACGGCCGTTACGAGTGATCCAGGGTCTGGCAATAACGGCTGTCCCTCGATCGACACACGAGGCACTCGACGACTAATCACGTTGCTTTGGGATGGCTGTGCGTGATGCTGTGGGTCAGAGGAGCTGTAGGATTGATGCGGATCTCCTCTGATGAGATGGCGGCCATCGGGTTCAGATCCCAGGTCCTCTGCCATCTGCCGTAGACATCTTCCTGCTGTGTGATAAGCGAGTCCATGTAGGATTGAGGTATGCCCCAGCCCGAGCCAAGCCTGTTTCAGCAGCACGAGAAGCGAGTTTCACCAACGGTGGTTGACGTGGCCATGACTGGGGCTGGACGCGGTTTCAGATCGGTGCGTGTGGCGGCGGTATTTCAGCGGTGTTGGCCAGTTATGTTGTGAGTACATATATACAGACAGATGAGGACAGTATGATCAACCGTACTGGTATATAATGATGTACAGGACTGCTGGCTGATTGTGATGGGCAGTATCTAGAGAGATGGTCGAGATGTGATGGTCGATGGAGTGGAATAGGGTTGCGTCTACTGCACGCGCGGCCACTCCCTCGCCTGTCTAGCTGGCTGCACCACCACTTCTCCGCTCCTCACCCACAATCATCCACATGACCCGAGCGTGGTGGTGATGATGATGATGATGATGATGATGATGATGATGAGATTCCCTCGACTGCCATCCCGACATTAATCATGCATTAATTTGGGACTATGCGCCATCTTATCTCTCCATCGAACATCCAACCCATCCATCACCATTATCGCCTACCTATTGATCAGTAATTCAGCATACCGTCCACTACCAGACCGTCAAGCGCAACGCTCCTCGGTGGCCGGTCGTTATTAATCTCCTCGTCGCCCCCAGCATCATTAGTCAGATCGTGTCCGCCGCCAGCTCCCACCCTCTCTCTACTGTACTCTCACTACACTACAGTACTACTAAAGTCACTACTGTACGGATACAGGAAACACTACTGTACATACTACGCTACATCCCCTGTCTGGCCCGCTCCTCTCCACTCGCCCACCCCTGCTTCTATCTCCAGTCTCTAGACTCAATCCGTCCTGGCCTTCCCGCGAGACGACATAACGTGTGATCCACCACCACCACCACCACCTGCCCACGAGAGCGAGGCGAGGGTGCGACATGCGTGCGTGAGAAGGACGCTGCCGGGCCACGCTCCATCCCTCCATCCATCCATCGCTGCTCTGCTCTGCTCCGCTCCGCTCATCGCCAGGCCCTGCCCTGCCCTGCCCTGCCCTGCCGTCCCATTGTGCCACCTCCAGGAACCCGTCGATTGTCTCCGGCTGCGGCTACCCGTCCACCTATCACCCGCCAATTCTCCTGCCAGCCCAGCTTCATCCACCTGGCTCCCCCTCCACGATCCCGCGACACCATCAGTATCATTAGCAACACCGCATGGCCACCATGGCGGACGGTCTGGTGTCGCCCGGCCTGTTTGACGATGGCCGCGAGGACCTGGAGGACGTGGTGTATCCCTGCAAAGGGTGTGGAGAGGTAACGCACATCCTGCTGGACCCGCTCGCATTTCCAAACAGATCGATCTGGGTTGGAGGTGCAGATACTAGACATCAAATGCTGACGACATGTTTCTGACTTCAGATCCTGGAAGAAGGCAAGGCTTTTGAGCTAGGTAAGGCCATTTTCGCGGTCATCCCCATCACCCACGCGACCCATCGCTGACCAACCTCCCACCACCCACAGCCGGAAACCGATGGCACATTGATTGCTTTCGTTGCAATACGTGCGGCACTCTCCTCGACTCCGATGCGAACCTCCTCCTCCTCGGCGATGGCTCCCTCATCTGCAACAACTGCACCTACAGCTGCAATGCCTGCGGCAACAAGATCGAAGACCTGGCCATCCTCACGGGCGATCAGGCGTTCTGCGCGACCTGCTTTCGATGTCGGAACTGCAAGCGGAAGATCGAGAACCTGCGTTATGCGCGCACGTCCCAGGGCATCTTCTGCATGAACTGTCACGAAAGCTTGATGGCACGGCGGCGCAAGAAATCAAAGGCGGCGACACGGCCAGCACAAGGCGGCGCCAGTAGCGGAGGAGCGGAGAAAGCTCTCCCATCTCTCCCGTCGACAGCATATCCCCCGGACGTGGGTACACCGCCGGTTGAGCGGCCAACAGAGACGCCACCTCTGTCCTCCCAGGACCGACTGCGTCCGCAGAAGAGAAGCTCACTGGGCATGTCCCAGCGTGACGTATCGCCCATGTCGGAAGATGCAGACAGAGGTGGGGATTCAGCTGCAACAAGACTGGGCACGAGAGAAGGGGCTGACATGACGATAGCAAACGGCCCCACCCTGCCTTCAAGCACATACGCCGCCAACAGACCCTCCGACGTGTCGGACTCTGCAGATGACGACGATGAGCGCGGATACCTGCCCATGGTGCTCGACAACACGCCAATGGCCAGCCCCACCCCGAACGCGATCGCGAGGAAACAAGTTCCGTCTGTCCCACCCGTCCCTCGAGACTCCTCTCCACAAGCGATGCAGCCTCAGAACGAGAATAAGATCCCGCGAGACTACTTCGGTCGACTATCCGCCAAACCTCCCATCCGTGATGCGCTCCGGGAGGAATTCCACACCGAGCCGTCCACTTCTGTATCGGCGGAAAGAGCAGCGTCGGCGAAGACGAGCCCGCATATTTTGTTTCAGGATAAGAATAGAGGGTCAGGCAAACGCGATACGTCAGGATCAAATACACCAGTGACTGGATCGTCGTCGCCGGCCTTGGGCTCTCACCTAGACTCGCGAGCAGAACGGTCCAAAGCTTTGCGCTCGGACAATGCCGTGGCATCTTCAGCCATTTCCACTCAAGATGACGCTTTCCGGTTGCAGGAGGCTCCGCCGTCGAGAAAAGCAGGTTCGAGAACCAGTTCCACGACGAAGTCGCCAATGATTGGCTCGGGAGATCGAAGCAGTCAGGATTGCAATAATGATAGAGAGGCGGCTTCACCATCGTCGATGGTGTCGAACGATGATGTCAATCCGTTCAACGACCCAAAGCGCAGGGATGGTGCCTCGTCGAGTGCTTCCCAACCACATCCTACCGCGAAACAAGCTGATCGCCCAGCGCGCGGCGACTCTCTGGCCAGTACCACACGGTACTCCAGGACGCCGGCTGAATCGCCCACGCTGTCGACGGTCGCCTCCACCACCTCGACCGACCATGAGCGCAACGACTCAATGTCAGTGTCGACCTTGCCGATCTATTTCAGTGACGCGCCGTCGACGTTCTCTTCCGTTCGCACGAGCGTGGAACAGCCACCACCACGCAGCACCAGCCGGCCAAACGCGTCTGCTCCCAGCAAGTCCCTGGCCAATGGCGACTTCATTGCGCCGCGACAGCCGCCTCTTCCTCCCGCGCTCAGCGATCGTCCGCACCACCGCGCACACGAGTCCATCAGCACCATGCAGAGCTTCGACGATAGATCAGACACCTTATCGCCGGCGTTGCGAAGTGCGGGCCTGCCTAAGCACAGCGGAGGTGGTGGGTTCTCTATGGAAGAGGAGATGGCACGCATTCTGAATGGCGAAAAGCATCAAAGTGCACATGCCAAAGATGAAGTTGGAACCACGTCGGTACTGCGCCGAGTGTCCAACGCCGTTAAGCATGGCCGTAGCTTCAGTGACCGAGGCTTGAGCTCACCAAACAGCAAGGCACAGTCTGTGTCGCCCCAGACCAGTCAGATTGAGATCAGCTCGCCGATGGGGCTGATGAACTCCTCGGGCAGCACATCCACATCTCAGAACGTGTTGGATCAACTGCGTTCACAGTTGAAGCGGGCACATCAGCGGATTGCGGATCTGGAGTCGGAAAAGACTGGCTTGGAAGAGAAAGTCAACCATTCCGACGAGATTGAGGCGGCGAGCGAGGAACTGCGCGAGAAGAGGAACACCATGGTCGTGCTGGATACTCAGCGCGAGATGGTTGTTGCAGAGCTGGAAAGCATGACGGCACATCTTCAAAAAGCTAAAGACAGCAACCGCCCTCTTGACCTCAACATGCTGAAATCGGACATTTCACGCGACTTTGCCGAGTCTTTACAGAAGATTAAGGATCAGATGGCTCGCCAGATTGAAGATCTGATGCACAAACGCACCGAATTGACCAACGAGATCGGCCAGTTGATTCAGATGAAGGATAAAGGCTTCCAGGAGTACGAATCGGTCAGCGCCCGCAATGCACAGCTGCTGCAAATGAACAACGAGCTGGTGAACAGCATGCAGGGGAATCACAAGTTCAACCGTGGGCCTGCTGGAGGCATCACTACGAGCGGACTTGGCATCTTCAACGATCATGGGGTCAGCACGCCTACCACGATCGGCGAGGCACGCAATTTCAGCTTGGCGGGGACTGATTCGTCCATGTCGCATATGCTACATGGTGACAATGCCGAGCCGGCGACGCTGCTCACCGCGCCACAAATGGTCAACATCCGCAAGGGACAGCCCAAGAAGTTCAACTGGCGCAAGGGAGGTGAGAAGATGGCGAAGAACGTGACCAAAGGATTGAAAGGCGCGTTTGTTGGCGACGCTAAACCGGATCGAGATCCCAAGATTTCGTACGGCGAGATCGGTCTGCCTTATAACCAAACGCATCAGCAGGCTCTTCCGGGGAGTGACCAGACAGGTCTCAATGGGAATAGAATGGGCGCAGATAAGAATGCTGCCTATGCCATGTTCAACCAGAAAAATGGTGGAGCGAAGATGGGCGGGAAGGATGGCAGCAACTCGAACCTGGTTACTCCTGCTGATGCTTCTGGTGAGTCTTGCTTATGCAAAATGCGATGCTTCCTTGATACTGACTATACTGCAGTCCTGTTCGGCTCCGATCTCGAGGCTCGTTGTGAGTTCGAAAAACGCCTCGTGCCTAGCATCGTCAGCAGATGTATCGAAGAAGTCGAGCTGCGAGGTATGGAGGTCGAGGGCGTCTATCGCAAGTCTGGCGGCTCCGGCCAAGTCAAGACGGTCCAACAAGGGTTCGAGAAGGACGGCCTGTACGACATCTCGGACCCCGACCTTGACATCCACGCGGTCACGAGCGCGATGAAGCAGTATTTCCGCAAACTGCCCGTGCCGCTCATCACCTACGACGCCTACGACTCCCTGCTGGACGCGGGGCAGGTCACCGACCGCGAAAAGCAGGCCTACGCGCTGCGTGCCGCGGTTCACGAACTGCCCGAGCCCCACCGCAACTGTCTCGAATATCTGATCCAGCATCTCGCACGTGTCATGTCGCGCGAATCGAAGAACTTGATGACCCCGCTCAACCTGGCGGTGGTCTTCGCCCCGACCATCATGCGGCCGTTGTCGATCGAGCGCGAGATGAGCGATATGGTCGCGCAGCGGACCGCGGTGCAGGCGCTGCTTGAACAGCATCAGATCATCTTCGCTGGGGATGAATGAAGGCAGACGCAATCAGAATGGAAGAGAGAAGAGATACGTCTGACAACACCCCCGATGCGAAGCTGGGAGCCTTATGCTGCCCAGGCGATACGCGCGCCCGTGACGACCGGGCTTCCAGATACCGGCCACATCATCTCGACGCCGCACATACGCACACCCTCCTCTTTACACATACACCGCCCGCTTAGCCTCCTCGACAACTACGTCCTCAGGCTCCCGAGAGAATTTGAAGGAGCCGTCTCGCAGAATCTCCCTACCATTTCCCCTTTGCTCGGCAAGTTCCCTTTTCGCGAGTCCTTTCCCACCGCATATCGTTTCCCGCTTGCACCATCATCATCGAGATACCATGATTTTCCTCGCTTGCTCGCCGGCTCTGTTTTTCGTTTGCTTTTTTGGCTTTCCGCGAGAAGGGAAGATGGGGGCCGCTTCTGGACACTGTGGCCGCTTCGCTTTCGCATACCCCCGTTCGAGATGGAGGACTTTGATATGGAGGGCTCTGGTTTGGCATAGCTTCCATTGGTATGTGTGGGTGTGGGCTTTGTCGAGGTGCCTGTCTTTAGCTTATTATAGCTTATCATTAAGGAAGTCGACTAGTCAGTCTACGGAATGATTATGGAGAGAGATGTCACGTTTGTTCTCATCGCCCCTACCTTTATTCATGATGACCTCACAGACCGCATATTATATCATACCTATGCTGCATGGTGAGCATATTGTCAGTCGGTACATGTGTATGTATATGTGTATGTGTATGTGTATGTGTGTGTTGATATCACATCACCGGCACGCGGTAAATTGGAGTCTGCCCCTACTTAACATAACGCAGGCGGTGTTGCGGACTGGCTTAACTGAATTACATATCGCGCTGTAATCAACCTCACTAGAGCTATGAGCAGAGCAGAGCACATCCTGTGCGGATCCTAGGTATCTCAAGGAAGGTAGGTATCTCAAGGAAGGTAGGTATCTTGAGGAGGTGAGGCCATTCAGCCTTCATACGACGTTGAGTCGGTCGCGCGACGAAGGTAATTAGCTAGCTAGCTTAGCTAGCTATAGTACCCTCAACTGAACTGAGGTATCAAGTCCTCTCGTAGGACATGATTTCTCTCGTAGGACATCACTCGTTTTGTAGGGCATGACTCCTTTCGTAGGACATGATTTCTCTCGTAGGACATGACTCCTCTCGTAGGGCATGACTCCTCTCGTGGGGCATGACTCCTCTCGTAGGACACATGTGCTCTCGTAGGACATCACTCGTTTTGTAGGGCATGACTCCTTCCGTAGGACGCGATATGTCGACGTTAGTAACTGTTCGTACGAGGTTCGAGGAGATCTTAGCTAGGTACCTTACCTTAGAAAGAACCTCGCTGTGAGGTCGGGAGAGGAGTTTGCGTATAAGATCCTGCATAGATTTGAGAAGGGATTGACGAAGACGGAGGGTAGCGACGGTGAAGGGGTAATGCATGGGTGTAGCTGGATATTGCATGCTAGGAGCATATTTGATTTCTCTACCTCTCTATAGCCTGTACCGCCCCTTCTCGGGCAATCGGCCTCAGCACGGCGTCAGCCAGGTCGCGCAGCTACACCACCCCTTGACTGTCCTCCGGCAGAACGCAGTACCCCGACCCCAGCGACTGTTCGCACCGGAGGAGATCCTGGCAGTCGCCGTCGACGTTGCACGTATGCGTCGGCGGGCGCCAGCTGTCGTCGGCGGACGTGGGCGGGCAGGTGAAGGCATCGCGCGCGACGGCCCAGGTCATGCAGTCGCGCGTGAAGGTGCCGCCCTGCTTCCAGTAGTTCAGGCCGGTGGGGTTGGACGTGTCGCAGTCGTTGATGATGGTGCCGAGAATGTGCTGGCAGGTGGTGAGGCCGGTGGGGGCGCTGAAGTGCATGGGCGGGCAGGACGGGTCGTCGTCCCAGTCGAGGGAGAGGAAGACCGGGTTGTACATGTGGTTGTTGAAGTGCATGACTTTGTGGGCCTGGGAGTCGGGGGTGCGGCGCGCGACGAAGGCGGTGGCGTTGTCGACGAGCTGCTGGCAGAAGAGATTGGCGGCGTCGTTGATGGTGTCGAGGTCGACGTAGAAGTTGGGGTTGCCCATGTCGGTCCGGCTGCCGCAGGTCAGGTTGCCGCCGTCCACGACCCTTGGCACGCCGTCCGGCTCGAGCATGTCGGCGAGGAGAGTTTGCTGTTCGGTCCAGGTGTCTTCGGTGCCTGGATGCTCAAAGGCAGCTTGTGTTTGGCCTTGCCATGTAGAATAGTTGTGAGGCACATTGTAGTGATGACGCTCGAATGGTACCCTCCCTGCGAGACGCTACTTTCTTCAAAGATTGTTGTAGGTCAAGTCGCTTGCCATGAGTCCTAGCTGTTGCTTGAGATTGCTCACATCAGGACTCTTTCGATGTCTGACCACTGTATACATCTCAAGCAGCTACTAGATCCACAACCGACGACAGACCGTACAACATGCTCCAGACGAGATGTGGCAGGCAGGGGTCCTCGGGATCAACATACCTGGTTGCCAATATTCAGCCATGGTGAGTAGACACTCACATCCTTGTTGAGGTCCCTGATCAGTTCTGTCAGTGCCGAGCATAGAGCTGAAGGAGAAAGCGACGAACTGTAGAGCATACACCATTGATTCCAGTGCATGTCGAGTCACTACAGGCTGGAAAATCCAGTTCACTGTCTGGACATTTGGGATCCTGCTCTTGGATGCGATACTTCTCGACAACAAGCTCCGTCAGATCTGGACTTTCGTTCACGCAGTAATCATAAACACCGATCCAAAGAACCTCCGCGAGGCACGTCACCATCCCGCTGTCGAGTCCCTGAAGAAACTCCAAAGCCAATGCGGCTGACGTGACTGCGGCAAGGGATGCCTGATCGACGGCTGCTTGTAGTCGAGGTACCTGGGCTGCAGCTTCCAGACCAAAAGTCTCGAGTACTCGACCGGGGGCTATCATAGGGAGTGCCCACAGTGAGATGTCGGTGATGGCATCGTAATTGGGAACCCCTCCGCTTTGACGCTTTGAGCTGCTGGACACGTTCCTGCAGCGCTGGAGCCCTCCAGCAACCCCAATCAATTCTCCAAGCGGCCGTGCGAACTCAGTGGGAAGTGCAATAATCACATCTCCACTGTGATGCCCATTGGCATCCGCAGTCAAGGTGGTGAACGTGGCTGAGAGCGTGGGAGTTGGGGTGGGTGTGATGAAGACGGTGATAGGAGCAGAGGCACCGGTCGAAGTCTCAATCACTATAGAACTGCCTGTCTGAGATTGCAATTGTGTAATGTCAGTGGCTTCCAAGTGTATCGCGCTGACTTTCACCGAAGGTGCATTTGCGCTCATGAGGTGCGCTGCAATGCCAACGACGACAGCCCCACCCAAAAACGCCAGACCAAGGAGGTCATCGATACCGACGACTCTGCTTTCGATGTCGTACGCCTGATCGGTCCGAAATATCTCGTAAAGCGCAGCGGTACAATCCGAGCTCAGACCGTTGGCACAGTCCACCTGCAAAGTGTTTGCCAGAGTGTCCTGAAGGTCGGGTCCCAAGAAGAAGTCAATGCCACTAGAAGGGACTCCAGCTCCGAGCTCCGTGGGGCCGATGTAGATGTTGCTCCCGACTGGAGGTGGAGTGGGTTGTATCACCTAGATCCTTGTCAGAACACATGAGTTGAACGAGTGGGCGGGGAAGAAGTCACCGGTGTCTTCTGGTAATTGGAAATGGGGCCAAATGTGAATGTTGGATCTGCGCGTGCCATTGATGCTAAAAGGATAGCAGCAAGTATGCTGAGACATGATGTGTGCCTCTCCATCCTGGAGATGTCGTAGAGTAGAGAATGTAGATCATCTCGAGCCGGGGGTTTTGACGCAGTCTTTATACAAACCCCTCGGCAGCATCTTATCACACTATGGCAACCTGTGCTAGGTGGCGCGAAATCGCCGTGCGCCGTCCATCTGTTCGAGTGTCAAATCCTCCCCCAACCCTGTCACTCTCCGGAAGCTTCAACCTTGACCGCAATGCACTTCTCTGAAAGCGATGGCGCAGTCAGCATGAGCGGAACATGCATGTCTCGATGTGAAACCCAACCTACGTGTGTACTGCCAACACCAACGGGCGTCTATTGTCGCGAATCGGATCGTGCATAGAGTGAGCATGTAGGTTGGCAGTACAGTTTGTTTGAGCACACGCTGTCGTGGCTGAGCCATCTGGTGCATGTACAAATCTCGTCGAAGGGTGGGACGCTGTGCTGCGCCGCTCGAATGCGTCGTAACGCTGGTGGTCTACCACGAGCAGCACATATTAGTACTCAAATGGGACGTTTGAGAAAGTGCTCAGCCTCCGCCATGCTGATCGTGTTACGGCACAGGTCCATATTCGTTTCAGTTGAAGAGTCGGACATGCTGATAATGGGGACCATTTGGATGCCAACAAGCCGGACCATTCGCATGCTGCATGCACAATGCGACTCTCCTGGCGTGCAGATATGCTACATCTTCTCTAACATCAGGGTCTGGACGGTGTAAGGCCCAAGTTTAGCACTTCATCCCCTTTGACAGAGTGGCAAAGGAGCTGTGCCTGTACCGTCTGAGTTGACAAGTATAAGGATTCGCCCGGAGAACGACGCGGACTTGTGTTGACCAACCATCCGAGACACACACTCTGCACAAACTGCCCAAGATGTATCCTTCTCTGTTCCTCCTTACGTTTCTGGCCCTTCTGCCAAACATCCAAGCATACTACATCGATCAGTCCTGCCAGGGAGCAGATCGTATCTTGGTACGAGAAGCAATGACCTCAGCTTTCGACATGTCGCGCCGTGCGCTCGATTCTATCCAAGCAACACCCCGAGACCCGAACGTAAATCGATTGATTTCGTTACTTTTCTGTACCGAGGACGAAGATCCTGTGAGCAAGAACCTGGAGAAAATAATCGCTGCATTCGATGGAATAAACGATATGCGGGAGGAGGAGGGTGGACCAAGTCAGGGTACTAGTTTGGCGATACGAAACCATGTGGTAGATGTAAATGCTCCCCGGTTGTTACTTTGGTCCGCTGATGAAAACGACAGGAGGTATACTGCGGTGTAAAACGCATCGTCGAGAGAACTGATGGTCAATATCAGGACACTCGTATGACCTGACTGTCCAGATGACCGCCATATATCGTTTCGCTGATAACGTGTGCTTCTTTTCAGGTACGGGACATATTGTGGCGGACTCAAACAGCAAGTTCGACGAATGTCGGTGGAGAGATGGCACCCTTGCGTTCACTTTGATTCCCAACGTCATCACAACCGGCCCCACGTTAGCAGAACAGATGAAGTATCCGTCACAGGTGTCCATATGTGAATGGTTTCTTCGTTGGGCAGGCAAGAATGCTTTTAAGGTCTGCGCTCGCATCCAAAACTTTTCGATTTGTAAAATTGACTCCGAGTAGACTTGGAATGATATCTCTGCGAAAGCCGTTCTCGCAAAGGTCGGCGTGCCGCTATTGACCAAATTCAAATACACTCAGGTCGATGCTTGGAGCCTTTTCGACAAAGTCCTGCTGCATGAACTTGCCCATACTTACGCTGCTGGAATGTTTGACGATGTAAGTAATGTGCATGCACTAGATATCATTACTCGCGTACTCAGTGATACCTCAGGTAGGAATGGCCACCGGCGGATCCGATGGCAAGGCGTATGGTTGGAAAGCCGCAACCAATCTTGCGAAGCAGAACCACAGCAATGAGGCTGTTTCCGCAACGAACAATGCCGATACGCTAGCTCTATTTGCAAGCGGTAAGAACTTCTCATGAATCTATACTCATCTTGTTGCTGACCGTGCAAAGGCATCAGGATGCTGGAGTTGAGCATGCCTCGTTACATCAAAGCAAACGGCAAAATCACCATGCGAAATCCATTAGCACCAGTCCAAGGGAAGAGGGATATCATGTACGACCCCAGCGAAACAAAACCTTCCGCAGCTTTCGAAGAATTTCTCGCGATGATCGAAAAAGACCATGCATTTGGTGCTGCATTTGAGAGTCGAGGCTAGCAAGGCGATGGTATGTCGCAGCGGAGCTCGACTCCTGAGACCGAGCCTTGCCTGACCCGACTCTCGATGTGGCGTCCTCAATCGTCTCTCGGATACGGTAGTTTTCCTCGGCCCGGCTTTCTACGCTGAAGGATTTGAAAAGGCAGTGGCCCAAGCCATTGGTGGACTTCTTCAGTGACAGGTTCCGTAAGGGTGACTATGAAATCAGAGGCATGTACAACCAACAGGGGCTTAAGCATAAGATATAGCGATCTGGGATCGTTGGATTGCATGTGATCTGGCGGGGGAGACCATAGTGCAATTGTAACATGTAGCTGCTTCAAATTTTGAAGCGCAGCAAATATGCCACATACGGCGATCCACTTGGAAGGTTCATCGGGCGGACCGTAATCGATGGTACGAGTAGTTTTCCATTCCTCAGGTTCCGTGATATGTAGTGGGCACCGAAAGGCGGTGCTGAAATGAATCCGTTGCAATTGTTGAAAGCGATGTGGTAGCATGACGTGAGGCAGTCGAAGGACACAGTCCGACCGACGGATGTCGAAAATGTTCGAGCGGTAGAGCAGATTGATCGCTTCGTTGTACCTTCGACGTGCATGTCAGTGGTCCAGCATTGCGGCTTCTAGTACACTTCAAAGATCTCACATGAGTCTACAAGTCAGGATAACCGAGCTGATCCGTCGAGAGCTCTCACGTGGCTGGCTGAAACCGAATTGTTGCCCATTCCTCGACCAGGCCGTGCCCCAGCAATCGTGTCTAAAGCCCAACTTGTCGCACGGCTTGGACTCGTAGCACCGAACATTTCTGAGAATACCATCACTAAGGTCCAGGTGTAAACAATCGTCGTCATCTTCGCAACCAACAGCGTATTCCCAAATCATGGATCGAATCTCCGTGGGCAGCCTACTGATCAATGCCGACTGCTCTTGTGTATCAATCGTACCTGTGTCGGTAAGCCTCCGCGGTCTCACAGATGGAAGTGGGCGTAAAGGTGGTTCTGGGTTTGCCTCCAGCTCAGCCCTTTGCTGATCCCTGGCGTCTTGTGCCATTTGACTGTGGAGTCTAGGGAAGCAGCAGTCACACAACCACGACCACGGCATCTTGTTGCTGAACCACAACCGGTAGACAAGCAAATGTTGAATTTCGTTCGCCTGTGCCACACGTATGTAGGTAGATGTGTACACAGAGCGGCATGGATGAGCGTTCAACGGACAGAGCCGAAGAGCCGCGCTCGGCCGGTGGTCCGAGAGCATGGACTGCAGCTCCATGTGGGGGTGCGATGACGTCTCTCAGGTATTGTCCAGAATACACATACAATACATCGACTGCTCCTGTTCTTAGAGCTTCAACGTCCACCACAAGTCGTTAAGTCACAACACTCTGGACAGAAAAGAGATCCTACTGCATCTCCACAAGCCAGAATCAGGACACACCGCAGGACCACCTACCTACGCACTCGCAAGACCTCAGAGACGTCTCCACGAAACATGTCCTTCCAACAGGAGCTCTCCTCCTGGTTCGCGCCGTCTCCAAGCAGCACACCATTATCCTCAGTCCCTCAAGCATCCTCACAAGCGCCTTCCACGTCCAAGGTCCCGATCCCCACTTCCCCGCCAGCGCCCGTCATCCTCGCTTTCCTACGACATTGCGGCTGTCCCTTTGCGGAGAAAACATTCCTCGCCTTGCGCTCAGCCGCCCACGCCCATCGCGACGTGACATTTTATGCGATATCTCACTCTTCGCCTGCAGCGACCGAGTCCTGGCTAAAGTCTCTCCCACAACATGGCTCGGAGCCGGGCAACCTACATGTGATCGTCGACGAAGAGCGGGATGTGTATGCGGCCTGGGGCCTAGGCGCGAGCGGCTTCAGCCATGTGTTATCTCCGTCGGCGTTGATGCAGGTCTGGCGCGTGGGGAAGGAGGAAGGGATCTGGAATCGACCAACAGAGAGCGGATCGCGATGGCAGACCTCGGGCTGGTTTGGAGTGGACGAGAAGGGCATGGTGAGATGGGGACAGGCGGCGGAGAGCGCAGACCAGGTCCCGGATTTCAGGGAAGGCGTTGAGGTGGTCACGAGTAAGGAGGAAGCAAAGCTGTGAAGAGAAGAGAAGAGCTCGATCATTGTTATTCCGCCTGTTAAGGATTTGTTTTTAGCGATTTGCTTAGCGCTGCATGCAATTTCCGATACTCCAAGCCTGTCACTGTATCGATCGTTCATCTTCATCTTTACTCCAATTTACCAGTGATTGTCGAGAGACCAGAAATGGTGTGCAGAAGCAGAGTATCCGGATATTCGCAGATCTTTAGGTTTGAAAGACGGAAAAAAATCCGGAAATTCACCACAGACCCGGTTGATGGTAGCATCTGCTTAGCATTGCTTGTTTTCACCACTATGATCCACCCCCGCGAGCACGGCATGGAAGATCGTCAGAACGATCGGCTATCGGCATAGGAGGGCTGAATATTATCGCAATGGGTCGACGAGTCGCAAGGTCTCCGAAATCAATGTCACCCTCAGTTCATTGTGCGGACTAGAAAAGCAACAGCTCACATGTCTGACGCCATGCATTGTTGCAGCCGCGTAATGAAGACGCCTGAACGAGCAATGTTCCGGTTAAGCCGGCACTGTGAGAGGTGCCTTCCCTTCACTCGCGCTTCGATTGGGATTAATAGAGTTGTCAGCCCTGCATCGTGAGCGGAGGTGACGTCGTTACTCGAGATTCTGCATACGAGATATGCTATACCGCTCGAGAAAATGGACGTATGCTGATCATCAGAGTTTGAGCTGTGCAGGTGTACTCAGATCTGTATTGGCCTTCACTATCTCCGGTCCGACACATGCAACGTACATAGTGGCTTCGTCTTCCTCTTGTCCAAAGAAGATATTTTGATCATTAGATTTCGGGTCGACCGTGGCCGTTGATAACAACAGCATCTGAAGCACCAAAGTACGATCAACACTAGGAGCCACTTCATTACAGGACATTCATACCCAATATCCAGCGCAAGATGGTTGAACTGACTCCCAAGGACTCGCCAGAAGAGTCGCCAGATTTGGAGAAGCAAGAAGAAACATACCGCGAACCTGCCGAGCACGGCGAAACCCAAAGCGACGCCTACTCTGCATTCTCGGAATCTCGCCACGTCGAAGGCCCTGCGAGTCTGCGTTCCATCAGCCTGACACGTACCACATCACGCCGTCTGGAACGCTCGTCAACAGCCGCCTCGCAAGCCTTGTCCGTCCTCCGCTCACGCGTGCCGGTTCCGCCGTTCTCCCATCCTCTGACCCATGAGAAGACCTCCCAGGATGTGATTGTCACGTTCGACGGCGATGACGACCCCTATCGACCCATGAACTGGCCGTTCCGGAAGAAGGCGATAACGACCATGCTGTACGGCTCCACCACCATGACTGCGACGTTTGCCAGTTCCGTGTTCGCTCCAGGGGTATCTCTGGTCTCGCAGGAATTTGGTGTGATCGACGAAGTCGGGACGCTCGGCATTTCCTTGCTTCTTTTCGGCTTCGGAATTGGACCGCTTCTATGGGCGCCAATCAGTGAGGTATATGGTAGGAAGAGCGCCGTGTTGATCCCGACGTTCATTTCCATGGTGTTCGCGTTTGGTGGCGGTGCAGCGAAAGACATTCAAACGATCATGATCTGTCGCTTCTTCCAAGGCTTGTTTGGATCCGCACCAGTCACGAATACTGGTGGTGTCCTGGGCGACATCTGGGGTCCTGAGCAGAGAGGTGCTGCGCTGGTAGCTTACGCCATTGCCGTGGTTGGTGGACCAACAGTAGGATGATCCCGCTATTTTCGAAAGTGAGCTGAAGCTGACCATCTCATAGCTCGGGCCGATCGTCGGCGGAGCCATCTGCGACTCCTATCTTGGCTGGAGATGGACGCAATACATCACTGGCATATTCCAAGCGCTGGTCCTTGTACTAGACCTCGTCATCCTCGACGAATGCTACCCTCCTGCCCTGCTCGTCGCTAAAGCCCGCCGCCTCCGCCACGAATCCGGCAATTGGGCCTTACACGCCAAGCACGAGGAATGGGACGTCTCGCTCAAGGAGCTAGCGCAGAAGTATCTCGTGCGCCCCTTCCAGCTCCTAGCCACGCCCATCTGCTTCCTCGTCGCACTGTACGCCTCGTTCGTCTACGGTATCCTATATGCCTGCCTAGGCGCGATCCCATACGTCTTCGAGACGCTGCGCGGCTGGAACAAGCTCGTCGGCGCACTCCCTTTCCTCGCCATGCTGGTCGGCGTCTTCATCGGCGCGGCCGCCAACCTGCTCAACCAGAAATACTACATTCGCCGCTGGCGCGCCAACCGATGTCGCGCCGTCCCTGAAGCCCGGCTGCCGCCCATGATGGTCGGCAGCATCATTTTCGTCGGCGGCATGTTCATGTTCGCCTGGTCGAGCGCGCCGCACGTCTTCTGGCTCGTACCATGCATTGGCATCGGCCTCATGGGCCTGGGCTTCTTCACCATCTTCCAGGCCGCGCTGAACTATCTCATCGATACCTTCCAGCTCTACGCGGCCAGTGCCATCGCCGCGAATACGTTCCTGCGTAGCGTCTTCGCTGGCGCCTTTCCGCTCTTCATCACGCCCGAGCTGACGCACCTCGGCCCTGGATGGGGTTTGAGCGTATTTGCGTTCGTCGCGGTGGCGTTGGTGCCCATCCCGTATCTCTTCTGGACTTACGGAAAGCGGTTACGCGCGCGAGGGTTTTGGTCGAGGGACAGCGTGACGGATTGAGTTCAGCCGATCCTTTGATGTCACTGTATCATGACTGCGGTAGTATGAGTTTTGCGATCGAATCTCGATGCGAGAATAGAGACAGTACTTATGATTGAAGGTGTCATCTTGCTTTTCGAGCGATCCATCACGATATCATTGATCGGCTATTACCTCGTGTCTGCCATATTGTGCTGCCCATGGAACGTTTATAGCATGATTGCAGCAAGTAATGCACCAGGCGGACGATCACGAACAAGACTGGCACTACTTCATTAGAGGCATCGAGAGTACAAGTCCCCGGTGAGCTGGTCTTGTCCGCATCACCTGTGATGGGCAACTCATACCTATTGAGCTCATCAGCTTGACATCCCAGCTTTCGCGGAGGACGAGAAGGGAACGGGGAAGACACAGGCACGTTTCAAGTGCAGAAGCCTTTACGTCTGCGAAGGAGAAGAACGTGGGTGTGGGACAATGAGCATGAAATAAAATGGAAGACAACAAAGTCGGAGCCAGTTGCGCAGTCGAGTGGCGGGACGAAGCGCTGCATGTTATGTGGGGTACAGCAAGTGAAGAGGTCTTCATCCGGACCAACTACAACCTGATGGTGAGCTGTACCCATACACAATGTCAATACATCCACGGAATCGTTGGAGATTCAGAGCGAGCATTGAAATCGTGATGCAATCATGAATTCCATAGAGGAACAGGTTTCTGCCCTCCACATCGAGAAGCTGCAGGATCGTAATGGTGCGTGTCACATCAGACATCATCATGATAAGAGGTGATTGATCACAGACTCGCTCACTCCCCGCATTCCCCAAAGACATCACCATACGTCTACAGCAAGATCGCAGCTCCGAGAGCAAACGCACCAGCGGCAGCGAACATGATGGGGGCGGCGTTGCCCACGGCCGCGCCTGTGCAAGTCCCCTGGGAGCTGGTCTTGTCCGCTCCGGCCGTGATGGGCAATTGGTACCTGTCGACCACCGTTAGCATCTTCAGCATCAAGAAGAAAGGTGAGCGCGACTCACAATTGATCAACGTATGTGGCACCTATGTAAACTTCCGACGTCGCGGTGCCGGAGCTCTTGCCATCGGCCGATGCAGAGGCCGTGACCGAGCAGGATGCCGAGGACGAGGCGGTGGCGACGGTGCAGCTTTCCGAGACGGACAGCTGGACGTCCAGCGTTGAAGTTTGGTAGCTGACTTCTACGTTATCGCTAGCTGCGGTCACCGTGACGGTCTATCGAGGGGATTAGTGTCGAGTTTTACGTCTACTTCAAGGAGGGTAGGGGAGGATGAATCGAAGACGTACAGGTGCATAGGGGATGCAGTTGCTGGCGCAGGCCAGGGTGTACGTTGTCGTGCCGGAGCATATGTTCACGACGGACGCGGCGTAGTCACCAGCGGAGGTGAGCTCGAGGGGGAGCCATAGGCTTGCTGTAGACGAGGACCCCGACGTGGTGGTCGTCGACTGTGCAGCAGCCAGAGAGACGAAGGCCGCAGCCAGGCCCGAGTATAAGGAAAGCATGTTGACCTTGAAGCTTATTATGCTGCAAACAGGGGTGAGATCCGTTGTGGATTGAACAAAGGGCAGGATAAAGTTATGTAGGTTCTTGAAAGCAGAGGAGAGCAGACTACTACCGTATGTACAGCAAGAAAGGGTTGCAGGCGTTATATAATTTCCCACATGGCCACAACGACTGTCACTGCCTCAATGTGAAGTTACCGCGGAGCCAACTGTTCCTGTCCTCGGGAGGCGCGGGTGCCTGACTGTGAGTCTGACCAGCAAGACATAATGGCAGGGCGGTGTCCCGAAGCACGCGAAGGATCAGGCTATGTGAGGCACAGTCACGACAATAATGTGAAGGGTCTGAGGCACAGCGACCTTGGCAGTCAGGGATGGACATAGGAGGGATAATTATAACGGGGAAGACGGCTGGAGGTACATGTATACAGTCCTCGAGGAGCGAATGAGGTGGAAGTGGTGCTCCAGCCTCGTGGTCCCGCGTGACAACCGCAACGCCCACCAGCGTGGCCAAGCGCTTGGCGGCAGATCTGGCGCTGATTGAGTATGACGCTATACTTAGAACATGTAATGGAAGAACATGAATACGAGCTGCATGAGTTTGCAGAACATACCTACCTATGTCTGCAATGACACCACTGAATTGTCTCCGCGGCGGTTTGCTCAAGTCACTCACTATGAATCCAGGCATAATGACACACATCAATCATGGAAAGAGCGCAAGATCACATTCCACGATGGACATACAGTATATACAGTTGTATCTCTGCCATGGACAAGACCGGTCAACGAGGCCACGAATCAGATCTTGGTGCCACCATTTGGCAGCTTCGCCCGGAATGTCACATATGGTTTCTGTCGGCGGTCGACCAGCGGCACACCCTGTCCGGGGTAGATCGCCATCAGATAGTTGAGCTGGTTGACGTTGAAGTACATGTAGCCATCTGTGGCGATGCTCATTGTGTCGACCCTGGAACGTGTTAGGACTGAATTTCGCTTCACTTTTACAACCGATTCCTCTCCAGCACTTACCAGTTGATGCGCGGGTCTCGCACGAAGACGGTCGAGAAAGTCGTGGCAGGGTTGTACATCGTAATGGCGTTCTGTTCGACCTGTCCATTGTAAACAATGCCGTTGGAGTCGGTCTCTAGACCATCGCTGATGCCTTTCTCTCCAAGGTTCTTGACTTGTGCTTGCGCTTGTGCCAGGTTTCCGGCTCTCAGGGCTGCGGTCGGCACTGAATACAAGAATCTTCCGCCAATGACGGAGAAGTAGAGGGTCGTGTAGTCGGGCGAGATCGCGATGCCATCTGAGCCGAAAGTGATAAAGCTGGGCTTGATCGCTGTCGCGAGTCCCGAAATCTGGTATAGCGGGTCGCCCCATACATACGGCACTGACCCATAGATAGCCTTGGTCTCTTTCAATGGCAAGCGGGTTCCCTTGCCGGTGCCCAGATCGACGAAGATGATTGCATTGTCACCTTCCAGACTCGAGTCTGTGATATATGCCGCTCCCTTTCCACTGGTCCCGGATAGCTTCGGGTTGCGATCAATGCGGACATCGTTGAGATACGAGTCAGGACGGACAAGAGCCGTAGTGAAGATGATTGTTTGGATGGTCTGGTTCGTCTTTGGATCGATGTTGACGAGTTTGGGTCCTCCAGGCACCGTTGCGTTGAGCATGGGATGATTCGGGTCGGAAAGATCTTGGACCCGGCCAGTGTCGAGGATCCACAGGGTATCAGCCGAGTCAACGATCAGACCTTGCACGCCCAAGAGGTGATTGCTATCGCCCTTGGTCACCGGAGGGACGGCCAGTCTATTCACTGCACCCCCGGGCGACATGTTGTAGGTGGCATTGGGATATGCTGTCTCCTGATGTTCAGAGGTGAGCTCGCCAACCTGCATGGTTGGTGTGACTCCACTGTATGTGTTCAGAATGTCCAGACCAGCAGGATAACAAGCAAACTTCCTGCCCGTAGAGGTGACGGCTATCCCAGTTGGCCATTGTCCGGTGAAGTAATGGACAATCTCCAGATCTGGTCCAGCAGTCAAAGGATCTGTTCGTATGTCACTTGGTCCGACAGCAGAAGCAGATTGGAGTAAGGCTAATCCAAGCACAACTTTCATTGCTACACCCATTTTGATTGCAATGGCAAGAATTGAAATCGTCACGACTCAGATCCGTCCGGCCATTAGTCCCTACCCTAGACATTCTTATACACCTTCTACCACCTCGGCCTATAGGCACAACATCGACGGGACTAGAAGCAAAACCCCGCAAGGATCTTCAGGTACATCAGGGAAGGGTATATCAACGCGATCATGATCCGTCGGATCGCTGATGAGAATTAATTAGTGGCCACTGACGTCACTGTGAGCGCGCAGCTACATGTACCACGGATGGAGACTTAGCCACCGGGTTCCAATGGAAGTATGTTTGAGCTTCGAAGAGCATACATGGTATATCAATGTGTTGTCATTGCGAGGTTTGATGAACTGCTACACATGGCAGGCCTAGAGCATCGTCAAGAAATGCATGAATGTAGGGGCATGATCCATCTCAACGTGGCGATTGGAGCCTCAATCTGCCGGACTGACGTCTGTCGATGTGGGGTCAACGTCTGGTGGCATGATGCACGAGCTAAGTAAAAGTATTTTGTCAGTCGGAAACGGATCCGATGCATCACCACGGACATAAACCCGGAGATCGGGGCCAACTGTCGAGTGTGCATGGCGTTAATGTCAGCACATCAAGGTCAAGCACAGTGGCGTCGATGTATAATAACTCTCTCCAGGTAGATACTAAAGGTTTTGATCCTCTCCTCTTCTGCTTGCTTAACCACTGCTTCCTTCCATACGACCCAATACTATCAATTCCAAACACTTCAACTACAAACTACCGCAGCCATGGGTGACTTCTTCAAGCCAGCAGACGAACCGCCCACCGAGTTGGGACGGTACCGAGTCCTCTCCAGCACAGCTGGTGTTCGAGTCTCGCCGCTTCAGCTCGGTGCCATGTCCATTGGCGATGCCTGGAAGGGAATGATGGGCTCCATGACCAAGGAGGACTCCTTCAAGCTCCTCGACGCGTTCCACGAGGCGGGTGGCAACTTCATCGACACGGCCAACAACTACCAGGACGAGCAATCCGAGACCTGGATCGGCGAGTGGATGAAGCAGCACGACAACCGTGATCTCATGTTCGTCGCCACCAAGTTCACCTCGCAATATGCCGCCTACAACCAGGGCAAGGGCAAGACCGTCAACTATGCAGGCAACCACAAGCGCTCGCTCAAGATGTCCGTTCGAGACTCGTTGAAGAAATTGCAGACCGACTGGATCGACCTCCTCTACCTGCACTGGGTGAGTTCGGAAGGCTAGCGTTTGTGCTGAAATCATACTAATGTCGACTAGTGGGACTGGACGACCAGCATCGAGGAGGTCATGGACTCCCTCCACGAGCTCGTTCTCCAGGGCAAAGTGCTTTACCTAGGTATCAGCGACACACCAGCCTACATCGTCGCCGCGGCCAACACATACGCCAAGGCTCACGGCAAGACCCAGTTCTCCGTCTACCAGGGCAGTAAGTGCGCACTCACGTCTTCAGCGTGGCATCGAGGCTAACGAGCTCTGACTAGGATGGAATGTCATGCTGCGGGATTTGGAGCGTGAGATCATTCCCATGTGCCGTCACTTCGGCATGGCCATCGCACCATGGGACTCGATCGTAAGTGCCTATTGCATCATCCATAATTGGAATCCTGAATGCAAACTAACACATCCCCCAGGGCGGCGGTCGCTTCCAGACCAAAGCAGCCCTCGAAGAGCGCAAGAAGAACGGCGAGGGGATCCGCGCGCTCATGGGCCCGGCCGAGCAGACGGAGCAAGAAGTCAAGGTATCGGCCGCGCTCGCCGCCGTCGCCGAGGAGCACGGCATCCAGTCCGTGACGGCGGTGGCGCTCGCATACGTCATGTCCAAGGCGCCGCACGTGTTCCCGATCGTGGGCGGACGCAAGGTCGAGCACCTCAAGGACAACATCCAGTCGCTCAAGATCAAGCTCACAACGGAGCAGATCAGGAAGCTCGAGGACGTCACCAACTTCGAGATCGGCTTCCCCAACAACTTCATTGGCGAGGACCCGGCCGTGTCCGGCCAGCCGACCATGTTGTTGGGCGCCATCGCGCAGATGAGCTTCGTCCAGGGCTCGAAGCCGATCGGACATGAATAGATGTGCTGAAGGATAAGCGTGGCAAAGGGAGTAAACGAGTGAGGTAAATGGAATTGTACGCACTCCGCACCACTTTGGACGAGAAGACGAACATCTAGATAGCAATGTATCATGTTAATACGTATCGCATCATGACATGTCTAATCTGATGAACACCCGATCCGAGCATTGGACGTTGACGCTCAGATGGGAGGTTGTAGTTTTGTAGCACGCGAACACGGTTGGGACATGAATCAAGTTGCTTCGCAAAAAATGCCTACCAAACGCGTGATATCTACATTATGAACCGCATGGCCCACCCATGATCATGTATGTTTTACAAGTTGTCAATGACGGCGGCGGCGTATTCGTGGGTCTTGGCCTTGCCACCAAGATCGCCAGTGATTGTCTGTGAAAGGCAAGATTTGTTAGCAGGTGGTTCTTACACAGTATCTTCCCGGGGTAGAATAAAGATTTGACATACCTTGCCTTGAGCCAGGGTCTTGAAGATGGCAGCCTGGATCTTATCGGCGTGCTCGTTCAGGCCCATGTGTTGCAACATCATGATGGAGGAAAGAAGCAAGGCGGTTGGGTTGGCAAGACCCTTGCCGGCGATGTCGGGAGCAGATCCGTGTACAGCCTCGAAGATCGAGCACTCATCACCAATGTTGGCGGATGGGGTCAATCCAAGACCACCGATCAGACCAGCACACATGTCGGAGAGAATGTCACCGTACAAGTTGGGCATGACGAGCACCTTGTCGTTGTAAGGAGTGGGGTCGGACACGATCTTCAAGCAAGCGTTGTCGAGCAGTTCCGCGTCGAAGGCGACGTTAGGGAAGTCCTTGGAGACTTCGTTCGCGATGCTGAGGAAGAGACCGTCGGACATCTTCATGATGGTTGCCTTGTGCACCACACGGACCTTGGGCTTTCCAACATCCTGGGCGTACTGGAACGCATATCGAAGAACGCGCTCAGAGGCCTCACGAGTGATGAGCTTGATGCTCTGCACCACACCATCCACCACCACGTGTTCGATACCAGAGTACTCTCCCTCGGTGTTCTCCCGAATCAACACGGTGTCAACGTCATCGTATGGTGTCTTGTAGCCTTGAATGCTCTTGCATGGACGGACGTTAGCGAAGAGGTTGAAAGTTCGGCGGAGAGTCAGGTTGAGCGAGACATGGCCTTTGCCGATAGGAGTGGCAAGCGGGCCCTTGAGAGCAACGTAGTTCCGGGTTATTGACTCGATGGCGGCATCAGGAATGACGGGCTTGCCATCTTTGAGCTGGGGTGTGACATCGATAGATTCCCACTTGATCGGAGCGTTGGCTGCGGAGAAAATGTCCTTGACCGTTTGCGAGATCTGTATGTGATGAGTATGTGTTTCATGGGCCATTGGCAACTCTTGAAGTCCGTTCAGCTGGGGACTTTCGTACCTCTGGTCCAATACCGTCACCCTCAATCAGTGAGACCAGGTATTTGCCCTTTGTCATCATCAGTGTCATGATCCTTGTCCAGTGCATATGCTGCTGTCTATCCATACATCACTGCCTTTCTGGCCCTTGAACTTGGCTACTTTGTCCTGCTCAGCTGTCGCATAGCTTCTCCATGCTGTCTAGATAGGCATTCCCGTTAGCCGTCAGCCAGACTAGTAGTGCCGGACCTGCCGTGACCTACCTGCGAGAATACAGGCTTGAACGCGGCGTGTGATCGAGTAGCCTGGCGAAGGCATTGTCTTGCCGGTACTGCCACTCGGCTGGCGAGCATAGTGGCTATGGAAGTGCGCCGAAGACTCCAGTATATAGTAGCTCGAGCTGTAAGGGTGTGCTACTATGGCACAATGAGAGGCGGACGTAAAGTGTGGTGTATGGTGAAGTGTTGGAGTGTTGTGATAGCTGGGTAGGTTCGCTATCTATCGGCGTCAAAAGCAACATGCAAAGCTCTGATGCCGTAGACAGCAACCGGATGCGGGTAAATTAGCTGCAAGCTCGCGCTTCAGAACGTGGCCACCCGACCACGGAACCCCAGACCGTTGCTACGCTGCCAGCGGGTATACTTCACTTCATCATTGCTGTTCAAGGTCTAGCATTTATCCACTTCCTTTGGAGTGGTGATACACCTCCCAATGCCCATCTCCGCTGACCAGGAGCGCCAGCTCCTAAATCACTACAAATTGACCAACCTTTTCCCCTCCGAGTGGCCGCACCAGGACAACGAGGACTCGGAGGAGGATGAGGCCGACGATGACTTGGCCAATGCTATACCGACGCGACATGCAAGCAAGCTCTCCACCAACAGTCGCGCCTCGCAGTCGAGGTTTCGCAACATTGACCGCCATGCAAGCCTTCGGAGTAGCATCTCGGGGACGCAACGTCATGAAGGAGTGGACAGTCTGGTGCAAAAGGACGAACCAGATCCGCTGGGTATGGCTCCCAGCGTCGCGTCAGAATTGAGATCCAGAGGACTGCCTGTGGAGGAAAACATCAATCTGCGCAATCGGTTCATGCTTAGCTCTACGTCGTTCTCTCCTGCCTTATTCCTGTCTCAAGTACATCAAGATGCATCCACTGAAGACCTACTCCGCGGTCTTGACTTTTTGACGCGCAGTATCGAGCAAAAGTCCGCGTCCCTGAAAGTGCTGGTCGAGAGCAATTTCGAGAAGTTTGTTCGCGCCAAAGCGACCATCGATAATGTGTACACCGAGATGCGCGCCCAGGGCGCTGACCAGGATACCCCCTCAACCTCAGGACCACCCACTGGCAGGCGACCACATTCCAGACATACAAGCAAAACTCAATCACATTTCCGCAATACCAGTGGCGCGTTCAGCCCGACCAAAGCTGCAACAAGCGACAAAAAGAAGAACGCGTTGACGAAGGAGTCGGAGTATGGAGTGCAAGGCATCAGAGCCCCGTTGCAAGAGCTATCGATCAAAGCTGAAGAGGTGTGGGGTCCGGCATTAGGTGGCAGGGAGAAGGAGGAAACACTGAAGTCGGTCCTTTCTGCGTTGGATCAACATCGCTCGATCTTCCAGCTGAGTGGAGAGATGTACGAAAGCGTACGTAAAAGCGACTATGATGGAGTTCTCGACGCTCATAAGAGGGCGAAGAAGTACGCTGCCGAAGCTCGTGGCATTGCAGATATTGCGAGATCGAACGACGTACAGCTTGGAGACGCCGATGCGCAACAGATCATCATCACAGCCAAGATGTGGCACGACGTTTCTGAGCAGGTCGAGATCTTCAAGCATGAAGTATGGAAGCGATTAAAAACTTCTCACGGAAAGAGACCCTCAGCCGCTGCAGACGAGGCGGACAAGGACATGCATATGGAACTGATTGGTGTACTGCTTCAGCTGGGAGTGGATGAGAACCCGATCTGGCAATGGTTGAACAGTCGACATTTATACCTGAAAGACAAGATTATTACATCTTTTGAATGCTCACGGGTAGAGATTGAAATTCTACGTCGACAGCTGAGCAGCCAAGAGCGAACAGACTCGAAAGCATTGGCGGCTTATCTGCAACATGGTACAGCGTCGCTGAGATCGAACATAGACAGGACTTCTGACTTTGACACTCCAGCTATCATTGCGTTCTGGGATCGCGTCTACTCGTCGCTGGTGGCATTACTTTCCTCCCGGACTGGCGTACTTGGCGAAGTGCTCGAGTTTTGGGACATCACGCAGTCTTTCATCGACAATAAAGCACAGAAGGCATTCCCTACTGCCGTCTTTGCCGCAGGTCTGGAGCACCTAGAACTCGAACCAGATGATGTAGCAAGCCTTCGTGCCGGCTGTGTCGACCTTGTCGGCCTCTTGCGCGACAACGTTATGGCATTCTTCTCAGACGGGCCGCCTGAAGATCTGAGCGAGCTATATTCGCCCGTGCCAGCGACCCCGAATACAGCGAATTCTGGCGGAGAAGCGGGTACTCCTAGCCTGAAGAGAGCATTCAGCTTTGACCCCAACAACATTCCGCCACTTTCGCCAGCAACAGGCGCAGCATGGGAGAAATTCGCCTTCTGGCCTCCAAATTCCAACTCTCTTTCTGGTTCGCACTATCTCAGTCTGATCACTACCCTTGTTGGCACTGCTGCAGCCGAGCTGGCGAGCCTACCGGTTGTAAAGCACGCATCAGTCTCGCAATTCCAGAGCCGTGCAGGCGGCATAGAGAACCTCAAAACGCTGATCAATGCCGTGCGCGAGCGGTGTATACAGGCGGTCTGTTCTGCATGGACTCTTGATGCTGAGCGCTGCAGATTCCTTGAGACGTGGACTCGCAGTACGGACCGCAAGGACTTGACCACCATGCCTTCAAGCTTCATGGCCTTTGAAGAAAAAGTCCTGGGCGCGATGCAGAAGATCACTTATGTGAGCGAAGCGACAGTCGGAAGGTCAGGTGATGAGGCAAGCGTGGTGATGCCACCGCCTGCGAAACTGCTACAGGCCGTGCGGAGCTCGTTCGTAACTAGTCTGTACAAAGCCTTGAGTGGCATGGTTGAGAACGCCGAAAAGGCTAAGAGAGATGTCAGCGCAGAAACTGTCGACCCTGACGGCGTCATGGTACCAACAAAGACTACCAATGGCATTCATGACGGAACTGGAATTGAAGGCTTAGATGCCTCTAGCCGAGTAAGTACTTGCAGTGCTCAATGCCATACTGTCATGCTAACGCATCCACAGAATGTTCGCATGCTCTTGACTCTTTCGAATTTGGCATATCTCCGCACCGACATCATTCCTCATCTCATCTCACAGTACGAGTCTTCGTTTTCCGTGAAGCTGACCGAGGAAAGCAAAACGATCCGCGATGTCCTCGGCCAAATCGACACTCGCCTGTTCGAGTCATACGTTCTGCCGAGTGTCGAGCAGATTACCAGCACTATTACCAGCAACATCACGACTTCATCCTGGACGCCTCAGGTGGCACGTCCATCCGATGCCAAGCCTTACGTGTACGACGTACTACTTGCGCTCGTCCTCATCCATAGCGAGGTCTCCACCACCGCTGCAGGTCTCACCCATCAGATACTTTCCTTCCTCCTCGAGCAAGCCTCACTTGCTCTCCTGAACGCTTTCAAGCTTCGAAGTCACTATACCCTGCCTGCATTAATGCAAGCAACGCTCGACGTCGAGTTCATGACACAAACGTTGAAGAACTACACGAGCGACAAAGCGGAGGACGTGCAGCGACAGATCTATCTAGCGCTCGATGAGCGAACCAACGATGAAGCGCGGAAGAAGCTGCAGGGCGAACTGCAGGAGTTGAGCGGCGTGTTGAAGAAATTGCGCGAGGGGACCAAAGGCGAGTTTGGATGTTTCAGACGAGAACGCAAGGCCAGGGGACGGGAAAGCAAGGAGGGAAGTCGGTAGATGTCTGCAGAACTGGTCTGTTGCAATATCATGTGTGGTCGTGAATGTCAATGAGCAGAATTTTGATGAGCGCATCGTTGTCAACCCCGATCCTGCTTGTCAGATTTTCACCTTCTGCTAATGAAGAACAGTGTATCTGCCCTTTCGTTCCCCTTCTTACCATCATGAGGAACAGCAAAACATATGCTGGACATGAAGGCAGCAGGCGCACTGCCTAGGCAAGTACTCTATGAGTGTCTAGACTCCCAATCAACTCTGTATTGTATCACTGTATTTCCTCATCTTTTTCACTTATGCGAGTGCGTTCATACCTCCACAAGTTTGCTCCTAGGACCATCTTCAGCAGCTTTTCCTCGGCGTAGAGTCTGCCGAAAGGAATGGCTCGGAGGGAGAAAAGAGAAGCATCTACTGTTGATCCAACCTGACCTAGTGAAGGAGTCACATCGCGCCCCTAGGACGACCACCCATGTTGCGGTTTCGCCGTCAGGAAGGCTATGAACGACTGGATGCTAAAGGCCCTGAATCTCGGTTTTTGCTGGTCTTTTTGCCCGACAGACTTCGCTCTGGTCAACAGACGGTATGAAGAAGGATCAGAAACTTGAGTGACTGCTCCTGGATAGGTGGGTAATAATGACTAGCTAGAGAGAGGCAGTACCAACCTAACAAGGTTTCAATCGAATCAGACAAGCACAACAACGATGTCAGATCGTCCACTCTGTAACTCGGAACATAGACTCGATGGTCAGAGAAGTGCAGTAGCAGCGGTACTAGGTGCTTGATCGGTAGGGTTGCGAATGGTTGATGACCGTGGCTGATCGTGTAACATGCCGCGTGCCTTTAATGGTATGAACGCTACTACACTCCTCTCCTCGATATCATGTACCTTCACTGAGAGGATCACTTTGCACCGCCAGACCTTACAGATTGCCGTGAAGACAGGACTATAATTCGAAGCCGGACTGTCCTAGCGATAGCAGCATCATCTTTCCTCCTTTCCAACATTTTTCGCATTATACTGAACAACCCTACAATCCTATGGTAATTTCTACTTCCATTCTTCGCTTACCCAGTGACCTAGCAGAGTAAGGAGCTGTTACAACCGTCAAATAGACCATCAAATCACAGCCTTCGGGCAGTATTGGATATGAGCCATTGCATAAGATGGAGAGTCCCTGGCGAAACGAGGATTGCTTCCGATCTAGCTGGTACTCAACCCCTTACAGTCAACCTTTCGGGTGATGTGGACAATGGAGCATCGCTTACGCTCTACAGCAGAGACGTTACGACTACGCAGTGATTTGATGAGTGTGGCAGGCAACCCGGGCGGTAGACTGGACTGCGAGTTTGCTACTCGAGTATTTATCACACCGGTAGGTTGGCTTGGTCGACTTTACACTGCTCTACTCTGCTCTACTATGGCAGTGAAGTCCGTAGATCTGTCTAGTGGGTAGGTCATCGACGGAGAATTGGGTTGTTCACCGAAGAAGTCAAGGTACAGTCTAGCTGACTTGAAGTTTGCAGTGTCCGATGTAAGAAAAGGACAGCCGGCGTGGGTTGGAGGATTTGCTGATCCTCCACATTGATCTGTAGGAGGAACAGACCACTCGGGCATAAGAACGAGGATGCGTAACGAGGGACACAAGGGACACAATCTTGCAGTTGTTCTGCAGTTAGAGACTTACTGCCGCTTCACATGATATCTATGTCTTGAGCAAGGTCTGATCAAATGCGGCGAATTTAATCGCGGAGCCATTAATAATGACAGGTCTTCGCAGAGACCTATAGCCTGAATGCTCGAAGTCATGATGGCTGATGGGATCATTGCCATGCTTGTGTGTCAGGTAGGACAAGCACACTTACCACAGAGCTTCAGCAGGAGCAATTCAACCAGAGCAGGGTTATCTAGCGAGTGTCAGCGCAGGTGGAAGCGGTCTGTCATGCAAGATGTCGTCGTAGCTGTCGCCAGATGCTTTCAAGTAGTCCGCCGGAGCCAAGCCGCACAAGCCGGGCAATCCCTCGATCATCCATTGTGCGAGCTGTCACATTTCCGTTGTGAACACAATAGCGTGAAGCGATGGATGCATCACGCTGCACGCATATGTCCCGGGTGATACTGGGTGAGGTCGTGCAACATGGGTGACGTGGTATCGGGATGGGGCCCACGATCCGGCTACCTGGTCCTGCATGGTGGATGGACGGAGGGAAATTGTGGATGTGCGATGTGCGTCCAGTCAGGTTCGTCAATGGACTGTCCTCGTTGATTCTTCCTCCACTTGTGCCTCAACGATTGGCGTCCTTCCTGGTGATCATCCGAGTGTGGACTGGCAGTTTTACATGGCCAAGCAGCATATCACGAATCACTGGCAGGTTCAGTCACCACGGTTCGTTCTGCCTGCGCAACGCGAGTCGTGTGAGCCGAAGACTGTGATCCGCATGGTGAATCTCGGCAAACACCCTGTCACCAAGCACGAATACCGTAGCGCAATATGCAACGCACGCCGGGTATGATGATCTACTGTCACGTTCGTTGCGAGCAGTCCAAGCAGAGGAGTACCAAAGATGCTGGTCGTGATCGTCCTTCAACCGAGGGTGCTGCCTCGGTGGCACAGCAGATCGTCGTGTCTGGCGAGCAGACCATCTCCAAAGCTCGGATTAGGGTATTTGTGAGCTATCGCAAGCAACCACGAGTCGAGATCCTTGTAATCGTTGAGGCAACGGGTAGGATCACTAGGGACCGCCCATGCTTCGTTTGCGAACCGCACCGGCAGCGTCAGGAGAGCAGCTAACGGCCCGCGCAGTAAGACGGACTTGATCGGCGGCTGTTCAACGGCGGACTCGTTGAGGTTGTGGCTCACGTGTAGCCTTGACTGTATCTGGTGGGTGTGATGCGTATCTAGGTGAATGCTGGTCAGACTCGATTGACGCAGACGGCAGTGTCCATTCCGCGGCGGTGTGCTGCGTGCAGCGACAACATGCAGCCGTACGCGTGGGAGGGAGAGCCGTAACGAACTCAGATCCAGGCCAGTGGACGTTCGCATCTGAGCGTTCCGGGCGCTTCAAAATTCGCCTTTTATTTCTGCAAATGGCATGGTGGCCGTAGGAGGGTGAATGTAGCTTGATCTCGAAAGTAGATCTGCATCGTTGGACGGCAGGCATCTGGCCAATGGCGACATGGCATCGAGATCTTGGTGCATATGTAGCTACATCCCGTTGTGCGTACAGTATAAGAAAGTCGTGTATGTACATCGCCCCCTTTCTCAACTCCTGCAAGCGCCTGGCACATCCCGAGTCTGCTGGAGATCGGGCTGATGCCATACACGCATAACAAGAACATGTCTCGAGGTAACACAGTTTTGTGCACCTCGGCAATAGCAAGAGTTTGTACGAGTCCTGCAGAACCAAGACGTCTTCATGGTTGGAAACGCGGACTAGGGTTCACAATAATGCAGCTATCTGCGGGAGCTTGATCATGACATGAGTTCATGGCGTACAGTACATGCTTGCCTTTGCTTGGCCTTGTCTTGCCATGCCTTCATCTCACCGCGCACAAAGTTTGTCAAGCGACGCTTGCCTCGATTAAACCAATGCACCCCCAGGTAAAATTTTGGTCGTACTGCCAGTCAAGCTGCAGCCCATGCCGGGTGATTTGGAATGTACGGTACAGTGCAATGCCGATTCCGGTCGCTACCAGAGAGGCTATAGCTATGGAGGGAGATCCCGTGGTGTGCACTAGCATTGCCGCAGCCTGCACCCTGGTCGGCTTTCCATTGGCGTGCAGGAAGCGTCGTTGGCAGTATTTTCACTGCCGTCAGTCACGGTAACTTGACTTACCCCGAGTCTGAGTGAAGCCAATGGCGGAAAAGCATCGCTGTCGTCAAGTCCAACGCCAGCCACAGCCGTTGATGGCTTGTCAACGAGGCGTGATGAGAAGTGCACGGGTCGCTAAATATGGATGACTGGCGTGGTCGAGTACAAGGTCGTGCGGCGGTGGAAATGAGCTGCCATTGAGAGGCAGCCCCTGGCTCTGCTGCACGCAGCCGCATGCGTCGACATTCGACAGATGTTTGTGGCCCGTGGACCACTGCAACGGTTACGTCTGATCTAATTTTGGTCGACGTTGGACAAAGTTAAGCGGGACATGTACTGTAGCTTTGCTGGACGGGTAAGCTTCCCGTGACTTGATCGCCTCCTGAATCGGGATGGAGGATCTGGCACTCCACCATCCTCATGGACATCACAATCCTCCGACTCGTACACCGATTCCGGCCCCTTTGAACAGTCTCCATGGTTCACGTCGGATGATCGCCGCTACGCTCAGGATACCGAGAGGCGTTTCATCGACCTCGACCGGCAGACGGTGACTCGCGCCCGTTGATTGCTTGGGGAGACCGTAGACGACGATGATCAAACACGATCTGCGCAACGTTCGATCGTCGCGACCTCGGGTCACAAACCCCCTTGGCTTTACCATGCTGAGAATGGAAGCCGGGGGTCTGAATATACGAGATGGCTCTAAACTGCTTGGAGAAGCCTCCACTGACGACGGGTGGAGATGGATGGCGCGCATCCCAGCAATTGTGCTGAGACATGCTTTGGCCCGCTGGCGGCTCCCCCCTGGTCGACGGGTCCCGCGAGTCAACGACTGCACTTCTGCACCTACCAGCACTATGGATGAACCGCACGGGCAGAGACCGATACCGTTGCAGAGGCCCTGAGACGGAACAGCAGTCCGACATCGATCTCTGTATACAGCATTGTTGTAGCGGGAAGGCGGGAGTGTGTAGAAGCCCATCTTCATCACTCCACTCGGATCACTCCTGTGGATAGACGATGAATCGGCAAGTGGTGCGTGCGTTGGTACTGTACATTCGAGCTTCCCAGTTGGCCTACTTGTTCGAGTCTGCCGCCTTCGGCCTGGCGTCTGTCTGTCGTCTGTGCCCGTAACTACTGTACGACTAGCGAAGACTCTGCGTTGCTCGACTCGGTACTGTTATGCATTGTCGTCTGTGACCTCACTCCTCATGACTACCGGCTGGTTGTCTAGTACTCCCCGGGTGACTACCACTTGAAATTTCGGCAGTACAGTACGTCTTTCTCTCTCATCTTCAAGGTATGTACTGTACAGACTGTAAAGGGCCCCTGTCACCTTCATCAACCCCCGACTCCTGATCTGCTCGACGTTACCGGCTAGGTCCAATTTAAGCTTCCCAGCTACAACGATCTGGCACGACGGTTCGGCAGGCGAAAGTCTGTTTGAAATTACAGCCTGGCCCTGCAACGTCGGAGCCGGACTGGGTCTACCCTCTTTAACCACCAGACCCGCCTACTACTGCACCTGTAGATGTCGTTTTCCACCACGACACAGCAACGTCTTTCTGTTTCTTCTTCCAACGTCAGATCAACGGCTGCAACGCTCGCCGCTATACTGTAAGTCATCCTTTGTCTTTTGCTGCGTGGACCTGCGATATCATCAAGTGATCCTACACAATAATAGTCGCACATGCGTGGATTCGAGGCGTTGGCATACCAACATCTTCCACATCACCGACCATTGACTGATCAATCTTGAACATCAGTATTCAACATGGTTCAACATAAGCGTGGTCCATGGTCGCAGAATGAAGACAGCTACTTGCTTCACTTGGTCAGCGTGCATGGAGCGCATAATTGGGTCCGCATATCATCGACCATCCAGACCAGGTCACCCAAGCAATGTCGCGAACGATTCCACCAGAACTTGAAGCCCAACCTGAATCATGACCCCATCACCCCTGAGGAAGGGATCCTCATTGAGCAAATGGTGGCCGAGATGGGCAAACGATGGGCCGAGATCGCCAGACGTCTGCGCGGACGAAGCGACAACGCGGTGAAGAACTGGTGGAATGGCGGCATGAATCGACGAAGACGAAGCAACAACCATCGACGAACAGACTTGGACGTTCAGCAACCTTCCAGCAACAGCAACAACAACAGCTCCAACAACACCAATAATCATAATAATAATCTGGTCCAGCAAGCAGAGCCTATGCAACAACACTTGCCTCCACACCACCATCAAATGCCACAGCAGTTCACACAACATGCCGCTCCACCTATGCCTCAGATGATGCCTCAGCAGTTCTTCGCACATCCCATGTATCATCCGTCGCAGATGGTTCATGGGCTGCAACCGCATATGAGCATTCCATCGAACATGCCATTGTACCAACGACATCCGAGCCTGGTCGAAACTCCTCTTCCGTCGCCGTCAGCGTTCTCACAACTCTCTGGGGAAGGCGCACCATCACTCATCTCGGACTGCTCTTCTATCTCCACTCGCTCGCCTCACGACGGCACTTCTCCGATCGAACTTCCTCCACTCTCCGGCTCTCGGGACGAACGACGCCACTCTTCCGCCCCAATGCTGCGGCTTGGAGTACCTGGAACTTTTGTCTCGGAAGCCGAGTTCCATGGTCAGCAGATGATGATGAAAGCTCGCCACGAGCCGCAGATGATGCACGAAGTGCCTTTCATGCAACAGCAACAGCACTTCCAGCCACAAGCATACCTCCCCTCACAGCCAAGACAGCCATCACCGCTGCAACATGCGCCAATGATGCCTCCACAGCAATTCCACGTCGTGGCACAACAGATGCAACGAGCAAACCTGTACCCACCACAACAACCGCTACCATCCACACCGATGCAACTTCCAAGCATTTCCAAGATGCCATCGTCGTCAGATGTCAAGCATAACACTGCTTCGGGTACTGGGATCTTCATTGATCCGGCGCTGGATATCCACTCGCCCGTCGTGGCATCACTATCGACCCCCGATGGCTCACCGAAGGATAAGATGAGCCTATCCAATCTCACTCACTAATAACGCCACACCACTCGCTGCTGCGTCTTCTCTTTTGCGACCATTGCGATCTTTGCTCACGTCGCACTACATGTACAATACCCACGTTCTTGGACCCACCTCCTGGATGGTCGAGCTTTCCTTTCTCAAGTTTCCGTTCCGTCAGGTGTCGAATCACCTGATACGATACCCCATTTGTGCGAAATTTTCTGCTGGCGTTCATAGCGAGAATCGGTTGGAGAAGGCTACCTGTTTCACCCCAAAAGCCTCGTCCCTGGTTATGGCCGACGAAGGGGTCAGGATGGCCCAGGAGCACTTTGCTCTATTGAGCCTCATGGTGGCTCCACTACGGAACAACTACCAAACATACAGTCGTATTGGAAATCCTCGGCTATGGATGATGGCGGCCAATAGAGCTCGCTCCAAGCATGAAACATAATCTTTAGTTTTACGTCGTTGGAAGAGCCGGCGGATATATATTAATCGATAGACATCTCCAGACCCTGAGCTCAGCTCTCGGCATCGTGGTGTGAAAGCATCACTTTGTCCAAACCACACTTTCCTACTCTACGCCTTGTACGTGTCACCTGCATGTCATCCTCCTCTCACCGCATTCCCTAGAAAAGCCTACTACGAAGCATGTTGCTCGATGTCCGCCAGCCACAATGGTCTTCGATGATGCAACGCACATCAAACTTGCAAGCTGATGCCGATCCTCGTTTCGCCTGCTTCACCCCCATTATTCGCTTAGAGTCATCCCTCCTTCAACCCTTGCCTTCCCCACGAACGCCTCGACGCGACTACTGCATTAGTTCTCCACCTCCTAACCGTGCACATCGCTTCGCATCGAACGGAGCCCTTTACTTTTTCTCCCCTCACGTCACACATACATACTCCGCACAACAATCATGCATGTAACGCTTCACTAAATGTCTTGCCACGAGCGCCAACTGATATAACCAACCTACCTCACACCAGTAACTCCCCCAGCCCACCCAATCCTTCATCCGTGTACGCAGCTCACATCCCCCGATACTGCCACCCCGATACAGTACTTCTCGGCGTAGTCCCGACACCTCACAATCTCCACCCCTCGCTCCAGACGTCCGCGCCGTCGCCGTGCGAGGGACGATGGAGCGCACGCCTCGACCGCGCCAAAGCCAATTCTCTGCCAACGGCGCCCGCCAGCGTTGGCAGCCGCAATGCCGCAACGCTGGCTTTGCCTTCCCGTGGTCCGGCAATGCGATTGCGAGCGGATGCGTAACGGTCGCGTGAGAGGCTGTTTGGTCTCGTCGATCGGGCGAGCTGCCCCTGTGTACTAACTCTCTGGTACGAAACGGACGATTCACAGACAAGTCTTGATGTGAAGCAGGGACGCCGTGACGCTTGTACATAGGCACGACGCCCGGCAAAAGAGCGAACTCCGCTAGCTGAGTTGGGCCGCCGAACGGTCGTTTCCGGCTTCGTCGCCTCGCTAAAGCGGTTCTCGGTCGTTGAGATCGTGGGCGCGTCTGAGACATGTACGGTGAAACGTCGGTACGTAGCCGTAGCCGTGAACGCTGCTGAGTGCGTGACTCGTGCAGAACCGACCGGACACGGCTAAGTACGCGGTTTCGACGTTTGACGTTCGAAACATGAGGTAGACCGTAGGTGGGTATCCGATTCCGACCCCTGGATTGATGGCAGCTGAGCTGAGCTGAGCTAGCTGACTCGGGGTGAGAGGCTCGGCTGTTGGGGATTGGTATCCCACGAGTCATGTGGAATGACTACTTGACATTCTTCAATGCGCGGTGATGGAACCTGCCATTGGATGTGACTGTGAGAGACGCTATGCTGTCTCATGACAGATGAAACATCGCGTACGTTGCGAGAAGCGCTGGCCTGCAGATCCAATGCCATGCCTCACTGTCTGTCTGACGACTTCATCATGACCAGACTTCACGAGACACCTTGCAACTTGATGGCGCTGCGAGGTGGTTGTGCAAGGTTCCATATGATGAAGTTCGGAAGGCACACGGGATGTCGAGTAAGGACGCAAGGCGGTTCACCATGTCGTCCGCAGTGGCATGTCTCCAAGGGCACCTAATTGTCTTAGCTTGATCACCGAGATCCACCCTCGTGCATTGAGATGATATTGATCATCGAGTCGTCAGTATATGCTAAGGTACGTTATCTGTGTGTGGAGTTCCAGGCTACGAGATGTGATGGAGTAGACTTTCAGTGCATTCACATCTACCAATCCAGCTGCGGGACTAAGCACGTCAAGTCTGCACGAGGCGAAGAAAGGAGGATCGGAAAGAAGTCTTAAGGTATCTTGTTCAATGTACGCCGTACGCTAATTCCCACAGATCTCTTACAAGGCTACATCCGCTCAAGAAACATGTCTATACAGTTTCCTGAAGAGTGTCACTCCTTCGTTCCACCGTCTCATCGGTTGCTAGCCATATATCGCCACCCTCGCCATTGACCCAATGCTGCCACGCGCGCTCATACGCCTCTTCGAGATCGCGCACCCAGCGTTGCGTGTCGAACAACGCGCTCGTCCACCGAGCATGATAAAGCATCTTGCGCAGCTCCATCAACTGGCCGACACCCTGGCCTTGGCAGCCCGGGGGATACGTGAGCCCTTTGCCGAGCGCGACGGCTTTCTCTTCGTAGTCGTCTTCGGAAGTGGCGATGAGATCTTTGGCGGCGCGAGCGCCCTCGTCGGTCTTGGGAAGGGCGCCCTTGAGGATGCTGGCGGCCATGCGGCTGCACATCTTGTATGCGTAGCGAGGGAGGGTGAGCAACGGTGTACCGCTCCAGAGAACGTCGGCAGCGGTGGTGTGGGCGTTGCATTCAGCGGTATCGAGGACGACATCGCAAATGCGGGCACGTGAGATGTGGAGATGTTTTGGGGCGACGTCAGTGAAAATGACGCGCGAGGCAACATTGGGGCCTGCCCATTGTCGCGCAGTTGCAAGCAGGTGAGATTCGCCCAGATCGGGGAAGCGGAGGAGCCAGAGGATCGAGTCTGGCACTCGAGCGAGGATGCGTAGCCAAGTCCGAAATGTCGTAGGATCGATCTGGATGAAGCTGTCAGTGATGTATGCGAAACAAAGAACGTGGCACGACATACCTTGTAGAGCTGGTTGAAATTACCAAAGATGATAGTCTCGTCAGAGATGTGCGGGAAAAGCTCTTTGCGCATCAGCCATCGACGAGACTGCTCATCTTCCCAGCTCACACGCTTCTCACGAGCATCCGGCGCGCTCTGCTTGTGATCGCAACAGAAGAAGGTGTCCCGGCAGTAGATGATGTTCTCTCCGTACACCCACTCCTCATTTTCGGACCCATTGTTCTCATCTACGATCTGATCCTCGATGTCCACGTTCCGGCGCCACGGTCGAAGAGTGGACGGCGGTATGGCTGTTTCATCAGCCAACAAGTAGTCACACCATTCAGCTCCCAGTGTGCCAGCGAAACCCATAAACGACATCTGGATGGGCGCAGGTCTTGCAGCGAAGACCTCGTTCCTAGCCCCGCGAGTGTAGCCATTGAGATTGACCAGAATATGGATGCCGTCCTGTACGATTTGATTGATGAGGTACTCAGCGGACCAACCTGAAGCGTCATGAAACACTGGAGCCTCTTTTTGGATCTGAAGACGATGTACGGAATTGTCGCTCGCAGTGGTAGCATAGCAGTATGCTTCGACACGACCGACATCGTGTAAGCCGAAGACAGATTGCATCAGATGTGCTAGCGGGTGATTGTTGAAGTCAGACGAGACGTAGCCGACTCGCAAGACTGGCGCCGGGGGTTTGGGTGGCGGAAAGACCTGTCTTGGTAGCCACGGCGCTCGCAATGTAAGCACCGAAATGCGTAATCCATTGCGCTGCGAGATGAGACGGATCTGCTTCGCGGACATCGGACACGTAAAGGTGTGGAAAGGCAGCACCGTCGGAGCAGATGGGACCGTCAGCGCAGCAGGAAGCTGCGGTCTGTCATAACTTGCCGATGCTCGCGGCTTGTTTCTCACATAGAGATCGTGATACCATTGCCAGGTGAGACATCTCGTAGCTCGCTCAATGAGCCTGACCGCACGAGCGCCTTGCCATTTCTGCTGTGACCACTTAGCAAAAGTCCCTCGTAGACTTCTCTGACGGCTCTCAACCTCTTCAGGTAGGCCCCCCGTCAACGACATTTGGCGGAGCAGCTCTTGCAGGAGCCCAACAGATAGAGTGCCCGAACCCCAATTCTCGCCATCAATGAGTTGCTTCTCCACAATATTGACGACTCTTTTGATCCACCCAGAGCTGGTAGATCCGGCTTGTCGGGCATCAAGAGGCATGTTATACTCGTCAACGTGCCATTGATCCCGTCTTCCTCCGTCTGCAGCTATGCCGCCGCGAGCTTGCCAATTGCACACCGAATTCAAGGCATTGGCTAGACCGCAGACCGCTTCTGCGAAGTCGGGACTGACTTCCACGGCGCGTTTGTAATATACGATTGCATCACTGATGCGTCCTTTATCCTTGACTGCATTTGCGAGATTTGCAAGAGCAATGTCGAATTTGCCGTCGCATTTGACAGCACGTTCATACATATTGATAGCAGCATCCAATTGACCTATATCTTTCAACAGACTTCCCAGATTTGTGTAGAGATGAGCATGGTGTTGATCCAGTTGCAGGCCGTAATTGTAGTACTGCAATGCCAGCGCGATCCCGCTTCCTGGAATGACACCTGGGATTTCCGGTTTGGCATGACGCTGTGCAGAAGAGATAGTCTGTTGCACACTCGCCAGAAGGATGCCAACATTATTCGCCGTCGACGGGCTTGGCTGCAATGCAAGAGAGAGGTAGTACAGCGCTAGGATATCCCGAACGCCACAAGCCAGCGGAGTGACTCCAGCGGATCTATTACTATTGGACATGCCATCTTGATAGATTTTGGCCAGCGATAGAAGAGAATTGCTGGTGGTCGAAATGACTGCCTTCCTGGCCAAACTTTGCGGACCGCCAGCGACATGCTGCAAGCCCGGCAACTCGCCAAAATATGGGAAGCATAGCTTGGCGGTAGTAAGTGCTTGGTCCGGCGTGAGCAGGATGGGTTCTGTGCTCGGACCCGATTCCAGCCCTGATCCTGGCGTGCGCCCATGAAATCTGGAAGAGACCATACTCAGAATATGCCTCACCAAACTCTGGATCCCGTTCCATCGCCTTCCCGCTGCGATCAGCACAGCATCTTCGAAAGCATGTGCGGCTCCGCTGTTGTCGCCCAAACCGTAGAGCATGTTGCCCTTTGCATGGATCAATGCGAGAATCCTGCCGTTGTCAGAAGCAGGTATAGCAAACAGACTTAGCCCAGAACCTGGATCTGGTGCGCCTAAATTGCTTCGAGCTTCACCACGTGAGTGGTCACCATCTGCATCATAATCATACAGAATGCGATCCGATTGTTCAGAACGGGAAGGAGAACGGCTCGCTATGGAGGAGCTCTCACTTTGTGGATCTGACACCTTGAGAAGATCTCTGCCAGATTTTGCATTTCGCAAAGCTTGCTCCACATCCTCAATGACCTGGATTGCATCACGACTTCGATGGTCGTTGCAAAGAAGACCGACGAGGTGTTCCACAGCTTCGAAGTGACTCGGAGCGGACTCGATGACTTTCCTCCAGTGAACCTCGGCGTCTTTCTTTCGACCCAAGGCAAGTAATGTCGCAGCCAAACTCGACGTGGCCTCCAAATGGCTCGAATCCAGTTCTAAGACTTTGGTATACCAGCGCAGTGCCTTGTTATAGCTCCCGAGGCCATAAGCGAGGCATCCACCAAGATGCATGCCATCTGTCCAGGTCCAATCTGACCGCTGGCAAAGTTGAGTGATGTGCGAAAGAGCGACAGCTGCACGAGATTGGGGTGAGTTATCCAGCGGTGGTTCGGTAACGATTGGAACGATAGAGGAACCAGAGGAGCGTCTGAGCGCATGATATCTGTCATCTTGATCTTTCACAGCTGCTGGCCATTGCTGGTGCTGCGAATCATAGCCGTGTGACGACCGCCTCTGGTACTCGTTGTCCGTAGATTGTACGCCACTCGGAGACCATTGCGGGTGCGATTCTTGCTCTCCTCCCCGCACCGTAACTGTGTCAGAGTGAGTAAGTGGTGGCTTGTCAAACTCACCTTCTGCGAGCCGGTGTCCTTCAGAATGCGTTCGGCGAGTCCGTGGTCTCAATGAAGAGACAGTCGAAGAAACTTTCGGTGGTTTGGGATAGAAGACAGGCCGATTGGCAACGTTTGAGGCCGAGGAATGGCGGCTCGCGGCATTTTGCCGCCGAGTATGTTGTATGTATGCCAGAAGATCTCGGTATTGTTGCAACGCCCATGCAAACACTTGTTCGCGTTGTTTCCCGTTTGGCGATGACGACCCGTATTCAGCCTCTACATCAAGACTGGGCAGGGCATTTGAGAACTGAACATTGTGGTGGCCCATTTGCTGCTCGTTATGCGACACTCGGCCGCTGCCATTCGGTGTCATGTCACCATGCAATCCATCATAGCTCAGGGAAGGATCTCCCACGCCATGCGGATATGGGGGCGAGGTTTGGTTGGCATAACGATGCACATCTCCGTGAGGCACTTCATGACCATATGGTGGTGTCTGCACCTGCCGATAAAGATGCGGCGTGTGCTGGTAAACGTGAGCATCAGACAACGACCGCGTCCAATTTGCTGCTTGGTGGTTGTAGTAACGGGGATCGCGTAGTGCAGCTGGTCGATACGGGACATAAGTACCGTCATGCCAGTACGGCCCATATGGTCCACTCCCTAGTCCTCCTGAAGCCGTTGGACCTAGATACTGCATTGATGGTTGTATCACACTCGGGACTGTCTGAAAGAAATGCTGCGCACTCATATGTTGTGTAGGCATCTGATACAACATCGAGTCCATCACGGGAAAGGGATGTTGAGGCTGCTGGAATTGTGGAGGAGGCCAGGGAGAGTTCATCGGACCGTGCCATGTCGAGGCACTGTTCTGACGCTGGAGTTGTTGGTGCTGCGCGAAAGTGCGCTTCGACGGAGTAGTGGAAGCCTGCTGCACCCGAGCTATCGAACCGTTTTGCATCGGGAGTAGCTGATGCTTCTGGGGCTGGCCACCCTCCGCCGATGCATCATAACCAGCATTCAGAGTTCCATGTGGAGTTTTCCGACGAAGAGAGTTCTCTACACGCGGCATTTGGTCACCACTCTCGACGTGGTCCTGACCATGGACCCACTGGTGGGTGACTTGATGGATGGGTAAAGCATACTGCTGGGCCAGCTGAGGCATCGGTACCGGCGCACTCATGGTGGCAGCGTTCTTCAGCACCAGTCACTTAACGTTGCGAGTACCTGACGCTTGAGGGCATGAATCTATGCCTTCGCCGGCGCTGCGTCATCTCGCTGCCCTATTTCGAGTGGAAGCGTTCAAGCCTCGACGTTGTCCCCGAGAGATGCTGCGAATGCTACTTCTTTCCAACTCCCTCTCTGATTGTGTGTTCCACATGTACCTTGCCAGCTGTCGTTCTTGAGAGCTTTTCACGGCATCCAAGCAAGTCTTAAAGCAGCCAGCCGATATCTCAATTCACTGGAGGTGTCGCGAATAATGCAATGTGCCGACGCATGTATTTGACAGTCGTTGCTTGTTCGGATACGTGCAGAAGATTACCGGGAGCGAGTAGCGGGTAGAATGTTGCTGTAAAGAATCGAAGGCCCGGACAGGCTATGGTATCGAGGATATGCTGGCAGCCGGACGACAAGCCTCGACAGCGCTCGGCCTCAGCACAGGAAGGGAAAGGCTGAAGGCGATGTTTTTCTGCACTTTCCCGTCGTCGTACGTGGGCCGGGTCCAAATGGCAGGTCGGGTGTCGCAGCGGTCACATGTAGTGTTTCGGCGGCCCAGCTTATCGGGAGACGGCCAAGAATGAGGAAGCGTAGGAGAAGAAGGACTGAAAGCGTGACCGGAGCTTGAACCCGACACGGCAGAACATCGGTAGCGACAGCTACCAGACCAGCAGTAGAGACACGACGTGTGTGTATCTGGCGGGATGTAGGTATGGATATGGATATGTAGTCGACAAGGCCAGGTAGAGAAGTTGAGGAGGATGTTCAGTAACATGGCAGGACCCACCAATGGCGCTGCGGACATGCTCGCTGGCGTACAGCGCAAGGATCCACCGCAGCCGCGTGGAGAGAGTTGGTGCCAGGTGGGCGCAGTCTACTCGCAGCCGTCGACGGATAAGAATGGAGCCAGCAAACCTACCATCTATTTCAACCCATGCAACACCCTACAGTGTAGCATCGTGATCGGTTCCAGCCTTTGCGATAAGCACTTCAGAGAGATGAACGCTGCTCAATCTCTCGACTGCGTCGATTCTCAAGCTGGACGGTTTGTCTAACATTCTGCTGGACTCGAGTCGGTCAAGACCTCGGCCAACCACCGTGAAAGCATGTCTGGGCCTACTGCTGATATAGCCAGGTCCCGCCTTGGCCAGTCGATCGTGGTGGCGTACCGTGGCTTAAGCCGTCAAACCAACGAGCTTTCTACCAGCTGGACCACCAACTTACGACTGATTATCATATCTGCTGTGCTACGCACGGCATAGTGTGTGAGCGTGCTTGCTCCGACAGACTAAAGCTTGTGTAAGGTATTTGGTGAGCTGTGTCATGTCATGCTGCTTCCCAGGCGGATCCAGAGGTACGTTCACCGCAACTATCCGCCGATCCCACACCGTCTCATACCATCGATGGCAGTGCGCAGTGACAACCCACACTTTTACGAAACGGTAGGTTCATGGTGGCAGGCCGTGCTCATCAGCCTTCACGAGGAGCCAGGGTCGGGTTCAGGATCCAGCAATCCATCTATGGCTTATGCTTTCCCACTCATCCCCAAGCGAAGCTATGTCGAATTCGGATACATCGCCAGATTCCAATCACGGATATAGGTCGGGGGTACATGCGTGCAAGTGTCTAAGACTGCCTGTACACCATTTTGACTGGCCAACGAGGCTCTGCAGCCCTGCATACTACGTGCAGCGGCACGAGTGACTTCGAGCTTGTGCATGAAGCCCTGCTACGCGATGCTCGACTCTATCCGGTCTGACCGGGTGTGCAGCATAAACCGGTTGTGACACAAAGATCGAATCGCAGTATGAAGATTCTCCTTGACGCTGACCACGTACCGAAGGCGCAAGTTCCATCATCCTCAATCAAGGGATATCTTGCGTTTTCATCTGAAGGGGCATCTCCGTTCGCTAGTCATGTGCACATTCGCTGCGTGCAATCTGTCGTGTGCTCAGTCTCAGCTGTCTTCGCAGCTGCACTTTCTGCTCAGCGCTGGATTACCGCTTGAGCTAGTGCAGCCTTGCATGATACCTTGTCTGTACATGCACAGAGCACAGGAGACTCTGATGCGCTCAATATGATCCTTGCTAACATCTTCTTAACATGTATGTAGCTGCCTTGATGCAACATGCAGTGTCGTCGACTTTGGGTTCGTGTTCTGCACCAGTTGCTGCATTGCCTAGCGAAGTAGATAGGATCATCTTGTTGGGTTCGCTGTTCCACATCGACTCGATGAACGAACACATCCAAGGCTACTCGAGCGTCAGGAAAGGCATGGCTTGCCCTTACCAAGGACGCGGTAGTCCAAACATGCGGTCATGAAGGATAAGCCCTCCATTGCTGACCAAGACAGTCTACATTACGCCGTCATCTTGACCAAAGGCCGACCTACTTCTTGTTTTGCCTCGACCAGCGACCCATTCAAGCTGTGGAGCAAGTGCATGATGAACATTGGCAGGGTTACACCTCGAGGAACGTTCTTGTATAGTAAGCTCAGGTTGCATTCACTTTTCTTCCGGCATTAGACGTTCAAATTGCCATCGTTTATGTAGCAATGTAGAGGTATCGTGTAATACTGAAACTTCGAGGACGAGCATTGCCAGTCGATAAGGTGCTGCAACGTCGGTGCCTTGTTCGATGCATCTAAAGACGATCACGATCAAGTCCCAACGCGATAATTGATGAGCAGTGGAACATTGTATGTAATACTGGTGGTAGAGTTGCTGTATCTCATGTATCAGTGAGAGGCATGAACTTAGTCAGCATCTGCAACCACTTTACGCGCTGCGACGCGTCTCAGGGCGCGATTGCAATGTCCCACACTCTAGCTTGCATCCGCGCCCCCGTTACTGTGTCTTCTTGCAAGACACTTACCATCTTCATCTTGACCACAAGTCACAGCGCATAGTAAGCATGGCAGATATCCAGCTTCGTGACGAAGCCGTGCGCGATCGCGTACGCGCTGCGCAAGAATTCCTGGACCCAAGTACGTCCTCGACACCAGGAGTTGGACCGCATTCATGCTAACAACGCCTAGCTGATCCTCGTGCACGCACATACCGTCCCGATGTTCTGGTAATGCTCAATCGTGGGCTTCGAAGACTGACCGTCAGCATCGATGAGATCCGCGCACATAGCCGTGAGCTCGCAGATGGCCTGCTCAATCAGCCTTTCGACTTCTCCCAAGCCTTCGATCATGCGCTCAAAGACATCGTCAAGACGTTCGCCAATCGCCCACCCCACGAGACGGCAGACGAGACCATGTACTATTGCGCGTATGTGGGCAGTTTCGGCGAGTATGCTTGCAATCCTCGAACGCTCTCCTCGCACTTCCTCAACCATATGGTTTCACTCGAGGGAATTGTCACGAAGTGCTCGCTGGTCCGACCGAAGGTGGTGAAGAGTGTGCATTACAATGAGATCAAATCGACTTTTCATTTTCGCGAATACCGGGATCAGACCATGACCGCAAACGGTGCTGCAAGCACGAGTGTCTATCCCACACAAGACGATGAAGGCAATCCCTTGGTGACGGAATACGGATACTGCACATATCGTGATCATCAAACCATCTCGATTCAAGAGATGCCAGAGCGAGCACCTGCAGGACAGCTGCCGCGAGGTGTGGATGTTATCATGGACGATGATCTGGTGGACCGAGTGAAACCAGGCGATCGCATTCAGCTGGTGGGTATCTACAGGTCCCTAGGAAATCGAAATGCCGGCCAGGGCAGCTCCACCTTCAAGACACTGGTCCTCGCCAACAACGTGATACTGCTCTCTTCAAAATCTGGAGGAGGCATTGCACAAGCTGCTATCACGGATACCGACATCCGCAACATCAACAAGATCTCCAAACAGCGAAGGGTGTTCGACCTGCTTTCGCAGTCTCTAGCGCCTAGCATCTACGGACACGACTACATCAAGAAGGCAATTCTGCTGATGTTACTGAGTGGAATGGAGAAGAATCTTGATAATGGGACACATTTACGTGGAGACATCAACATTCTCATGGTTGGTGATCCATCAACAGCCAAATCTCAACTGCTGCGTTTCGTACTCAATACCGCACCTCTTGCTATTGCAACCACTGGACGAGGATCTTCTGGTGTTGGTCTGACGGCTGCGGTCACCACAGATAAGGAGACGGGCGAGAGACGACTGGAGGCCGGTGCGATGGTTCTTGGTGATCGTGGTGTGGTGTGTATTGATGAGTTTGACAAAATGTCCGACGTCGATCGTGTTGCTATTCACGAAGTCATGGAACAACAGACGGTCACCATCGCAAAGGCTGGCATCCACACTTCGCTCAACGCTCGTTGTTCGGTGATAGCTGCTGCGAATCCAATCTACGGCCAGTACGATACCCACAAAGACCCACACCGCAACATCGCTTTACCCGACTCGCTACTCTCGCGTTTCGATCTGCTGTTCGTGGTCACCGACGACATCGAGGATGTTCGTGATCGACAGGTTTCAGAACATGTCCTCCGCATGCACCGTTTCCGCCAACCAGGCACTGAAGAAGGCGCGCCTGTCCGTGAGCAGCCTAATCAGATCCTCGGCGTCGGCATCGAAGATGAGGCCGATGCCAACAAGCCGAGTGAAGTCTACGAGAAGTTCAACGTAATGCTGCACGCTGGTGTGACCGTCACCGTCGGTCGAGGAGCTCAACGAAAGGTTGAGGTTCTCAGCATTCCTTTCATCAAGAAATATATCCAATACGCCAAGTCACGGATAAAGCCGATTCTCACTAAAGGGGCGGCGGATCATATCGTGGCCACTTACAGCGCGTTGCGAAACGATGAAATGGAGGGCAATCAACGCAAAACCAGTCCTATGACTGCTCGTACTCTGGAAACGCTTATTCGTCTAGCTTCCGCACACGCCAAAGCTCGTCTCTCGCAGCGAGTCGAGGAAAAAGATGCCGAAGTTGCGGAGGGTATTCTGCGCTTTGCACTTTTCAAGGAGGTCGTCGAAGATGAGCGCAAAAAGCGCCGCAAGACTCAACGGAATCCAGATGCGGATGCAATGTCCACCGACGATGAAGACGACAGCTCTGACGACGATGGTCCGGGTGATAGCGCATACAGATCGGCCGGGGCAGGGAGAAACGGTGGCCCAGGCACCCCAGCCGGGCGACGGACACGCGCCACAGCTGCGTCCAACGGCCAGGCACAGCCAGACTCGAACAGTCAGGACGAGGAGGACGAAGACCTGTACACCTCGACTCCAGCACGCACACAGCGCACCACCGGCCGCACCTCACAGCACGACAACAGCCAAGCGAGCATGGCTTCCTCGCAGCCCGCCTCCCAACTCCTCGACTCCTCCCAGACCCCACCGCCCGCCGATGCTGACGAACCCATCTCCGCCCCTCGTCTCCAGGCCTTCCAAGCGGCGCTCGGCACCCTCATCGACGGCCCGCTGTTCGCCAACGACGCCGCCGACGTCGACCCCTTGATCGACGCGGTAAATTCGCGCCTAGCTCGCGGCGCCGAACCGTTCGCGCGAGACGAGGGCATGAAAGCGCTTGTCGAACTCGATCAGCGAAATCGCATCATGTTGAGTGGTGAGATTGTGTATAAGCTTTAGATGATGAGTTACTTTATGATGGGCAGGGGCGATTGAGCAGAGATGAAGCCAAGATCGAGTCCTTTTTGGCAGTAGCATGGGGTTCAGATGTGGCAATAGGGGGCATAGCATGGCGTTTCTGCTTACTGGCTTGATGATACCTAGGTAGTCGATGAAATGCAGATGAGTTTGGACCATGATTTGAGTTGTGTCGTTCATGTCATGTCATGCTTTGACGTCGAAGTCCAGTGGAAGATCGAATTTGGCAGCTGATGATCACTCTATACTGTACATCTTTCCATTCGGTTGAGCATACTACATGTCAGGTCAGGATGTGATGGTTTTGACGGGATGGAGGGGAAGAGGCTCGCTGGTGACAGGGTTGTAGAGCTCAATGGTGAGGGATTGAATAGTCCAGTCTCATGGACATGCATGGTATGGCCACAATCGGAGGAGTGCGAGCGTGCAGAGGTCGGAGTGAGATAGCTTTCGTGGCTGTATCTGCCAGTACGATGGGCACATGTAGCCGGTGGTACTGCAAGGCAAGGAGGTGAAGGGAGAATAACATACGGTGAATTGAGCGATTTGTTGTGGAATCCGGCGAAGAGAAAGGAGAAAATACAGCGAACTATTTTCGAAGTACAGGATTGGAAAGTCGTGATGACGAGTTTGAAGAAAAGGAGCGCGCGGCTCAAAGGCGCTGGGCTTGAGGGTCGAAGTTCAGACCCTCCTCACTCGGTTGCGCCTCTGAGGCCTCCGCGAAGTCATCGCTCTTCGTCTGCTCCTTGCCGAACAGGACGCGGATCCTGTTGCGCAGGTCGTGCGAGACGCCGTTGCAATGCCACCAGTTCTCGAGACAGCCCCGGTGGCAGTCGGTGTATCTCCCTGCCGGGCCGCCGGAAAGGTGGTCATCTTCCAGGTCGTAGAGTTCTGTCAGGGCGTGGGTGCACGCTGCAGGCGCGAAGAACTTGATGATGCGGGTGATGTCGACGCGCTTCCTGTTCTCGAGTGGCGCTTTGTCTCGAGCTGCCAGCATTGGCTGCAGAAGTGTGATCAGTCTCTCGAGCGCGTTCGTGAGCGTGTCGAAGTTGTTGCAGATGCCGACGTGCTCAATGGCAACGGTCTGGAGGGACACGGCCTTGCTGAGTAAACTGTGACGCGTCTGTGGTATCCATTTGTGTAAATCGCTCCCAATGTCCCCGAGGCCAATCTTCCTCACGTGCGCCATGTTGGTTCCGATCTGTCTGTCGAACCATGAGAGTGTGGCGATCGTTGGGAATTCGAAACTGGCCATGCCATAGGCGACAGGTGCAGCTTCATACGCCACCTGCTTAGAGACCCCCAGGAGGCTGAAACTGCTTCGTTCCTGGCGAAGCCATTTGCCAATCGATCGATCCCACATTAGCGTTCTGTGGGGATTGTTTACTCCACTCGTCTCCCTAAACCCTTGTTGTACCAAGCGTCTGTCCAAATTGCGTGGTTTATACGTGGTCAGATGGTACGTTGTGGATGGCACTAAGAGCATCTGGTATATGGCGAGCCGCAATTCGGCTGGAAGTTTCAAGAAAGGGAAGAAGTCGGTGATCTCGACGGGCTCTAACAAGAGGATACGGCGACCTTTCAGGGGGCCTTCGGTAAGAATGAGCTACGATTGCTGTTAGTGACTGTCCATGGTGAATTGAGAGCTTTTACCCACCGGTCTCAACACAAACTGCTCTTCATTCTGTACCTCGACGGTCTGCGTGAACTTATTTACTTTGGGGTTGAACTATAAGACGCGTCAGTATTTGGCCCAGGCTTGAACCTGGCAATATTACCTGTGAGATTTGCGTCAAGTCGGCTCCAGAAGCGAGACGCGTACCAGTCTCCCATTCTGAGAATCCAGGTGAGACTAGGGGCGATCCCGTCGGTTCAGATTTCGGCATTCGCTGAGCAACCTGCGAGGTGATAGAGAAGTCAGCTCATGTGTCAACAGCTACAGTCAAGTCACGCGTCTGCCATACCTTGCGTTTCTTGGTGGCAGGCTCGACCGCGAGCGCCGAAGAAATGAACGAGCCTCCTTCATTGTCAGAGGCTTCCTCTTGCTGGTTCGCACCGGTCTGAGCATTAGCAGCCTAGCTGTTGTCAGTCTTGTGGCAAGCGTGTACGCAACAATGCTTGACAAAATACCTCGAGACCCATGACACGCGATCTTGACTCGAACGCAGAGGCATCGGACACGTAATCCTCGTCGTCGGAAGACACTTCCGCCAATCTAGACCGAGCCTCAACAGCCGCAGCCTAGAATATGTCAGTTGTCAGGTTATGTGGGTGTGTAGCAATACTCGTCGAGTGAGCCCCTGTCCTGAGCTGGTCACCACATCATGACCACGTAGGGTGTAAAACGCATCGATTGCTCAGGAGCAAGTGATTTCAGGTCTCGAGCAGGTCAGGATAGGGCCAGCTCGAAAGATGACTGTTGTACGACAGGTGCAGTAAAGCTAGAGTACTTACGCGCTGCGGACGCACATAAGGAGCTTGAGCTTGAACCTTGTGCTTCTTGTCAGTCCATGGCCTCCGCATCTTGCACGAATGGAGGGTGAACACACCTGTACGAGTCTCACCATGATGGACGAGAATTCGTCGATATCCGGCGAATGAGACGTGGTGGTCGCGTGAAGTCTTGTGTGGACGGTATGGTGGTTGTGGGCCTTCGACGATGGTGCTGGGGAGACGGAGGAGGGAGGATGATGAGCGATCGTAGACGACAATGCAGTGGGAGGTGATGATTGTTCGAGTGTGGCGTTGGTGAGAGAAAACAAGGACGCGTGCCAGGTCTTTATAGAAGCTGAAAAGACGAAACGCGGCGACAAAGCTCACACGCTGCTTGCATGCCACGTGAAAGTCACAAAGCGAAGGCTTCGTTCTGTTGAGTGACTGACAGAAAGTTGATTACAAAGGCAACATCAACAAGAACGCTCAGACGCGGCACTCCATAGTGAGCAGGACTTCTAAGACGACAACAGCAGCAGTTCGACAGAAAACGCACCTTGAGGATACCTATCAGGACCATCCTGCAACTGCGTTCCCCCTTTTGTCTCCTGAAGTCTGCCCGAAGCAGTCAAACCGCGCACAAAGGTGATATCGTGCTGCTCGCTCATTTTCACAGTGACCATACGCCCCGAGAAATGCACCTCAAACCCAAACTTACAATCCACACCTCCTACAACACCATGTTGAGTGGGTTCTCGATCACGTTCTTGAGAGCCTTCATGAAATCGCCACCGACTGCGCCGTCCACAACCTTGTGGTCGAACGATCCAGTCAGCACGACCTGTTCATCCCACTCGAAGCCCTCAGCGCCATCCTCTGACTCCTTGGGGATCGCCACCTTCTTGACAGCGCCAACAGCAACGATGGTAGCCTGTGGTGGGTTGATAACAGCGGTAAATCGGTCGATAGCATCGTTCATGCCCATGTTCGAGATGGTGATGGTGCCACCCTGGTACTCTTCAGGCTTGAGCTTACCATCGCGTGCACGCTTTCCGAGGTCCTTGATGGCGGCAGAGATGGTCTCAAGCCCCTGACCAGTGACGTTCTTGACGATAGGAGTCATGAGACCGACTGGGGTGGCGACAGCAACAGAGACATCCACGGTGTTGTGTTGACGGATCATAACATTTCCACCCTCCTCACGCCACGAGCTGTTCGCAGCCGGGACCTTGCGAGCGGCTACTGCAACAGCTTTGATGAGGAAGTCGTTGACTGAGAGCTTGTACTTGCCGTCGGCGGACGCGTTGAGAGCTGCACGGAGCTTGAGGAGCTTCGACACGGAGACGGTCGAGGCCACAAAGTAGTGGGGGTTCTGGTTCATAGATTGGGTGAGGCGGGCGGCGATTGTCTTGCGCATGCTGGATGCTGGGGTGTCCTCGTAGGTTGGACCTGCGACCGCGGCAGGGGCACTGGCGGTGGCAGCGGGCGAGAAGTTCTCCACGTCTTTTGAGGTGATACGACCACCAGGTCCTGTTCCCTTGAGTTGGCCGATCGGAACACCCTTTTCGAGCGCGAGTTTCTTGGCTGCGGGAGCAATGGCGGGTTCGCGCTCAAGTGCTGTCTGTAGTCTTTCACCACCTGACTCGGACTCTTGTGCGGCAGGAGCCTCTTCCTTTCCTTCCTTCTTTGGTGATGGGGCTGTTTCTGAGCTCGACGATGGGGGCTCGGACGCGTTTGCATCTTCTTGGCCAGCCTTCTTGTCCTCTGCTGGTTTATCCTTGTTCCCACCCGCGTCTTCGATTGTGAAATCCGCGAAAGCCTCGACATCGCCAGCGTCTTCAACCATTACAGCAATTGGCTAGAGAAAGTGTTAGTCCAATGTCCCTCTCTGTCCATGGGAGCTGTGACGCTACGCACGTTGCCAACAGCGACATCTTTTTCTCCCGAGTCCTTCAAGATCTTTGCCAGGACACCCTCCTCTTGAAACTCGAAGTCCATCTGCGCCTTGTCGGTTTCGATCTCTACGAGCACATCACCAGGTGAAAGTGAGTCTCCAGGCTGTTTCTGCCAGGTGCCGATGTTGCCCGCTGTCATGGTTGGGGACAGGGCGGGCATAGACACCACCGTGTGCGACGGGAATGCTAGAAAGATTTGTATCAGTTGTTGCTCGAGTAACAGCATGCGCTTCGTTAAACTCTTACATTTTGCTGCATAGTACCTTGCCAACGCTGAAAGTGCCGGTGTTCGCCTGAAGGCTTCACGTCAGTATGTCTCCCATGAACGCCAATCGTATGTCTGACTAGATGGCAAGAGATACTCACGCGACCTGCTGTGTTCTGAGACCACCGCTCAATGCGCCCAACCCTCTCGAAGCTCTTACGAGCATGGCTGACATTGTGCACCGGAGCTTCGGAGACCACCGATTTGACCTTGCTGGAGGAGATGGCAGTAGTCGAGTCTGAAGTGAATTGAGCCGCGAGGTCGTGGAAGTGATGAGGAGAGAACAATGGGTATTGGCGAGCGACAGAGAGAAAAAGCACGGAATGTATTGAGTAGTTGGTGATGGAACAAGGATAGAGCTGGGGCTATTTTTGCGGCTCTCCAGCTCAACAAACTTCGGGGCGCCGCTCGGCGAGTTACAGCGCTCACGTGTCGCAACGGCGACTCACGGCCCTACTGACCGTCCTCCAAACTTTCCTCTACCGTTCTTATACACGCTTGATCATACATACAGAGCATTCACCACACATGACTGTGAACTACGGCTTTGTGCTAGTGAAGGCTGGGCCCTGTGTGACGACGAATGTGAGATTTGTCGCATCGCGGACCTTTAACGTGAGGATAAATGTATATCAATGCCCTACCTAAGTGTACTTTCTAAGACATCGACATGCGGGATTCATGACCCCTTAATGCAGCTGTATGCGCTCGTGCATGGAAATGTCTGAGCTGATGCATAACAATTGGAGCTGGCGCTGGCAATTGGTATCGCAACTCCATCCATTGATATCAGACAGCATCATATACGTGTACATTCTCTACAAGGTCTGATGTATGCCTCCATGCAGTATACTTTCTCCGTGCTTCCGCTTTCCGCTCATGATATCGTTGTCCTCACGCGTTTCATTGCACGCTAAACTGCTTCTGAGACGTGTACAATTCAGCTTTCCAGGTACCAAAATTCCAAGTCGATCTCGAGACGACGTCTTCTTGAGGTAGCAGCATGTCGACATAGTATGCTACCCCGACATACTGCCAATCCACATCTACTCTCCAAGCCTACCAAGTGCTGGGATGGCTACCGAGGAGGAACGGCCCCCGGTCGACCCGGACGTTGTTGAGGCTCCTGAAACCCAAGAGTCCACAGACACGGATGCGCCAGATTCAAATGGGGTCGCTGAGCATGCAAAAGGTGTGCCAAACGGCGACGCAAGGGATGACGAAGCGCACGCAGAAGAGCAAGCACTGGGCGATGCTCCCGATGCAGAGGGTCGACCTCCCATACCTCCCAAAGATGAACCATCGGCAACACAAGAGTCGACAACACCTCGTGATGAACAAACCACGACCTCCGAACCGTCTGAGCCATCGATTCCGCCTTCGGCCTCAAGTACACCGATCGCCCAAACACCGACAGTCTCGTCGCGCAATCGAACTGATTCCCAATCGACCACGATGACCACCGCCTCCAACGCTACTCGGTCCACCGTGAGAAGTACTCGCTCGAGTATGGTCTTTGTCGTGACTGCGTTGGAGAGCATCGCCGCGTCAAAAGACGCGAGGAAGAGGAAAGCTTTGGCCGACGCGACGCAAAGAGCATTGTCAGCAATACGAAGTGCACACGGGGACACCTCACAGCTCAACCCGGAAATCCTCTTCGAACCGCTGAACCTCGCGACTGAAGCTGCATCCGTCCCAGTCGTTGTCACGGCCCTGGACTGCATCGGCAAGCTGATCAGCTACTCGTATTTTGCTTTCTCACCTCCGTCGGAAGATGGCCAGCAAAGGGCTCCACTCATCGAACGGGCTATCGACACCATATGCGAATGCTTTCAAGGCGAAACGACTCCGGCCGAGGTCCAGATGCAGATCATCAAGAGCTTGCTAGCGGCGATCCTCAATGACAAGATCGTGGTGCATGGCGCGGGATTGCTGAAGAGTGTGCGCCAAACATATAACATTTTCTTGTTGAGCAAGAACAGTTCAAATCAGCAAATTGCACAGGGAACGCTCACACAGATGGTCAACACAGTCTTCGAGAGGGTGCAGGTTCGTCTGGCTGCTAAAGCGGCGCGAACGAACCCGTCCAGGAGCAGTCAAGTAAACGACGCCATCGATGTGGACTCGAACGGCGTAGATACTGCTACTGTAGCTGGAGACGAGACCCCGACTGCGGCTGAACTCGATACACCTGCGGATTCGGATGGCCAGCCTATGACACTACAGACATTCGAAACTAGGAAATCATTTGATGACGCGAAAATCACCGACACTGCGCCTACTACTGTCAGCAGAGCGGAACGCGGTGGACATGTCAAGCTGCAATCTCGTTCCGGGTCCGCTATCCCCTCCATCACTGTGCAAGGTGAGGGCACTGAGGTTCTCACAGAGGACGAGGAGGAGGATGAGATCTACATCAAGGACGCCTTCTTGGTCTTCCGCGCCATGTGCAAGCTTTCCACCAAGACTTTGAGAATTGAAGATGCCGTGGACGTTCGATCCCAAGGCATGCGCTCGAAATTGCTCAGCCTGCACATCATCCATACCGTGCTGTTCAACCACTCCATCATCTTCACCTCACCACACGCCACGATCCGCAGTTCTTCGAATGGCGAACCTACCGGCTTCACGCAAGCCATCAAGCAATATCTGTGTCTAAGCTTAAGCAGGAATGGCGCGAGCAGTGCTAACAAAGTATTCGAAGTATCTGCGGAGATCTTTTGGTTAATCACAAAATATCTCCGGCCACAGTTGAAACGCGAATTGGAAGTGTTTTTGAAAGAGATATATCTGTCGATCTTGGAGAAGCGAGCCGCACCCGTATGGCAAAAAACATACATTGTGCAACACATCTTTGCCAGGATCGGCGCAGATGCCAAAGCTTTGGTAGAAATCTACCTCAACTACGACTGCGACCGAGCAGCATTGGACAATATGTATCAACGAATCATTGAGCATGTCTCGAGGATTGCGGGGACTCCAGTTCAAGTAAATGGATTGCAACAACAAGCGTTCCTAGAGTCGATCTCGAAGCAGAACGGTGCTCTGCATGACTGGAGAGAAAGAGGTACACTTCCACCCAGCTTGGCTACAGTCAATATGAATGCACCAAGTGAGCACGAACTAGGCTTCCCACAGGAGTATGCATTAAAGCTTCAGTCCCTCGATTGTCTAGTTGGAACTCTGAGAAGTATGGTGCGTTGGGGTCAACAGGGTATGCCTGAAAGCTCGGCGAATATGCTGGCAGATGATTCCAGAGCTTCTGTCGAGGACTACAGAGAAAGCCTGGACACTCGCGGTGGAGAAGCCACCCTGAATGGTAATGCAAGCACGCCGTCATTCGATGGACCGAATTCACAGCCCGACACACCTCTTCCAGAGGATGACCCAGCTGAGCTCGAGAAGATCAAGCAACGCAAGACTGCACTGAACAATGCCATTCGAGCGTTTAACTTCAAACCCAAGAAAGGCATTAAAACGTTGATCTCCGATGGCTTCATATCATCGCCAGACCCGGTCGATGTTGCTAGCTTCCTCATCTCCAATGACCGGATTGATAAGAAAGCACTTGGAGAGTTCCTTGGTGAGGGTGACGAGTATAACATCAAGATCATGCATGCTTTTGTGGATCACATGGACTTTTCGCGGACGCGCTTTGTGGAGGCACTCCGTCGATTTCTACAGTCCTTCCGACTCCCCGGCGAGGCACAGAAGATTGATCGGCTTGTGCTCAAATTCTCCGAGCGATATCTGAGTGGCAATCCATCCGCTTTTGCTAACGCCGACACCGCTTACGTCCTGTCCTACTCAGTGATCATGCTCAACACAGATCAGCACTCGGCTCAGGTGAAGAAACGAATGACCCCAGAGGACTTCTTCAAGAACAACAGGGGTATCAACGACAGCGCCGATCTTCCGGAAGACTACCTTCGAGGCATCTTCGAAGACATTTCGAACAACGAGATTGTGCTTGACACTGAGAGAGAGAAAGAAGCCAACCTTAGAGGCGCTGCTGTTGCACAACCTTCTGGTGGTGTGATGGGAGCACTGGCCAATGTTGGCCGTGATCTGCAGAGAGAAGCATACGCGCAAGCTAGTGACGAGATGTCGAATCGAACAGAGCAGCTCTTCAAGAACCTGCTCCGAGCGCAAAAGCGCGGTGCCGCTCCTGGAGCGCCGAAAGGTAGATTCCTTACGGCGAGCTCGTTCAAGCATATTGGGCCGATGTTCGAAGCGACATGGATGGCTTTCTTGACATCACTGTCGGGTGTAGCTCAGGAGACACAAAACCTAGAGACGAGCCGATTATGTATGGAGGGCCATAAGCTAGCCATCCACATATCGTGTCTTTTCGATCTAGCGGATCCCCGACAGGCGTTTGTGGCCAGCCTTGCAAGAAGCACTAACCTATACAACCTTTCTGAGATGAAAGCCAAGCATGTCGAAGCTTTGAAAGCTATGCTTGAAGTGGCATATGCGGAGGGCAATTTGCTCAAAGAAAGCTGGCGAGATGTCCTAACGTGTATCTCGCAACTCGATCGCTTCCAGCTCATCTCGAGTGGCGTGGAAGAGGGTGCGGTGCCGGACATGTTGCGAGCGCAGAACGCACAAGGTGGTAATGGGCGACGAAGCGAGCAACTCGCACGCAGACCGACCAATCGATCTGTGGCGAGTAATTACTCTACCGATATTGCGGAGGAGTCAAAGAGCGCCGATATGATCCGTGTGGTGGATCGTATCTTCACAAACACCGCAAACCTCTCCGGGGATGGTATTCTGCACTTTGTTAAGGCACTGACTCAGGTCAGTTGGCAAGAAATCCAATCATCTGGACAAAGCGAAAGTCCACGCACGTACAGTCTGCAAAAGCTGGTCGAGATCTCGGGTTACAACATGCTTCGTGTACGTTTCGAGTGGACCAGCATTTGGCAGGTCCTTGGTCAGCATTTCATCGATGTTGGCTGCCACAACAACACTCACGTTGTATACTTCGCGCTCAACTCATTGAGACAGCTGAGTATGCGATTCATGGAGATTGAGGAGCTGCCTGGTTTCAAGTTCCAGAAAGACTTCTTAAAACCGTTTGAGCTGATCTTGGGCAATGCTAGCCAAGTCGCGGTCAAGGACATGGTGCTCCGATGTCTCATTCAAATGATCCAAGCTCGAGGTGACATGATTCGATCAGGCTGGCAGACCATGTTCGGCGTCTTCACTGTTGCTGCAAGAGAACCTTATGAGAGCATTGTCAACCTCGCGTTCGACAACGTGACACAAGTGTACAACGAACGCTTTGGCGTTGTGATCTCTCAAGGTGCGTTTGCAGATCTGGTCGTTTGCCTTACAGAGTTCAGCAAGAACATGAAGTTCCAAAAGAAGAGCTTGCAGGCCATCGAGACGATGAAGTCGTCGGTACCAAAGATGCTGCGAACGCCAGAATGTCCGCTCTCGCAGCGCGCCGCTGGTACAAAGGATGCGCCACAAGCGGAAGGATTGCCAAAGCAGCCATCACGGCAGACACAAGAAGAGCAATACTGGTTTCCCGTGCTTTTCGCATTTCATGATGTGCTCATGACTGGTGAGGATCTCGAGGTTCGTTCTCGAGCATTGAACTATCTCTTCGATACTTTGACAAAATATGGACGCGAATTCCCTCGAGACTTCTGGGATGTCCTGTGGCGACAACTGCTATACCCCATCTTCATGGTGTTGAAAGATCGCAAGGCCATCAACCATGAAGCTGTCAATCATGAAGAGTTGTCTGTGTGGCTGTCTACTACTCTAATCCAGGCATTGCGCAACATGATAAGCCTATTCACACATTTCTTCGATGGCCTGGAATACATGCTTGATCGCTTCCTCGATCTATTGGCACTTTGTATCTGCCAGGAGAACGACACGCTCGCTCGGATAGGTAGCAATTGCCTGCAGCAGTTGATCTTGCAGAATGTCACCAAGTTCACACCTGCACATTGGGAGAAGATCTTAGGCGCCTTCGTGGATCTATTCACCCGAACGGAAGCAAAAGAGCTGTTCTCTGCTGCGACAACTGGCACATACAGGAGGGAAAGCAATGGACAGTCAGCGACGTCGGAGTTACCACGGCCACCTACTGCTGGTGATGATGTGAGCACGGCCTCAAATGCATTGAAGATCAATGGTTTGCCTACACAGAGCTCCGCAGAACTCTCCAGCGCCGACTACGATTCATCTTCACAGACACCGCGAGGTGATACCGAATCACTCTCACTCGAGTCCGAGCACGAGCGCAGAGCTTCGCCCGCAGCAATGAAAACATCGGAACTCGAGGACTTCGGCTCTGCTCCTGCAAAACAAGCGCCCATCGTCGTCACAGCAGCGCGGCGACGCTACTTCAATCAGATCATCACGAAATGCGTGCTACAACTCCTCATGATCGAGACGGTGTCGGAATTGTTCAACAACGATGCCGTGTACGCATCCATTCCATCTCACCTACTCCTCCGCCTGATGGCTCTGCTGAAGAAGAGCTACCACTTCGCGAAGCGCTTCAATGAGGACCGCGACCTCCGCACCCGCCTCTTCCGTGAAGGTTTCATGAAGCAACCGCCCAACCTTCTCAAGCAAGAGTCCGGCTCTGCCTCGGTCTACGTCCTCATCCTGCTGCGTATGTACGCCGACGCCTCCTCGGAGCGCGCGGCTTCTCGCCCAGAGACAGAGGCTGCGCTCATCCCGCTGTGCTCCGACATCATCGCCTCGTATATCGCGCTCGACGAGGAGACACAGCAGCGCAACATCGCCACGTGGCGACCCGTCGTTATCGACGTCCTTGAGGGCTACGGCACCTTTGCCGACCCCGAGTTTGCCAAACACGTCCCCGTCTTCGCGCCCCTCGCCGTCGGCCTGTTGGGCCGCGACATGGGTCCCGACCTCCAGCGTGCCGTCCAAGGCGTCTGGATGCGCGTTTGCGAAGTCAAGCTGGGCATCGACAAGGGTGTCATGCAGGACATGGTCGCGCGGACCCCGAACAGTCCACGGGCGACTTTCTTCGGGAGCCGAAGAGGCAGCAGTCGCGCGGCACGATGAGCGGATCACGGAGCATGTTTCGCAGTTCAGCAGAAGTATAGATCGTCGACCTGCTTGCATACTTGATACAGTAACCACTTGATACCTAGGGCACGGATTGGAAGGAGAATCATGGCGCTTAGGGTATATACACAGCGGGTCTCTCTGACCCTCCCATCATGCTTGTAGAGTATTGTAGCTCGTAACCCTCTACCTACCTTACGCAATGATATAACCATGCCATGTCTCTTTAGCCAGACTAGTCCGATGATTCGATCGCGTCACATCGACTGTCCATTCACCTTACATCGAAACTACTTGCACCATGTGCACCATGTCTCATCCACTCGTGCTTAAGCGCACGCCATGTATCACCTCGTCTATTCCCAGGTTTCATGTTGCGTTCTAGCCACCAGAAGCCTCTCGATCATGCCAGTAGCGATGCTTAACAAGCAGCTAGCACGAGGAAGCTTGCGAGATCATGGCTGGTGGGAACCGGGAACGAATGGGTTGATAAAGGTGTCGAGTACCTTACCTTAGGTACTGCATTGTAGCGTAAAACAGCCGACGCGAGTCTTGAAGCACGTCTGGAGACATCGACGTTGACCTACTTATGTCGATGAGACTGACGCTGTTCTTGCATCACGGGAGAATAGAGGGAGAGTGTAATGATCTCACAAGCGACAAGGCATATCTGGAGTGAGAAGATCTTGCGTTTGACGCATCAAAATTTACATTCATGATACAGTAGTAAGTGATATTGGTGATGGTAGTTGTAGCAGTGTAAGTAGTAATGAAAGCACGTGCAGCACGAACATTGCTATGTTCTTCGCCGTCCCTTTTCGACTTTCTTTTGTGTATTCTTGCGAGGGATCTAACCAGGTCCTGCGGCCTCTGCGTGCGCTGACCCTTCACCCTGCTACTGTCCGACTGAACACTTCTCTCATTCCACTGCTGCGGGTATCTTTCATCTCTCGCATTCTCGATTTCATATCATAACAGGTCCTTCCGGATAACGCGAACAAGGAAACAAGGGGGGAATAAGACGTAATGTGCGGTCATGAGCGAGGACTATAAAGCCAGGCCGACTTCACTGGGTGTGTGAAGGATTTTAGGGGAGTGGTTGGAGTCGTCGGGTGGAGGAGGTTTGGTCGTGAAGGTGGTGGGAGTGTGGTATACGGGCGGCGGAACGGCGATGGTGGACTCGGCGGTGATGGAGCGAGAGTGGCCCTTGGAGGTCGGAGAGGAGGCCAGAGTCAAGGCGGGTGAGTCGAGCTCGGTGAGCATGGTAGAGGTGAGGGAGCGTTCTGAGTAGGTACGCATGTGCGACCCTTCGCGCGGTATACACTTGTAGAATGGCTCGACTGGGGCTGACGATGATGAGCCCACGGAAGAGTGGAGCAGGTTGGATAGCCATCCGGACACTCTTAAGCTCGAGCGCGATCGCGAAAGGGATCGAGAGCGTGGAAGCGCTTGTGTGCGATTCACGGCTGCTGGCATGTCGTCGTGTGTCGGGAGCGACGGGACACTGATATCCCTCGCGGTATGCGGTCGAGAAAACGCCGAGCCTATGTCGGTCAAAGTTTCGGACCTGGCACGGACTTGCATGGTAGGCGCAATGGCTGGCCTATGCTCGTTGGGTGTGGCGGAACGGTCAGTTTCGTTACGCTTCTCTTCAACAATGGTGTTGAGCTCCAAAATCTCCTGGTCCACGTCTAGCTCGCCGTTGTCCAGATATGACCTGCGCAATGACGGCAGGGACATCTTCCTCTTCACCGGAGGTCGTTCGCGGCTGTTGGGCCGACTTCCAAAGCGTGGAAATGTGGAGGCAGCGTTCGCTTCGATAGCTTGACGACGTAAAGAGCTTGACGAAGACCTTGTGGACATGGTCGGCCTAGGTGAACGGTCCTTGGTAGAATCCAATTCCAGTGATGTCGATTGATCATGCCGCGATTGCGAATCAAGCGTACTTGATTCAGTGATGCTCCGCGCTCGCTCATGGGACGTCTCACTGCGAGCCTGGCTTGACTCCTCGAAGGAAGTCCTGCATGCCGACAACTCCATGGTCGAGTCTGCGCGCTTCAATACATGATCTGCAATCTCTGCGGAAATGTAGGAAGGTGGTCTCCATGGTTGCATTTCTGGTGGCGGAGTCTCTTTCAGTACTACCGGAGCAAGACGCAGAGGTATCAGGCCAACACGCTGCCGATCTGTGTAGTCCAGGCGACGAAATGCTGCGGGGGCGCTGATACTTGGTCGACTGGTGTGAGAAGCAGACACACCGTCCTGTCTCCGATTTGATAGGTGGCGACTGAGTAATGAGCTACTTCCGAGTTGTAAGGGTTTCAATGAAGGTGGCCGGTCGTGCGATCTCGAAGGGTGCTTTGCCAGCTCTATGGAGTTGTTGTGGTCATCGCAATAGGTAGCAGACCAATATTGGACGTCGACTGCCGGCTTAGGTGCAGTCGCGGGTTGTGGTTGATGGTTACAGAAGTCCTTTCGCTGCCTCAAGGTACCGCCTTGCTCAGATGCTATTCGCGGTCAGACAATGCTCGTAAATGTGAGAAGTTCAGCGTCGCTTACGTTTACCATAATGTCTTTCGACAGGATCTTCGTCTTCGTTGACAGCCGCGCAGCAGCATAGCAAGGCGGCCAGCCAACCTTGAAAGTGTCCATCCTCCGTGAGGAACAGGCCCATTGAGCCGACAGCTAAGTCCGCATCAAGAGGGAGGAAACGAAAGAGAAGATGCACCAAAGGATTGACGATGGTGCAGGACTAGAAGAAAGATAAGAGGACCTGCAGCTCAAAGGATGAAGTGTGTATGGTAGCACGGGAAGCAAGGGAGAGGACTTGATGAGCAGACATAATCTTGATTTCCAACAGGTAAAAGAGCCGGGCATGATGGGTAAGTAGAGCGCGGCATAGACGATCGAGCGCATGACAGGATGTACCGACACAAGATCTGAAACATAATACATGGCGTCCGGTGAGACTGGACCACTTTTCGGGGCAACGAATGAGCGGTGGAAGAATGCAGCAGAATTATTGGAGCCACGCGAGCGGAAATGGCGTGTCTGCAGATGAGTGGTGGTGGTGAGAATCGCAGTCGACGGGTTGGAGGGCACGCATGATGGAGCAGGGTGTAGCTAAGCTTTGTGGCGCCGCCGACGAGGATCCCAGCGGCCAAGAACAGCAATGCACTATTGGCTGGAGGCCGATCGACGAGTCCAGCAGGAAATCCGGATGGTTGGTTGTCGGGCAGTTGGCCCAATGCAGAGACGCCGGCTAGCGAGCAGCGCATCTGACAGCTCGAATTGTTTGCTTCTTCTTTCGACGGCCCAGACTCTGCGCGGACAGCTGGGCTCGTAGCGTCGCGCGTAGCATCATTGCGACCGCGGAGAGAATTTTTCACAGCCGCGCGCAGATATGATCCCAGTCTGACCTGGTGGACCGACTGATTTGTTCTGCGCAGGACGAGGTGAAGTCAAGGGTCTGTAGGGCGGGAGGGAAGGGGTCAAAGCGTCGTCATCATCACTTCGCCCACGTCGACCAATAACGGAACAAAGACAGGCTAACATCGAGTCGATCGTCCATTCATGCGCGGTTGCCCTCACACCGCAACTCCTCCCTCCGTCTTCATGCGCCACGCTGGATCCAAGTCTTGGTGCCAGATTCCAACTCTCACGAGGACATGCCGCCTCAAGAAGTCCTATGTACCGGGCGGATATCAGCGACCACATAAGGACTACTCAGCCGAGCAAAGTGGCAGCTAATCCCTACTCGTGTGGCACACCCACCCACCTTGCGAGGCCACCTTGCTTGGATAATCTCGCTTCTGCCGATGACCCTGTCCAACTCCGCCAATGGCAGACATGATTCCTGTTCACCATGCAGCCGCCCATGGGCCTTCTAGAAGCCTGTGGCGGTGCAGTCTGGCTGCCTGAGCGCAGTATGAGGTCCACACTTTACACAAGCATATCGCATTGACAAGGCTGGACGCCCTTCCGTTTCCTTCAGCTTTCAACACTGTCTCCGATGTGTAAATCAAGGACTATGTGTTGTACCACAGATTCCCAACTCAGCCCCAATCTCGATCTCGATTTTGCATCAAACCACAGAATCTCACAAGACTAAAATCTGGTGATTTCTAATCATGTAGCGAGACATGGCAGAAGCCGGACTCGACACGACTGGGGACTAGCGACGAAATGTATGCCGTATCTTGGTACACCTCGTCCTCCATCGCTAATAGTGAGACCTCACCTGACTTTAAGCCGAATACAGTATGTTAGGCGACAGGACGATCGAGCGTCAGATCTAGTGTTCCAGATGATCTATCGATTGTCGCATTGGTACCCCAGGCTTCTCCGATACCGAGCTGCAGGCACACAACTCCGCTCTTTCGTGACCAGGTCATTACTACATCTGATGATCTGCCTACATGATTACTCTCCACGCAGATCTTACTATTCCTGATGGTGTGCAGATGTGGACACCACGCGCCGCATGAGCGGGGCAGGTTACATGAGGGTCGTGATAGCGGAGACGGCTTGCAGGAATTTGGAATATCGTTTTCAGCATCGCGTCACCGCTGCTTAGACTCTCTCAAGACTCGTACATTGTGTTTGCAAGAGCCTAGTCTACAAAAAGCCTGATTCAGAATCGTGGTAATGCGTAGATCTGTGGTTACCTTATATAAGGTTACTGTAGAAAGGTTAGGTAGAAGAGCGCGTCGCTGAGACCGTGCAGACTTCTGACCTAGTAATGTAAGAGGTACATTCGTCATACATATATCTGCGCTTCATACATGCATCTCTGTATAGCGTCCAAGATCTGAGAGGTACATCATGGTAGAGCAACGCCACTCCTTGCATCTCTCCGAGCAGCTTCCCATATGAACGACGTTCATCTTCTTGCATCTCTCCGAGCAACTTCCCATATGAACGACGTTCATCTCCTTGCATCTCTCCGAGCAACTTCCCATATGAACCATGTTCATCACATAAAGTCTGCTTCGAAAGCCATGCTTCACCCAGTCCCAGACATTGTGCAAAACCACGCTGCTGCCTCACGATACCAGCATTCTGTGCTCCTCGATACTGCTTAGTCTGTCGCAAGAGTCTGGCATGTCTTGACTCGCTTCCTGCCTTCACCAAACATTCCCATAGCAATCTCCTCAGCTCCCTCTGCCGTCATGCCATGCTTCTTCGATTGGAGATGGGTTTTTAACTGACTACGGACCATGTTATCTTTATCGCAACCAGGTTGAGGGCATTGAACACGCCCAGTCGATGCGGCAGTCCTTTTCTTCCTTGTGGGAGCAGCAAAGACCCTCGCCACTATTTCCTCTGCTTCATCATCGGTCTTGTCGTGCTGGTTCGACTTCAGATGGACGAGGAGCTCGGATCGTGACATCTCTCTTGTCGCAGCACAGTCGATTTCGGGGCATCGTGCTGAGTTGTCACCCGCAGTGTTGCGAGTTCTCGGAGGGACGCCAAACGCTTGCACCACGATAGCAGTTGCATCTTCTTCTGTACGCCAGTGAGGTTGTCCTTGGAGGTGTCTGCGGAGCTCAGTAGCACCGGTGAACAACTTGCTCTTCTTACACTCGTGCGATAGCGGGCATTCAGGCTTGGGAGCATCTGGTTTGAGCATCTTGTATGGTTTGCCGAACACCTCAGTCACGAGTCTTTGAGCCTCGCTTTCCGGCGTGTCGTGCTGCTGTGAGCGTAAGTGTTTGAACAGAAAAGACGGGCCCTCAAACATGAGGTCAGGGAAACGGCACCCGAGTAATGGACAGGAATGCGTCTGTGCAACAGCTGGCCCGGTTCCCACTTCTCGAATGGTCTCGCCAAATATATTCTCAGTTATGGCTTTAGCAGCTTCAAAGGACATGACGTGGGGTGAGGATTGAAGATGAAGAATGTACTTGGAAGCAGAGTCGAAGATTCTGGACGATGTGCATCCGTCCAGTGAGCAATGGTGCTTCAATGGCATCTTGACGGTATCATCAGTACCATCCTTGCGGTGCTTCATTTTATTTGCCACTTCGTTCTTCGTGAACGGTACGGCGGCGATGATCTCGGCCTCTGGCATATTGTGAGCCACATCCAGATGTTTTCGCAGCCTAGAGTAAGCATGAAACCCGGCAAGAGCTTCACAACCCGGTTGGGGACAAAAGACAGGGAATATGCTGCCTTTGAGACTCCGGGGAACCAGCGAGCGGATTTCTTGCGATGACTTGTGGTGCACATTGCTCAGATGACAGCGAAGAGGTATACGTCGTGTGAAGATCATATCGGAGTGACATGCTGCTTGAAGGGGGCATGACTGCGGCTCCAGTTGATCGTGCAATGCGTCGCGATGCTGTCTCCAAGTCAGGTAGTCGAGGAACACATTCGACTCTCCGGGGCAATCGGGACACTGCTTTGGTATCCAGTTATGAACTCTACGGTGGTGTGATTCGAGCGATTCTTTGGTGCTGAACATCGCATCGCAATCGTCGTAGCGGCATGGCATGTCTGCCTCATGGCGGACACCAGAACAATTGATCTCGTGTTTCGTCAAGAGTTTCTGGGCGTGAGTGGTATATCCACATCCTTTACAACACTCGAGGATGAACATCGTCGCTTCATCACGGCTGTTCCCATGAGAAGTGTAGTTCGCTGTGCTCTCTTTGTGGGCACGTCGATAAACGTTGATCCTCGAGAAATAACGCACGAACTCATTCGCCGAGAGATTGGCAGGTGAAGTGATCGATGGCTGTGTCTGCTCGGCAGCCTGGAGAGTGTCTTGGAAATGCTGATCGCTGTCCGCAATCTGTTCGTCATCGTTGCTCGGTGCCATCGATTGTGTAAGAACGAGGTTGTCGAGCGCCTGCGAAGACTCTGGATCGACTACTGTCCCTTGGTAGTCCGCGTCGAGCTCTAGCAAGCGAGGATCGATTGCTGTGTCTCCTACCGGTGTGGGTGTTTCAGCAGGAATCACTTCTGCTTCATCAGTCTCGGCTTCCGGCGAGGTCACCGTCGGCGTCTCCTGGTTTGCGGCGTCTTCTCGCCAGGCATCAACCTTGTTGGTCTTGAGCTGCCTGCCTGCTTTCTGCCGTTGAACGATGTTCAGAGGATCCATATCGTTGGATCGCATGTATGCATCGATCTCATGCGATCGAAGTTGTCCGCCTGGGGCTGGAAGCTGGTTGTTGACCAAAGGTGCCAGAGCATCTCGAAAGCTAGACTGGGCCTTTCGAGTGAAATTACAATCTTGCAGTGCACCTACGTATCGTTGTGTGATACCTTTGGCCAGGCTCGTTGGCTTATGACCAAGTACAAGTGCTGTCCCGGCATTCGCTACGCCTGGTGTCGAGGTCGATTGCGAGTACGCTGTGTCTCGCGCATTTCCATTGCGGATGGCACGATTTGCTGATGGGTTTGAGCACCCCTGCAAGAATGCCCATGGTCCGTATGGTGACCAAAGGCAAATTTGTGTTGGCCGGGCGTGGCGAGCTATCCGTCGATCCAGGCGCCTCAGAGTATATCACGGGGTGCTGGGGTTTGATCCATTGCACCGTGCGATCGATGCGCCTTGCCGTGCGGGCGATGAGAGTCTCGAGATCGGTCGCCTCAACGACTCCGTGTCGCAATGCATGGATCAAGAGAAGTTTGGTCGCGCACACCACGTTGTGCATGGTGTCGGTGAGAGGCTCGAGGAAGACCACTTTGTCATCATTCGTCTGGTCCCTTTGGTGGCGTCAGTTGAACGTCGCTCATCAGTAGCAACCTGGTCGATCCTTGACTTACTTATAGCCCTTCGCGTACTTCAAGGTGACCTTGGTTCGGAGATCGTGGACCGTGGTACCCCCAGGCTTCAGCTGCATCGTGATGTGGCACCACCGAAGATACTCTTCACCTTTGTACCCCATCGTTCGCACGATATCACCCGGCCGAGCGTCGAGGGCGCTCTGGAGTACAACACTCAGCACCTTGTTGATGGTCGAGTCCCAGGCAAGAGTACCATGCTGAAGAGCGTGCTCGATGTAGCTGTGAACCAGCTTCTGTATCATGACGAATCCAAGATACTGCCTCTCGCTGTAAATGCCTTTGAAGAGCTCCCCACGCTTGACACTGTTGTCGAGATTGATCTCGATCCGCCTGACGTCCATTTCGTGGTATTTGTCTTTAAAATCGCGATGTCGAAACTTGAGGATGGTTATGGCGTGGAACCATTTGGTCCGGATGGTCGAGATCGACGGGACACGCTTGCCACGGAGGTTGGTCTCCGTATGCTTGATCAAGGACATGACGAATCGTTCGATCATCGGGCCATCGGGGCATTGTTTCAGACTACTTCTCGTCAGTTCTTGCGGGTGACCCGGTCGACGATGTTGACTTACTCGTGGTTGCGGTCGATCAGGAACTGATCCAACGTGTTGGAAGCGGCGTCTCTTTGGTACTGTGTGCCAGGAGCACCTTGCACGAATTTGAGCTCTCGCATCAGCTTCTTACTATGCAGACGATCTGATGCCTGGTTGAGGTGTATAGCTTCGACCATGCGACGTCCGGCGGTCTTGCTGACCTGGAACCGACTGGATCCCTCATCGTTCAGGAGATCTTCGTAGTCGGAGGAGTTGAAGTTGTACTCATCGTCCATGCTGAGATGCTCAACCAGGTTCGTCAAGGTGTTTCAGCAGGAGTGTGGGCGTGGACGAGGATGCTGGGGTTCAATCGGGAGGCCGCAGTTCACGAACTGTAACGATACAATGATGGGAGAGATGATGAGAGGGAAGATGGTGATGGTCCTGCTGGTCAAGAAAAAAGAGTGATGAGTCAAGGCGAGTGCAGTGAAGGGAAGGTGGCGGGAGTGCTCATGGTAGAGCAGGAGCGCCCATGCTGCCACGAGCACATGCGAGTCCAATTCATGTGACAGGAAGGTAACGAGACAATCAGCCATGTCGACGACGTTCATCGTGTTTCGAGCAGCGCTTCACTTCGAACCAGGGTAATTACCAAGGCACCAGATGGTGGTTGCGATCAGCTGGTAGATTCAGGAACACTCTCGACGAGAGAAGCAGAGTCGAGCTGAAGGGCCAACTTGATAGACTCGTTGATAGACTCGTTGATAGACCATACAGGTAGGTAGAGGTAGTCTTTCATCAAGGACAGCGACATCAATGCCATGTGGCTGCAAGTGGATGTCGCCGGAAGCAACCACGTTGTTTGTGTGTGTGCCGGCTGGCCCTCGCCATCGATTCCAGCCTCACGATCCATACCTGATCGAAGCGAGTCAGTCTCCTTTCGATTCGTCCGGACCTGGTCCCCCAAATCCGCTTCGCTGAGTCCGTGCACGGATGGTGCGTGCCAAAGTCCGCTTCGCTATGTTACGCATCAATGCCATGTGGCTGCGCGACTCTGCGAATCAAATGTGAAATAGCATTCCTTTGGTCTTGAAAATGAAGTCCGCATCAGAAAGCTGATATCGGCGTACAGGCAAAGCTATCTACCACTGCTGACCGCATCGACGTCCGCCGACTCCCTGGCTTCGCTGTACCGTGGCGTGATCAACCTGCAGGCACGATATATCTTGTACAATCCGTACTGCAACAGCCACCAGCCACCGGCGGAATCTGGGATTGATGCATCCTCCAACACATCCGCGAACGATGATGTGGTGGTGCCCCCATACAGCAACACTAGTGTGTTCGAGTGTAAGTACGAGCTAGACTCGGTCGCGGCGTTCCTGGAGATCTCGACGAACTACTACAGTGCCACCCAAGACGTGGCGTTCTTCAGTAAGTACAGCTGGGTGCAGGCAGTGGAAAGCATCATGCAGTTGGCCAGCGATATGATGGTGCCGACATATCAAGCCGATGGAAATGTCAGCACGCTCGCCTACAGCTTCACACGCGAGACAATACGGGCGTCGGAAACGACGGAGAATGACGGCAAGGGCAACCCCTTCAAGAATGGCACAGGTCTAATTCGTTCATTCTTCCGCCCAAGCGATGATGCGACGATCTATCAGGGATTCATACCTGCCAACATGATGTTCTCCCGCTACCTGGCGTCCTCGGCGGACATCGTGACGGCCATCGGTGGTCACGATGCGCTCGCGACGCAGATGCGCCAGCTGTCTGCAGAACTCCGAACCGCCATCACGAAGCACGGGATTGTGCACACATCCACCTACGGCGACATCTACGCGTTCGAGGTGGACGGATACCTCGGGCAGAACATCATGGACGACACAAACATCCCGTCCCTGCTTGCCGCGCCCTTCTTCGGCTATCTGGATATCAACGACACCGTCTACCAAAACACGCGCACGCTGCTCCTCAGCACGGACAATCCATACTACATGACCGGTCCGGTGTTGAGTGCGATCGGCGGCCCACACGACGGGCCCGGGTATGCATGGCCGATGGCGCAGATCGTGCGCATCTTCACCTCGAACGACGAGCATGAGATCACCGGGCAGCTGCAGTCGCTCGTGAGCAGTACCGATGGCTTGGGCTTGATTCATGAGAGCATCAATACCTTCAATCAGAGCGATTGGACGAGGCAATGGTATGTTTCGGACCCCATTCACTTGAGACTCCACATTCTCGACTGGAGAACTAACCAGTACCACAGGTTCTCCTGGGCAAACGGTCTGTTCGGCCAGATGATTCTCGACCTCCATGATCGCAAGCCGGAGATCCTCAAGCAGAGCTTTCAAGGTGAAGAATACATACCGTGGGGATATCACTATCATGGACCGCCTTGAAGTAATCTCGCAGCTCTTGTGATACTTTAGTGATGCTGTCTCCCCTGCTGGACCGAAGGGGCTTTGGTAGCTTGAATGACCAAAATTGAATCTATAGCTGAGCGACCGCTACGATCACCTGGATACCTCTATGCTGCGCACGTGGTCGTTTGGGTGACATTGTTGTCATAGTGCCCGATGTCTTATACTGCTCGTTCTGCAGCTTTTTATAAAGCTTTGGTCTAGGGGCCCGGGAATTGTAGCTGGATCATCCACCATCGTGGACGTTTAAGCACCTATGCGAGCTCATCTGGCTTGTATTAGCTAGAGTGCTGGTATGAGGTTCTCCTTGCCCCGGATGCTGCGGAAACGTGGACATTCAAGTCCCTATATGCAGCTCCACTGAACATGTATCTTTCAAGAGATATTAAAGTACATCAAGCGGTATGTGCGAAATCTATCCCGCGAAGCCAAGGGTCCCGTCATGTCGGTCGAGCAGCACAAGGTTATCGAGATGGCTGTGGTCATGATGCTCTTGCTGCACCTTGATGTCTCCAAGCTGCGTTGATGGTCGAGTAGGCAGTTGCTAATATTTTGCATGTTAGGTCAATACCTTAAGGTAGCTAGCTATCCGGTAGAGCCGATAGGCTTATCAAGGTAGAAGAGCAGTAGTAGCTCGCCTCTTGGGGTCAATGATACCAGATCACACAGGCATGTAGGCTCACGCTGAACGAAGTCTCGTCTCACCAGCCTCCTCACACGTCCATTCGAGACGTATGGCTTCTGGTGATTGAGGATCCAATCGATACGCATTTAAGCCGATATCATTCCATGGGAGTTTCGGAGAATCGCCAGAGTCAGAGCAGCGACCGGAACACGTCCCGCGGGGCACGCGATTGTCGTCACTCCATCAACAGAAAAAGGGATTCCAGGGACCATTTTCAACGTCACTGACAACGATTGCCACCAACAACCCTTGGAAACTCTCTTTCACAACAATTCCCATCATCAATTCGTCGAGATGCGTCGACATGTTCGCTGCATGTCACCTAGAGCTATTGACGTCACACGCGCGGTAGACATTCGAAGAAAGACAATGATGGTCGCTCTGCTAAACTCCTAACCCCGCCTAGCTGTAATATATCACTCTCCTACACCCCACTTCCACATTAACGTTCTTCTCTACATTCCCTTCCTTGTCTCATATCCTACTCATCATGGCCCCTCAAGTTTTCTTCATCACAGGCACTTCCACCGGTTTCGGTGCGGAACTGGTCAAGAAAGCGCTCAAGGAGGGTGACAAAGTCATTGCTACGGCTCGCAATAGTTCCAAGCTCTCCTTCGAGGGCACCAAGGACAACTACCTCGCCGTCGATTGCGATGTGACGGATCAGAAGTATGTGTTGAATGAGTCAGACGCTTGAAAGTTTGAAGCTCACAGCTGGATAGGTCTATCGATGCCGCATTCGAGAAAGGTCTCGCCGCGTTCGGCCGCATCGACGTTGTCGTCAACAACGCCGGCTACGGTCTTTCCGGAGAGTTCGAATCGTTGTCGGAGAAGCAGCTCCGCACTCAGATGGAGGTCAACTTCTTCGGCTTGCTGAACGTGACGCGGGAAGCCCTGACGGTGATGCGGGAGAAGAACCAGCCTGCGGGCGGACGAATCTTGCAGGTCACTTCGATCGGTGGTCAAAAAGGTGTCCCCACCTTTTCCATCTACTGCGCCTCCAAGTGGGCCGTCGAAGGCTTCACCGAGGCGTTGCAGCAGGAGCTCAAGCCGGAGTGGGGCATCAAGCTCACCAACATTGAGCCTGGCGGATTCCGTACTGATTGGGCTGGACGCAGCATGGTAGGCCGACGAATGCCTTGTAACATCGGCCATTCCATCAGCTAACACATCAAACAGATCTTCGGCGAGAACAAGAACCCAGCCTACGACCACATCAACGCCAAGGAGCAAATGGGCAAGCGCAATGGCACCCAGGCTGGCGACCCCGTCAAGGGCGCGAGAGCCATGTGGGAGGTCGCGAAGATGGAGGACCCGCCACTCCGCCTGGTCATCGGCTCTGATGCGCACACCGGTATGATGAAGAAGATCTCCGACTACAAGGACAACTACGAGAAGTACGCCGACCTTGCCAACTCGACCGACGTTGACGGCTACGAGCGCCCATCATAGATTTGATATCATCACGATCGACCACGAAAAAATAAATGTATGAAATATAATCATAATAGACATGATCACGCGAAATCAATTCTTCATGTCTACCACCATCTCCTTCGCTCGATCCACCACCCCTCTATCATAATAATTTTGCAGCTCGCGGAACTGCCACCCCTCCCACCCCGCCCCCTCATCCGCCTTGCCTACCAAATACACAAAGCTCTGCGGCACATCTACCTTCCGCTCCCCAGCGACATCCACCCATAGCGTCGTCAACAGCGTCAGATGGATCTCATGCGCCCCCGCCTCATCGTTCGACAACACGATCAGCGACAGCACCTCGCGCGTCACCTTGGGAAACCCGCCGTACAGCGTGCCGACGTACTCCCAGACGCTCACGCCCGCCGGCAGCAGACTGGCGTCCGGCTGCACGACGCGGCAGTCTGCGGCGTAGTAGCGGTGCGCCGGCGTGGTGGCGAAGTGCTGCGTGAAGTCGCGCTGGTAGGCTGCGTACCAGCGCAGGATGGGCGAGGCGGCGATGGCGGCCGGGGGCGGGAGGCCGTGGAAGGCGAGGGTGGTGACGGGCATTGTTGCGGATTCTTATAGCTTGTGTATGATCAAGAATGGGATGAGAGTCCGGAGGTGATAGAGTTCGATGATAAGCTTTACCTTTCGCTCTGATTGTATATCGGGTTTGGTCGATAGCACAGTTGGCTATTCTAATCGATGTGAGATACTTTGATAAGCCCACAGGACGTCAGTTACATGCACCGAGCTGTGCAGATATCCATCAGCTAAGATTATGCATGTTTCAGTCATGTACCTTGCTGCACATCAGCTCGGCATAAATCTCAGTTGTGCACATTCACATCCGAGACGGCTCTTTCAAGGACGGTCACGTGTCGAGGGTTCGATAGCCGGCAAGTGAGGGGAAGTAACATGCCACGGTACAGTCTGCACGGATGGGCGGGCGGTCCTTTTTTACGAATTGGACAGACTGCAGCGACAGGAGGATACCCATCAAACGTCTGCAAGCACAAGAGAAATTAACGTGAGGGTTTGCGAAACTCTGCGTGCGTCCCCTTCCACCCGCATTACTCTAGCCAACTCTATACCACGGACCAACCTGGCCTGCCACGAGCTTCCCCACGAACGCCTTGACTGGAAGCGGATATAATCCTGGACGACAGCAACGACGACATATTCCCGTGCAGCTCGCGTCGTGCACCCCGTATCTACTTATTCCCCATCGCCGGATGACCCATGGACGTCGACGACGACGCGACCTTGGCGATTGACACTTCTCTGCCCACCGCCGATGGCCTGTCCGACCTCGTCTCGGCGTCGACATTCGACGATCTTGATGTTGCCGGCGATGTGTCGAAGACCGACCTGAAGGCCGACGACGGCAACAGCACCGTGCCGGAACCCAATGGCCTTCGGAAGCCTGCCAAGCCGAAGCAAAAGCGCAACAAGCCGACGCTGTCGTGCTTGGAGTGCGTGGAACGGAAGACGAAATGTGATCGTGGACGACCATGTCTGGCCTGCGCCAAACGGCAGAGCGCGTGCGAGTACACCGCCGTGGCCATCATGATCGCGTCGACGGAGCGGAAGAACAGCGTCTCCAAAGCTCGATCGACCACGAAGCCGTCGAGCAAGCTCCGGAAAGCCAGTTTCGCCTCCTCCACGCTTCCGGTCTTCTCGCCCACCTCGGACTCTGGATGGGGCTCGAATGGTCGTCGAAGACACCGGAAATCGTGGTCTTCGAGTGGCGGTTCGCCTCCGTTACTGCTCTCCCATGCTCCGTATTCCAAATCATCACCCTCGAATGTCTTTGGTGTTGGCTCCCAGCATCCCTTCTCCAACTACTGGACCTGCCAAGGTGGTCTGCCGGAAGTCATCAGCGTCTTGCCTTCGAAAGATCAGGCGGACATTCTGATCGCAAAGTACTTTGAGGCGGTCGATCCGATGTTACCCTTCCTCCATCGACAGTCTTTCTACGCCGACTACGAGCGGTTCTGGAACCTTTCAACAGAGGAGAAGAACGAGACGGATGCTTCGTACATGGCTCTGCATTACACCATGTACGCCCTCGGGACTCAATTCATGGAGTTCCCGTCCTATGACGAGCGATCTCAGACTGCCGAGTTCTACGCGTCGGCGGCAAATCAGTCTCTACGCATATATTCTTACCTCAATCGAACGTCAATGCGAGCGATACAGGCCATGTTACTAATGTCTTATTTTCTGATGAACGACCACCATGCCTCTGATGCCTACGCTTGGGCTGGTATTCACTTGCGTCAGGCCTACGCGATGCGACTCAACCGCGATCCGGATGTAGTGGTCCCTGAAGCATCAGTATTGGAGAAACAGCAGCGCAGGAAGCTGTGGCAGGCAGTCTTCTTCCACGACACATCTCTCACAGTTCTCCTGAAGCTACCACCAACCGCCACACACAGCGATGTCCCCGTCGAGTCCTTATCAGACGAAAACGAACTCAGCACAGACGGCCCCGACACCTGCCTGGGAGTGCAATCACGCGTGGAAAATCTCATGAGCATCAACGTCATCGCTCCTCAGAGCAGCGAACCACCGGTGCCGCCCCAACCACACCACATCGTCGACCCCGCGACGATGCAAAACGACGTCGGCTTCATGCGTGCCATGTGGCACCTGGGCAACATGGTGCAAGAGAACTTCTCCTCGCCAACCTCCCTCTCGCTCCCACTCGCCAACAGCCCGCGGCAGAAAGAGGCGCTGATCGCCGGCTTCAAGCGGCTCTACAAGTCCTTCCCCGCGCATCTGACCATGCTCGACTACACAACCCTGCAGCAGCAGAGCGGCCAGTACCCGCGCGCCGTCCGCCAGAACCTCTCCTTAACAAGCAACTACTTCCACTGCCTGATGCTGCTGCACGCGTCCGAGAACACGGCGGCAGGCGTGACGTGCAACGCGCTCGAGACGCTGCGCACCGCGCACGAAGCGCTGTGGGCCTTCTTCAAGCTGTGGGCGCTCTTCGAGCACGAGGCGGGCGTGTGGTGGGTGTTCCAGCACCGCGCGTTCGAGGAGTCGCTGCTGGTCGCGCACCTGCTGGCCGAGCCGCCGCCGCGCGCGCCCGCCGGCGACGTCGTCGTCGACCAGAGCACCTACGACCAGGCCAAGGACGACATCGTGCGCATGATGGAGATCATGGAGCGCTACGGCGGCGGGCTCGGCATGCACAAGACGCGCAAGGAGGTGTTGCATGAGGCGTTCAAGAAGATCGCCGTGTGAGTGACTTGCGGGTCTACCTGGTTGTTGTTGTATTTGTCGATGTTGATGCAAGATGTCGTCAGTCCACGAAGAAATGAGAATTTGAATCTGGAATCGGTACAGGGCCGTCACGAGCGCAAAACCCGCTTGATGATTTCTCTACCTTAGCATTGAGTGAATATTCCAACACTCGCCGCGATCAATGGATCGCGCGGGCAAATGGCACGATGTATAGTTCCGTTTTTCTATATATACCATGTGTACATAATGAAGCATGAAAGCTTGTACCCAGATATGCCGGTCATCAAGTTCAAGCACTTCAAGTAAGTTAGTTCATTGCGGTGGTAGATCTTCAACGCCCCGTCTAATCCCCTCCTACGTATTACGAACAAATGGGACGAGTTCAGAAGTACCACTCAAGGCACGGAACGCGAGGCATTGAGATATACCTATTCCAAAGGCCGGAATTGGAGTGGCACAGAGTACCATCATCACCACGATCATCATATCAACACCGAAGTACAAATATCAATCATTAGACTCCACGACTACCACCTGTGAGAAGCCCTCCTCAAATCGGAAGGAAACAGATAAATGAATGAAAAATGGTTCAACTTTCAGGATATATCTCGTTGCCACTCCCACCGACTGACCGAGACATATGGACACGACCGGGAAGGAGACAAAAGTGGCACTACCTCAAGCTCTTGGGGGGGAATATATGCGCAAGCGAGCGCGCGCGCAAGAGACTAAAACAACCGGCAGACTTTTTTTGCACATGGGTATACTGTGGCAGAAAGCAGAAAGCAGAAAGCACCTGACAAGCAAGGAAGCAAGCAAGCAAGCAACATCTCCCCCAAGATGAAAAAGGCAGGCATCGAAACAGGTTGTGAGATCTCCTGCGCCAAGGACCCAGAGGTGAAGGATAATGTCCGTTGAACATGTGTTTTCGCCACCATCGACCAATCGAAGCAGAAGCAGAAAAGGTAAGAATCGTATTGCGTGAAGATGAAGATATCGGAACGCAGAGAAGAAGAAAGGAAGAGGTCGCGAGAACAGACCCCGAGACCAGCTCTTCTCTCGTGACGCGCTCATAAGCCGGGACGCAGAAGATCGTATCAACGGGGAGGCCCAATCGGGGCCGGGTATCCTGAGGTATTGTTTGAAGCAGCGGCAGCGGTGGAAGCATTCATCGCAGTGGTGGAATTGGTAGCCGGAGCAGGTCGGGCAGTAGGGGCAGCAGCAGGCATGTCGCCATCAAGCGCGCGGGCCTGAGCATCGTACTTAGGCGTTGTGTCACCTGGGGCGCTCGGCGCGAAGGGTGACTTCGCCAAGACAGTGCTGCTGCCATTCTGATTGACCATGCCTAGGCCGGGTATCATAGGCGTGTTCAGTGAAGTCGTGGATGCGTTATTGTTAGCGCCAAACGGAAATTTCGTTTCAAATGCGCCAGAAAGGGAGGTGGAAGATGTATTGGGGCGAGAGACGGAGGCGCCGAAGCTGCCCCAGCCGTTGCCGTGGGTGGAGCCACTGGAAGTATGGCTGTGAAGATTGTTGGTGTCATGGTCTAGGTCGATGCCAGAGTCGTTCCATGGATTGCGGTACCCAGAGTCGCGGCTCTCCATACTGACGAGTGACGCCTTCGATGCATTGGACGAAGCATGCATGAAGAGCGAGCCAGGTGAGTTGGAGCCATTCTTGCGTCGTCGATCGATGAAGGACGAGAAGGACGACATACTTCCAGGCTTGCGAAGCTTGTCAAAGATGGAACGGGGACCGGCATCTTCGCCGAACGTAGCATGCGTAGGGGATTCGCGGGTGACCGGAGGTTCGGCGCGTTGCAAAAGCTTTGATTCGAAGAATGGCATGTTGTCCTCGAAAGAGTCAGATTTGGGACGAGGGATAGCGCCTTTCACATTTTCTGCCTCTAGACCGCGAGCGATGAGAGGTAGAAGCAGGAAATCGATAGCGTCCTTGAGACCACCAGCGTTGTTGCGAGTGTAGTTCAGGACCAGTTTTTCGATGAGGAGCTCCTGGTCACCGTGCTTCTCGTAGTGGGGTTCGCTGACCGTCACCTCAACGACGTACTGGTCCTTGAGTTTCTGCGAGTATGCCTGGCGACACTCATCGGAGGTCAAGAACTTGCGAAGCTCATCCGAACTGGGGAATTCGATTTCGTGGGTTTCTGGTACCATGCCCTTGATGATGTCAGTTCACGAGCTTCAGTTGAACAAGATGAGGTATTCCGACTTACCAAGAACTCATCAACCGCTTGAGGGACCTGATATTCTGGCCCGGATACCGTGATGATATCGCTCGCCTGCTCAGTGCTCGGGAAAGTGATCTTGCAGTTCCATTTCTTCTCAAGCTCTTCAATCTCGGGCATACGAGTGATCAGTTCACGGTGATACAGGCGATCGACGGGAATTTGCTCGGACACAAACTCGGCATCGACCTTCTCCACCATATCCATGATCTCTTGCTTGACGAGCTCCAGATTGTCAGCGTTTCGTGCTGGCGTCCGACAGATGACGTTGTCGACCTTGACATCGTCATCGTCTTTACCGATCCCACCGCGGTCCATGGCGTTGGAGAACTTTACAAAGACGGAGTATTTCTTCATGATACGCTGGATGTGCTGACCACCGATACCGATGATACGCTTGTGGTACTGATCTGGGACATGAAAGGATATCGCTGCAGGCATCTCGAGCTCAACAAGATCAAGGCCGTTCTTCGTAGCTTCGTATTGCGCGCCACGAACATCGATGTAGAAGTTGTACTCGTTGAAGCCATCAAAGACAATCTGGACGTTGCTTTGGCTCATGATCTTGTTGATCTTACCGTTCTTCTTGCCACTGACAAACTCCTTGTGTTCATTGGCAAGCTCAACCTTGACGCGAAGCGTAGACTGCGCCTTCTTGACAAAAGGTAAAGTGTTGATAATGGCCATCGCGGCTTTGACGGCGTCATCGCTGCCGTTGATGTGGAAGTTCAGCTTTTCGAAAGTGATTTCCGCGCCGGAGTTGATGCAGATATCTGGAAGCATAGCCCGGATGTCCGACGGCGTTGGCTGTCGTTGTGAAGCATCCGTGTGATTGACCCACCAAGTTGCACTATAAAATTGCCCGGCCAGGCCCATGATTTCGCGCACAGTACGCTCGACATTCAGTATGTCTGTGGCTTGCACACGCAAGGTGCCACTATACTTGCCGAGCGACGGCAGCAGAACGTATGAGCCGTTGGCCTCGATGATCTTCCGGATCTTGTCCAGTCTTTCCAGCAATATATAGTCAACCTTGCTCGTTGTAACGTGGACTTCCTTAACGAAAGTCTTTGTTGTCATGACAAGGTCGTGTAGTCTTTTCTTGGCTTGCATGATGTTGTCCATGGATTCTCCTGTGATGATCACTTCGTCTCGAGCACGAAGCGGCATCGATCCTGGCGCAGTGTAGCCGAACACAGTCGGAAACAACGGCGGAAAATAAATCGCAGTCCCTGTCGCAGACTCGATCATTTTGATATTTCTGCGGTTTCGTCCCGAAATGAGAGTGTGCAGCGACAATTCCAAGCCCATGGTGTCAACCTGACGTTGCAGGATTTGGTCAATCATGATCAGAATCCTAGTCTTTGCGTTTTCAGCACTCGCCATGTCACCATAGACTTGAATCTGCAGTCTTTTGTCCATACTCTTCTCCACCGAACGCGGCGCATCAGCATCCTTTCTTCTAGATTTTGCCTCCAGCATGAATATGTCGGCTTTCGTCTTGTGGGCGATATCGTCCATGTGGTTGATGATGTCCACTCTGGCGCTATCTTGGTCGTGGGGAAAGACTATTTCCCGGTCAATATCAATGGATTCGCAGCGCTGTAATCATGTTAGCGACTGTCTAGATGAACTCCCAGACGTTATACACATACCAGTGTGATAGGTGTCTCGTTCAAAATCCGCGAACGCATCCGATGTACCACTTCCGCGTCTCCCGAAATACACACATTCGTCACGAGAGCCGTCAGAGGTCCTCTTTGCATGCCAGGCACAGGCTTCGGCTTGCTTGAAGTGACGGTCGCGTGTATCCTGTCCAAACCCTCGCTCATCTGCTTGCACAAACTGCGCAAGTTCTCTACATTCCGTGTGTGCACCGGCAGGGCATGGTTGGGGACGTCGTCGGGCGCCCCATCGGGATGTATCCAACGATCGTATGAGCCCGGGCTGCTGTATAGCACATCCTCTCTGTCCGGCGGGCCAGGCAGATTCGAATTGAAGGGCACGTTGAAAGAGAGGTTGACTAATGTCCCAGGCACGGCGGGATTTGGGCTCATTGCAGGGCCTGCCAATGACCGTTTGCCGCCTGGTGGAGCGATGGACAGGTCTTGCTGCTGTGTCCTCCCCATGCCGAACCCCATGGAAGGCGTCATCTTGTCCCAACCATGACGAGCGGCGTGACCGGTGAAATTCGAGATCTTATGCATGATACGGAACCCGAGCAGAGGTCGCTGTGCGTGGAATCACAGCGGCCCGGAGTAGGACGGCAGTAGATAGACACGAACGGAGGGCTCTGGGGCCAGATGTATAAGGTATGTAGTGAACGTGGTACGTTTTCGAAGACAGAAAATCAGCCGCAGGTGTAGTCGACAATCAAGTCACCCACCCGTGAGCGGGAATCCGCGTGACGGGAAGAAAAGTAGTTTGGCGTTACGACGCTGTCCTCATATCATCGGCGACGAAGTAACAAAGCAAGGTAGGCGGATGGAGAAGGTGGAAATGGCTGGTGATTCTAGCAGTGGTGGTGTTCTGGTCAGCGCGGGAGGTATCGCGAAGCCTGCAGTAGTTGGCATTCGAGTTGCCTCAGCCATGATCCAAGCTCGGGTCCCGTCCACTGTCACGTGCAAGCATAGACACGGCAATTTGCATGCGCTATAGCATAATTGTAAGATACATGTCTATGAGTGCATTTGTGATGCTCTACACGCGCAGCGGTGTTACACGATGAACGTGTAAAGACTGTTATTCCAGATATCTACGCTACAGAAATCCCATGTGAAAGACGTTGGCAGAAGCATATGCAAGTACGTAGCTCAAGGAGCTTTGGCACCCAATTAAGATCTGCATGATGCTGTATTCAAACAACTATTTTACAAGATGACCATTTTTCTCCAGGCAGGGGTCTCTCCATCAAAATATCTGCGTATGCCAAGCAGTTGAGGCGTCACTGGTAGCGAAATTCGCTGGCCTGACGGACACCAGGTGGATGCACAGCGCGGCCATATTGATCAACATATCTCACCTCAGGTGCGGGAGCTGGTGCGTAAGTGTAAGCATTGTGGACAGCGCCATATTCTGCACCAGGCATCACGCTCATTGCTCTCGCTGCTGGAGGCTGTGGCAACTCCTGCCTCACATATTGTACCGGTGCAACGCTGCCCTGCCGCACATAGTTCTGTGCCATTTGATGTGGTGGCAGTCGCTGTGGCTCTTCCGGTCTCACGCTATAAGTTCTTGTTGGAGCATAAGCAGACACTGTCTGTTCTCGTGCGGAGGGAAGCTGCGGCGGAGGCATTTGCTCGTACTGTACGACTTGCTGATAGACAGGCGATGTTGATGATTCGGCGTAGTGGACAAGCTCCGCCGGCCGTGAGCTGTACTCGCGGTAGCGATGGCCATTTCGGTCGACGTATCCCATACCCTGATCTGAGATCTGCCCAGGTACTGCAGACGGCAGGAGAGAGCGACTGTTCGCAGGTTCGTACTGCATGACCTGCGCAGGCTGTTCGTAGGCAGCACGGCTGGGAGCACGTGGTTCGTATTGTGCAGTGTGTGGCACTCCTCGCTCGATCTGCGCCGTTGGCGCTCGTGGAAGCTCCGGGACAGGTTCGGCAGCGTAGTATCGCCGACCAAACTGATCTACGATGATCTTGCGAGGTGGGGGTGGCGGCATCTGTGCCGGGGTTTGTGCACGTGATTGGTATGTTGGTGGATAATCTTGCATTCTTGGCGGCGATCTGGGCTGTACTGCACGAACGTACTGCACAGCAGGCTCGGTGTTTGGTCCATGATAGATTTGAGGTTCACCCATCTCAGGGGCAGCAGACAATGGAGTGGGCTGCTGGTACTGACCGTACGTATGAGAGACAGTCCGATACGGCGTGGTAGGGGAGTATGGGCGTCGGGCAGGGGATGGCGGCCTCTGTGCATATTGCAGACTCGCTACCCGTCTCAAGTCTTGGCTATTTCGCTTTGCCGGTTGGAGTCCTGCCGGTGATGCGAGTCTTGCAACTCCTGGAGATTGCGGCGCGTATTCGTGACGAAGAGCAGAAGGCGGGGCATAGTTTGCATATGGAGTCTGCAGAGCTTGACGGTGCGGTGAACTCAGGTCAACCCTGTTGCTACGTTGCTGCACAGGCTGGTGAAGGTATGCAGATACGTCATTTAGATGTTGTAGTGGAGGCGGCGAAAGAGGCTCAGGTTTGATGTAAGGCTCGGCATGTACTGGCGTGATGGGAGACTGAGGCTCCACCTGCCTATCGCGACGCTTCTTCGCACTGGCATCTCGTCCAAAGTCATGGTCCGACTGTCGTTTGCGCTTTTGTTTTGCTTTCTTACGTGCGTTCCTTCCCATGCCAGCCCCATTCCCAACAGGAGATCCTGTGGAGGCACGTGAATGTATCTGTGGGCCGCGTTGATGGGTCTGCGGCCTTTGAACGACCTCCGGGCGACCGTTGACCAGTTCGAGCTCGATGGGAGGACCTTTCGCTGTTGCTAGTGGAGATACACGGTTAGGCTGGGGAGCAGCGATGTGTGTCAGATGGTTGTTACGAATGACAGGCGCATACGGTGAGCGCCCAGTGGAGTCCCCAGCGGCCGGCCCAGGAGCTTGAGCTATGCTATCATGCGTGATCTCGCCGGGCTCGTAGTCGTCATCGCCCTCGTTGTCTATATCATCGTCGTAAGGAGCGGGAGGCTCAATGTTGATGCCATTTGAAGCCATGTGTGGGCTATCAAATATAGTAGCATCTGGTGGAGTGTATTCGTCGTCATCATCGAGCTGCACAGACTCTTCGAGAGTACTCGCCTTGAGACCACGACCGATCGGATGTAACGCACGTGCCGTAGCTGTAGCAGAAGACTCTGCTGCGTAGGTATGGCGCTTCGAGGTGTTGGTTTGCGAGACACCTGCCACCTTGTCAGAGCCCTTACTCGAGCTTGCATCAGAAGACCAGTCACTATGGACATGGCTAGAATAGTAATCGTGCTCGTCGAAGGAGCTGGCGGCCGTCATTGGCGGCTGTGGGTCTGGGTTGAGGCCAGACACCGGTTTGACGCGTTCTAACGCGCTGAGCAAAATGGCGTTGACATCGAAGAAAAGACCTTCCTGGCCGTGATCTTTATCCCGTGCCGAGCGTTTGCGCTGTTCCACCTGCAGCTCCAACTCGCGCTCGATGCGCTGGCGCTTCATCACTCCCTCTGCTCTTACAAGGTTGGGCGACTTTTGGAGAAAGATGGGATCAAGACCGGACGACGATGTACGTGGCTCGGCGAGGCCGTTCACTGCGACAGTCTTGGGACCCGTCGGAGGCTGTGACTGCTGCTGATGGTCAACTGTTACCACCGCGGGAGTTCTTACAGCGGACATGCCATTCTGCTGGCTGGAGGAATTCAACCTCGCCCGGAGCTGCTCGATGGCAGAGGCAGGCAGCTTTATCTGCGCATGCTTACCCGCAAGGACAGCATCACGTAGGCGCAAGACCTTGACGTGAAATTGCTCTTCCTCGGCCAATGTTGGCGGCGCCGTGGCTACACTGACCGCCATCCTATTCTTCGTCTCTTCTCCCCTGCCTCTCCTGCTGCGCTGTGCTGAGACGATGCTATCTGCACATGGCACGCAGAGCTGGAATGCGGCGAACACGGATACACGCGATCGATCAACGCATTCACGAACTTCACGTATGTGTGAAGTGCAGCCGATGCAAGCGCAAGGTGTGTTGTCGAGACGAAGCAAAGTACGGTCGGGCCGTCTTTTAAGACCGAATTAAATGATGTCCGTTGACGATCGCCGGCTGCCGCAACGTGATCCGATGATTCGCCAGACTATCGACATATTCACATCACGTCAACACATTCTCTCGATCTTCTATACACTTTCTACTAATCGCACCTCTCTTTCTCCCTGTTCTTCATACTCGGGGTTCCTCAGAAGATCATATTTCTCCTCCCTGTCGGTTTTCAGTCATGACATCCCACGCCACCAACAACGGCGACTCATCCGTCAATAAAGTCCCCAAGAAAGTCTTCTTCTTCGACATTGACAACTGCCTATACCCCAGTTCCTATGCGATCCATGACCGCATGAGCGTCCTGATCGATAAATACTTCCAGACTCATCTCTCATTATCGCCCGAGGAGGCGAACACCCTCCATTCACGGTACTACAAGGACTACGGCTTGGCGATCGAAGGACTCGTTCGCCACCACAAAGTTGATCCCTTGGAGTACAACCGCCAGGTCGACGATGCATTACCGCTGGATGAGATCATCAAGCCGAATCCGCAACTTCGACGACTACTCGAGGATCTCGATCGTGAAAAGGTACGGTTGTGGTTGTTCACCAATGCTTATGTGACGCATGGTCGACGGGTGGTGAAGCTGCTGGGGATTGAGGATCTGTTCGAGGGCATTACGTTTTGTGATTACGCGGCGGAACGATTGTTGTGCAAGCCGGCGCCCGAACAGTTTGCAAAAGCTATGCGTGAGGCTGGGGTGCAGAATGCTGGTGACTGTTATTTTGTTGGTATGTCGTGTCCGAACTGTGTCACTCCGGGCCAGTACGAAGCTGATTTTGTCTCAGATGATTCTGCGTTGAACGCGAAGGCTGCAAAAGCTCAGGGCTGGAAGTGTGCACATCTGGTCGAGTCTCAAGCAAAAGGTCCCGAAAAGCCGGTGGCAGATCATCAGATCCAAGATCTAGAAGAGCTCCGTGGGGTCTTCCCCGAGGTCTTCAGATCGTGACACGAACGTTGACAAGCCACCACCTAATTTGAGAACGGAGATTTGCGCACTTTCCACTGGCCAGCTGACGAGACGTGGAACAACTACGATATCGGCAAGCACGACATACGATGACTTATGAAACGACTAATGCTTGAGATTGTGCCGATGGCCAATTGGGCTATCCTGGCAGGGTGAGCTCTCCCTGAGAGTAGAAACACTCTAGACGACACAAAGGGACACACTATAGATCTAGAATGACCTTGAGTAAATACTAGAGGTCAGCCCACTGACCCAATCAATTGGGGGCTCACTATGCAAGCTTCAAAACAACGATGAACATGGTCAAGGTAGCGGAAGCGTCAGAAATGACTCGGTCCTCAACCGACACAGGTGGATATGCTATGACAAACATTAGCAACGTTCTGAAGCACATGCAACGCGAGAAGGGAAATACTCACGTGCCGTCATCTACGGCCTACGTCTGTCCCACAGAATGATCGCCATCGCGGCTGGCTAAGAAGCTCAACAACGTTACAACGTCTTCCTGCACACTGACTCTACCAAGCGCGATCAGCTCGATACTGTACTTCATGATCGTGACGCCTTTCTTCGCTCCACTCTTCCCGCGCAATTCCTCGTCGAACTGAAATCCCGCGTGAGCTACCTGTGACAATTGCTGTCCTCGCCATTGCTTATGTTTTAGCAATAGAGAGGTCACAAGTGTCTGCAGCACGGCCTGAGCTGGGTTTGCTTACAGAATCATTATTGGGAGATTGACTCGAGCAGACAGTACCTTGTATAGATTGAAAGAATTGGCAGAATGGACATTCGGAATCAGCTCTAGCTAGATCTACCTTATCTTTATATTCGCAGAGCTCCCATACATACAGAGAGAACGTTACCCGATCTGCTGCACATCACACAAGATCACTACAGACTCAAGCGACCGACAAAGAAATGCTGTCGTACTCGGGTGTAGTGGAGCATCTTATTGCGAAGCGGCACGAGGAGTCAAGTGAAGAGTTGTAGTCGAAGAGGGGAGCGACATCAGACCAATGGAGCATCGTCCAGCAAGGAAGGTGAAGCGAAGTCGCATTCCGCCGGCAGAGTTCTGGCGCGTCCCTGCGCGTCACCCCTCCAAAACTACCACGGAGAACATTTATTAAGATATACAAGGACAACAATGTCTCGTGCTGCTCCGCCTCGCCAACTCTCGCTCCCCGAAGAGCTCGAACGTCTCGAACAGCAGATCACACTTACTCTGCAAGAGATCGATTCCAATTTCTCGAAAGCGCATCGCATCGTCACCAGCTCCATCATTCCCATCGTCGAGGACTATGCCAAGCACAGCGCGAATGTCTGGGAAGGGTCAAAGTTCTGGAAGCAGTTCTTTGAGGCTTCGGCGAATGTATCGCTGAGTGGGTACGAAGAGGCTGCGTTGGAGGAAGGGGAGGAGGAGACCAATACGGAGCTGTCGCAAACGCCGACTGCGCACGAGGCTGAGGATAGCGAGATATCGCATGCCTCAGATACGCCCGGGCGTGCCGATAATGAGGGTGTGGATGAGGACATAGAAGAGATAGATTTCTCCCTGGACTCGCCCACTCAAGTCACTGGTGTACAATCGACACCCAGGTTGCCTGCGTCTGCGAGCAGTAGGAGCAAGGCTCACGCGCCACCGAAGTCGTCGTTTCGCTCCCCGACACCAAGGAAATATACTCGAGGTCAGAATACTCGGACTGCACCATCAGATACACCCAGTACACCGCGCCACCAGACTCGCGCCCCCCCGCAGTCTTCGCCGTTTGAGCCGGCGTCCGCCTTCCAACCTTCAGCGCGACAGCAACTCCCTAGTAACAATGACCCACTCATGCATCGCGGCGTGCTCGACAAGAACTATCGCATTCAGGCGACACCGCACACGCAGCAACGACGTGCACCCGCGGCCAATGCCACAGCAAAACCAACGCCCGAAGCAACGACTCGCACGACCCATCCGTGGGACGATTCACCTCAATCGTCTCCCGCGATTGCTGCACCTCAGCTACGGAGCGATCTGTTCTCCCCTATGGGTCGCGCACCACGCACGCCTGGCGTTTCCGTCATGACGCCCGCCGCCCGTCGTGTGGCACCTTCGACGTCCACGGGTCGTCAGCTCTTCAGTCCGCAAGATAAAGCCCATGTATCAGCGACGTCGCGCGCATCCAACATCTTCACGAGCTCGGATGATGAAGACGGCGACGGAGAATTCGACATGTCGCCACCGAAGACCATGCAGTTTCACGTCCCACAAAGTCGGCTGATGCAAACACCGGCGAGAGAAGCGAGCAGGAGGATTGTCGAAGATCTGCTTCTGACGGCAGGCGCGGAAGGGACCGAAGAGATTGAAGCTGATGATATAGATTTGCAGGAGGCCAGCCCATCGGTCGTGAGGAAGGTTTTTGATGACGACGATACTTTCTGAGTAGATATACCCCTGAGGAACATGATTCATGTGTCTTCGTCGTCCTCTGATTCCATGTGCTGTGTCTTCGCCCCTGCGTGTTCCTTCGCTTTCGCCTTACCTTTCAGACCATGTTCGACCTTGTCCAGTCTTTTCTCCATGGCGAAAACAGCACGAACCATATCGTCCAACTCCACCCCTGCCTTTTCCGCCGCCAGCTCATAGAACATCTTCAGCGGCATCGTGTCGTCCACCGGCAGATCCCGAACATACCGGTACTGCTTATAAAAGCTTCCCGTACGGCTGACGTCTCGACCATCACGTCCAGAATCAGCAGCAGGCGCCGGGACGATGACTTTCGGTTTCAGACTCGATTGCACATCCCTCAGGGCTTGCGTGGCAGCTTCGTCTTCGACGCCAAAATTTAGCACTTTAGCTTTGCCCTTGGCCGGACGCGTGATAGGATTGCTGGCGGGAAATAGCTCAAACATGCTCCGGCGGAACTCAGTGTCGTCCTTCGTGCCATTGTGGGTGTGCGAGCGGATGTCTTCGGAGGCTATGCTCGACTCGTACCAATCTAGGTAGTCATCCAGCCTTTCGTCGCTCAATGTCTGGATCTCGGATGGAGTGAGACTGAGGTTCTGAGCGGCGTCATTCTTCGCGTCATTATGTTTGTGTGCACGGAGGGAATTGGCCCATGCCGCCCAGTCCAGCTTTAGAGCAGACAAGTCGGAAGCAGATGAAGGGTAGCGGTGGATGTCGTCCAGAGGAAAGAAGAGCTTCGTAGCTACCACAAGCAGGGCCATGAGACGCACTTCTGGAGATCTCAAGACGACGATCTTCTCGACTCTTTGAGACGTGGTGAAGGAGAAGTCAAGCTCTAGAAGACGGGAGAGACGTCTCGTGCCAACATAGCACTCAATTGGGAGCATAAGCTCCCGAGTCCAGCGGTACAGAACCACCGGGTAGTTGATCTGTGGAATCGCCATGCCTAGGTTTGAAGAGAATATGTTGATTACTGCCTGAATGGCTGATTGTAACTTGCCGGGACGAATGACAGTAGAAGGCTCAAGGCGTTCCTGATAGGTACCTGGCAGTCTTTCGCGCATGGACAAAGGGACCTCTCGAGCTGCATGGTGATAGAGTAGCTTTCCATCTCTCATCCATGAGTAGAAGTCGGCCACAGTGACCGGCTCCCGTAGCAAGAGGAGCGCGAGATAGCATAACGCCGCAGCATCGAGTAAATTGGGTGCCGATTCTCCTCCCTTGGACTCTGCTTTGGAATTGCGCTTGCTACGTCGTGTCGACCTTGAGGAAGCCGAGTCCTCGCCCTCAGATTGTGAACTGAACACCTGGGATGTCGCGGCTTCCGTGTCGAGTTCTGAGCCGTGTGCTAGGCGCGAAACGACCAGCTGCAAGCGTAATGTCCAGAGGTCGCGTGTGAGAGTCTAATAGTCGAATCAGTCGTGGCGTCCATGGCTACGGCGGTATGGTAGCAAACCTCGAGTTCTGCAGGCAGTCCTCGAACATCAATCAGCCAGCGCACCTGTTTCCAGATGACCAGTTGTATGCACAGCAGGTAATGTTCAAAGGCTTGTGGGCCCGTCAGGGCGGAGACCGTTCCTGTCACGATACCTATGTAAGTATATGCTGCAGGATTCAGCAGGAGATGGAGCTCAACAACCTCTGCTGAGCACACTTCCGGTCTCGCTTCTCTTGTGCTTTCGACCCTCGAGGATGAGCTCTCCTGTGTCGACGGCAGTTTGTGTACCTCTCTAAAGCGTTTATCGTCAGGATCCCGCCACCGATCGTGGATCGTAGTACTCACGTCTGCTTGCTGATGTCCTTGATCACAATAAGTGAACCCGTCGTCCCCTTCATGGAACCGGCGAGAGCCGCAGCCTTCGTGCGAGCATTGTATGCGGCGCCGCGAGGACATGGCTGCACATTTCGCACGGAAGTCGTCGGGTGTCTTATTGTACAATGGTGGCTAGCGATGTATGGAAGAAGGTCCCAAATCCGGGTATTGAGGCAGCAAGAAAGCACAGTCTACTGCAAATCGATTCAGGCATGGTCCATGAATTGAGTGACAGCTTTGCGGCCACGGAGATGTTTCGATCTAACGATATCTCCATAGATCGCAAAAGATACCATAATGTGTCTTGCGGAAGTTGATTGTTTCTAGCGGAAGAATCGACATTTCACATGCCAAAGATTAGTTCTACAAGGCTGGGGCAACTACGGCATTCTAGGTCCATGTATATACCGTCTCCAAATCTCCATGGGATGGACTACTCGATGCCGGGATGTGTCTGCTAGCACAACAATCTACACATCTCTGCAAAGATACTGCTCAAGAAGGGTTGCAAAATTTGCAAAGACACAGGGCTGAATACTGGGTGTCCGCTTTTGCACGACAGCGTATGGCTAGATACTTTAGATGTTGCCATTTGCTGCTTTCCTACCCCCGAAACCATCCGCTGATGCTCAACCTCATCAAACGCATATATCCATTTGTCTCGTGATAAGTCTCGCTTCCTGCTCGTTCTGCCATCACATTGTAGTCGAGTTCGAGGAGGGACATCTAACCCTTGGGAGCCTCCTTGGCATCGATTGCGGACTCTTCGCCCATAGCAGTGAGGACAATGACGTCTGTTTCGTGATCAGTATGGTCTTGACGATCTGGGATTCGCAAGTATACGCACTGGTGTCCTTGCCATCCTCAGTGAAGAGCTTGTTGATCTTGTCACCAGCCTCGCCATCGGGAATCTTGACATCATCCTTGGTGGTGCCATCGTCAGACATAAGAGAAAGGAACCCATCGTCGGTAATGTCGAGCTACGCGGACCGCAGTCAGTATCGCTCTCTGCACCTAACCCCACTTCGACAGAAACCTACAAGCTGGAACTCGCGGCGAGAAACGTTGGGAACGTCCATGTTGTGGGTGGAAGGGCAGAGATCTTCCATCTTCTTGCCGGTGAAGATATCAATGGCGACCAAGTGGACCTTGGCGTGACCGTGCTTGCCAGTCTTGGAAGTGCTCATCTCAACAATCTTGCAGGGGCGGTTCTTGATGCAGACGAAACCGTTCTTGCGAAGGGCAGAGCACTGCATGGGGTATGTGGCCGAAGCGCCAGCATCGGCGCTGTCGAACGTGTGCTCATGCTACGAGGAGAACATCGATTAGTTCCGTGTTCTCTGGCTAAGGTTGGTGCGAATGTCGGCGCAAGTGGCATAGAACTGTTCGTGGCGCGGACTGAAGAACAAGGCATAGAGGGATGTGGAGCTAGCGTACCTGGGCATCGTTGGGTTCGGCCATGGTGAATTGTTGTTATTGAAAGGGTAAGACAGTGAGGTGATAGTGGTGTGGTAGAGTCAAAAGTGGCGGTAGATGCGAAATGTTGGAGAAATGGAACTTGCGAAAATGCCCCACTCACGTGATCAAGCATTCGCGAAGCTGAAGTAAGCAAAGAAGCCGAGACGACAGCTGGTTCGAGTCGTGTGAAAGGAGCGGTCTCGGATGTGCGAGGAGGAGAGATCAGAATGAGTGTTTGGCTGGAGCGTTTCTCGGGACACACAAGTCAATCTGGCCAGTCGACACCCTCTGTCGCTGGCTCGAACTCCCTCACGCCCAACAGGTTCCCATCTCCTGCACCGCGACGTTCCATACAACTTGGACCGAACACAATTTCCCGAAGACCCGGTCTGACACCACGCACTTCGTCTCTCTCGGCTGCATCATTTGGTAGCTCTTCTGAGAGCTTGCCGTATACAGCACGAGTTCTCAATGGCTCAAGTCTCAAAAGTGAGCTCACGGGGCCCCTTGCGACTGGTTCATCCGATCCAGTGCATTTGCTAGAGAGCATATTGGGGCCCTTGACTTCCGTAGATCCGGTCGAGTCGAGCAGCAGGGATGTGAGTCTCCATGAGACAGCCGGAGATATTGATTTTGGCGGGCTGAGTCTGGAAGACTTCTCCAATGCTCCTCTACCTATTCTGGGACAACAAATCCATGAACCTGTTGTGGACGACTTCGAGAAGGAAAAGAAGACATTTGATGAGCTACACAAGTCTGTCGTTACAGCAGATGAGGTGCTGAAGTCTGTCGAGACATATCTCACCAATTTCCAAGCAGAACTTGCTGCAGTGTCTTCTGAGATTGAGCACCTACAAGATCGTTCCTCCACCCTCAACAATAAATTGCAAAATCGTCGGGCTGTGGACAAGGTCTTAGGTCCAGAAGTGGAAGCTTTCACAATCCCACCGTCGGTGGTACGGAAGATTACCGAAGGCGTCGTGGACGAAGCATGGGTCAAAGCACTAGAGGAGCTTGAAAAGCGGTCTAAAGCTATCGACGCCAAGCTTAAGGATGGCAAAGATGTGAAAGCTTCGCAAGACATTCGACCCTTTGTCGAGGATGTCGCAACGAAAGCAGTGGAACGCATTCGCGACTACGTCGTTGCTCAGATCAAGGCTCTGCGGTCACCAAACATCAATGCGCAAGTTATCCAACAAAACAGCTTCCGTCGATATCGAGATGTGTTTGCATTCCTGGCCAGACGTCAGCCTCAGCTAGCCGACGAGATCTCTCAGGCCTACATCAACACCATGCGGTGGTACTACTCCAGCCACTTTGCGCGCTATAAGGTTGCCATTGACAAACTCGATCTACATGTCATCGATCATACCGACGTTATTGGCTCCGAACCCGCTCCAAAACGTGGCGTCAGAGCTGGTGCCACACCTGACCTGTTCTCATTAGGCCGCCGCTCGGAGATTCTACAAACAGGGACTGGCATAGCTCTACCGTCTTTTGCTGCAGAAGAGGACAAGGGCACACATTTTCTGGAGACTCCGTTCCGCGCCTTCAATGTTGCTCTGATCGATAACGCTGCATCGGAATACTCCTTCCTGACAGAGTTCTTCCGCTCTCAGCCACCCCTGACCACCAACCGCACATTCACGTCGGTTTTTTCATCGACCTTTGAGCTCGGTCAAGGTCTGACCAAGCAGCTCATCGAGAACAGTGTTGACGCCTTGGGGGTCCTGATCTGCGTGCGTCTCACCGCGCAGTTCGCTTTCGAGCTGCAACGCCGAAAGGTCCCTGCCGCGGATGGATATATAAATGGCACAAACATGCAGCTTTGGCCAAAGTTTCAGAAGATAATTGATGCACACTGCGAAAGCATTCGTAAAGCGACTACCTCGCTCCCTGGCCGACCAACAGGAACAGCACTTCTGCTGACCTCGAATTCTGCTAGCACGCAGACCACAGCCCCGCACCCGTTGACTCAGCGCTTCGCAAACCTCACGCAGGGGATTCTAAGTTTGAGCAGTGAGGCAGAAGATGACGAGCCCGTCTCGCACAGTCTTGGCAGGTTACGAGCCGAGTTCGAGACTTTCCTCGTGAAGATGAGCAAAGGGATAGCCGAGGCAAAGAAACGGGAGAGATTCATGTATAACAACTATTCGTTAATCTGTACGATTATTGCAGATGTGCAAGGCAAGTTGGCGGAAGAGCTGAGAGATCACTTTGAGGGCTTAAGAGATGCATTGGGCGTGGATGCTTAAGCACGTCGACTTGTGCTTGACCTGGGGGTTGGAGCCATAATTTGGAAGTAGGTTTGAAGATCATCTTACCTATCCACCTCGCGTCAGCCTCATTACTTGAGTGTCAATAGATCCGCCATAGGGAACGAGGATCTGGCATAGGTGCAGGCGTTGCCTCACGAAAGACTCATTTCATAATGCTCGCTGCTCCAGGATCTCTGATACATACATGGAACACATTTGTCACATGACAGTTCTTTTTGACCGCATGACAACAGGGTCATATTCCAGCAGCCAAACGTGGTCTGAACATACTGTACCAAGAACAGATTCCGGAGAAGATCCTTCCCAATGGCTGCAGTAGCACGAACTACAACAGAGAGTCTTGATATGAGTACCATTCCAAAATATTGTGGTAGAGAGCCATCACCACATAAACACGCACCCCCAATTTCCGCCCTGCACTCTCCGTCCTGCCTTTCACTTCGTCGACCACCATCCTCCCACACCATCCCACTCATGTATACCTCACATCCATCCAAACAGTCACGTATTCTACATCCCTTTCACTACAAGCCTATTCTTCGCAACGCATCGCCATGCATCTTTCAGCGATACTTTCAATCATGGCCACCGCCCGATACGACAATGTCACCACGACGTAAGTCCCCCAGTGAGCGCCGAAGATATCCTTCGCATCATCTGCCTCCCTTTCACCCTTCCCAGAAGAAGTCCTCCTTTCGGATCTCTGACTCACGCACTCACAGTCCATCATCCATATCTCTCGCCACCGCAGTGACGCCAACCAACATAGTCTTCACCATACCGATGATCACATCTACGTCCGCTCGCGTAGCAGCATTGGACAAGCGCGACTGCGTGACCGAAACACTGTACGGCGGCCAAGTCCCGATCACGACGACGAGGTGTGGCGACGGCGGGACCACGCGCTGCGCGACTTGTGTGGGCTGCAATGCGCCGGTGGTGGTTTGTCAGGTCGGGTGAGCGGTGTGAGGGCGCGCGTGACTGGGGTCTGCGAGAGACGGCGGGCTAGTGAAGAAGGGGAGGAATCAGTGGCGGTGAAGGAGAGATCATGTCAGAAAAAGAAAAGCAACGCGAGGAGGAAGTGCCTGGACGGTGTGTTTGTTGGATCGATACATGTTTTGGAGCACACATTTCACGACTGGACTGTCCAAGAAACGATGATAGGGATCCGTTGATTCAAAGCTCATAAGCTTGCTTCGCGGTACGCTTACTTCTGCAAACTTTCCAACAATCCGTCGCCGTCCTTTTTCGTCTCCACAGCCTTGAACACGCTCTGCTCCCCGCCCACATCCATACCTTTCTCCGCGCGCTCGAACGCCTCTTCACTGCGATCCGTTAAGATCGCCAGATCGGCGTCGCTAAGCAAGCCCTTGCCGTCCGCCATGTCGATCCGCTCGCCGTCATCTCTGCCGAGCAATTTCTGTAGTTCTGCGAAATCCGCCCCGCCACTTTCAGTTCCGTTGAGATTGCGGAAGCGGCCTTTCTGGATAACAAGCTTTTCGAGGCGACGCTTGCTGTCTGCTTTCTCGAGCAGCATCTGCTCGACAGTGCCCTTGGTGGCGAACCGGTAGACGATCACGGGTCTCGTCTGGCCGATACGATGAGCGCGGTCCTGCGCCTGGAGATCTTGCTGTGGGTTCCAGTCACTGTCGAAAAGGAGGACAGTATCAGCAGACGCAAGGTTGATACCCTGGCCACCGGCACGGGTGGAAAGGAGAAAGATTCTAGTCTCGCTATCAGGTTCGTTGAAAGCTAGGATCTGCTCCTGGCGAACTGATTGCGCGATTGAGCCGTCGATACGGCAGACCGGCCAGCCGCGGAGATCACTGCAATAGGTCTCCAGCAGATCCAGCTGGGTCTTGAATTGGGAGAAGATCAACACTTTGTGACCTTTCGTGATCAGCTCGGGAAGGAGGCGATCAAGGAGAAGCATTTTTCCGGATTCAGTGACGAGAGTCTCGTCCACAGGGGTGTGATCGTCCATGTCGAAAGGATGGTAGAAATTGTGCGGTGAGTTACAGCATTGGCGCAGTTGCATGATTGGATTCTGCAGCTTCTTCTGGGAAATTTCGCGCTTCGCCAATGCCAGCGTCTTCGCCCTCTCGGTCTCCTCCGCATCGTCCGAATCTTGCTCATCCTCAGCTGGAGAGGAGTGGTCTTCTTCCAACTGTTTGAAGTATTGTGTGTCAGATACTTCCTCATATTGCTGGTTCTTCTTTGCCTTCCTCGAACGAGTCGCGCTGCCGTTCGCAGTAGCTGGCGTTGAAGCTCGACTTGACTTGGCGCTCTTGTTCGGTGTTGATGTGCCGTTAACAGCTTTGCGTTTCAGGCTTCTGCTCCTAGTGCTTGCTGGTGTTGTGGTCCCGCTAATGGACTCTACGACTTTGTCCTCCAAGAAAGACCTGCTGTTTCCCTCTAAAATAGCTTGATACAGATCTCTCTGCGTTTGGGTGAGTGGCGCGTACAGCACATATTCGCGTTTCTTGGGCAGGGAAGTCTCAACATCAGCTTTGACTCGTCTAAGCAGGAACGGCTTCAAGATCGCGTGCAGACTTGCGACTAAGCTCTTTTGCCGGTCCTCGGATAGAATCTGCTCATAGCCACCTTTTTCCTTGAGCGCGCTGAAATCAAACCACGATTCGAATGATTCCAATTTATCGAAAATGCTAGGCATGAGGAAATGCAGCAACGACCAGAGCTCGGTAAGGTTATTTTGGAGTGGCGTGCCGGTGATCAACAGTCGGTTCGCTGATTGGTATGATTGTAGCTCACGGATGAGTCTGCAGTTTAAGTTCTTGATTCGATGACCCTCGTCGATTATGATGAACTTCCAACCGAAATGGGCAAGGTGCTTGCGGTCGTTCATGCAGATCTCATAGCTGGTACAGATCACTGGGAACTGTGGACTGCCTGGGTTGCGCAAGTGTTTCGTTCGAATGGCTTCGCGTTCCTGCTTGCTGCCATGGTAGAGCACGACAGGAATCTCCGGTGTCCACCTCTTGAACTCCGCCACCCAATTGCTTGTTGTGCTGAGAGGTGCGGCAATCAAGAATGGTCCATACGTCCCTTTCTCGCGGAGAAAAGCGAGGAACGATATGGTCTGGATAGTCTTTCCGAGACCCATCTCATCCGCAAGAATACCGTTTAGACCGTTCTCGTACAGGGATGTCAACCATTCAAGCCCTTCCAGCTGATAGCCACGCATCAGTCCGCCAGTGACAAGATCTGGCTGCTTTGCTGAGCGGAGATTCTGCATGCCAATATCACCCGGCTTGACATCAGAGTCCTTGGTCTCTTCCGCCAATGCTTCAGTGATAGATGCTTTGCCTGCCTTTGCCTCCAGATCTTCTTTCTTCAAGAAGTCGGAGATCTTGCCATTCTTCCCGCCTTTCGTTGGCTTGGACCGGGTCGCGAGCTTCTTCTTCGGCGAATCATCACTTTGCGCAACCGCCTCTGCTGAAGCAGCCGCCCGCGTCGCTCTCTTCTGGCTCGCCTGCGCAGCCTCTTCTGCCTGCGCCTCTCGTTTCTCGGCCTTTTTCTTGCTTCGCGCATCCTTTGCGGTCTCGACCTCTTCCTGCTGACTCATTTGCTGTAACATGATGGTTGAATACAGCTTGCTCTGACCCAGCAGATATTCCAATGCTTTGAATTTTGTGTCAACAGCTTTCGAGCCACCTTTCAGATCCTTCTCTCGCTCTGCAGCAAGCTCCTGCTCACGCTTCTCGTCCTGTTTCCTTCGCAGCTCCACCATCTTTGCCTCTTCTTTTTGCATGGCTTCTGTGGTGCCATCTTCCGGCGAAGTGGGTGGCGTAGACGCATCCTCATTTTCTGAAGACATGGTGAGGTCAAGTGTCCAAGCAAATCATCAACCGCAAGCAGACCAGAACTAGAAACACACGATACTAATATTCAAAGAGCAACAGGATAATGGAGAGCTATTATATCGAATGTTTCTGCGCCTGTTAGAGTACTTCAATGTTGTCGGCACCTCGTTCGCGTGACGACATCACTTTCGTCCCAGTCGCGTTTCGGGTCGCGTCTGAGCGATGGAATTCCAGATCTCGCTAATCGTCCCACCGATCGCGCTACTCCATATGTAGTTACCCTGGATCAACTGCTATGCGCCTTTGACTTCATCCCTCCAAGACTGTACATTGTCTTCAAGCATTGGAGCTACGTTCCAAGATGTACAATGGAAGGGAAAGTGGAAGTGCAGTATTGCCGCCCCAGGTCTAAGTAAGGGCGCTGTTGGGATGCAGACGGTCGCAGACTTCCTCAGACAGCACATACCTATGGCGAACGTTCACTTTACATGTTTAGTAGTTTGTCACATGCTAGGCGCTGCCTAATACCATATCTGCGCCGGGCCGGGATACATGGCCGTGGCAGATAAGTTGTCTTTTGACAACTGCAGTGTATTGCGTATTTTGGACAGTACTCTAGGTTCATTTATTCCTACGATGACATGTGTCAGCTACACCTTACACAAGAAGCACCTGCTTCCCTTCGTTTCCCACGTGAATGCATGTGCTATTTGCCTTGAACCGCCTAACGCAAGCGCTCTTTACTGCCACTATGATAGTCGCCCTCGCTCAGCAGCTGGTCGAGGCATCAGCGACCATGACACCTTCACGTTGTCGCTGTCGCCGTCTTCATTCACATGCCATGACGATGTTCGTTTTCCTGGTGACTACACAGACTGCTTACTCTTGTCCCATCACGTCAAACTATTACCATGACATGCTATACAATATTATTCCCCTCGGACAGAGTTACAACGACAGGATAGCGGAATCCGGAGATCTGGCTGCTGCTGCGGCTGCTCCACCATGACTGAACATGAAGACACAAAGCTAACGGAGGACAACTTGGTGATCGAGGACAATAAAAGGCGAAGCCGGCGACATATAAAAGCCACGTCAAAGGCGATCGATGCCCGGAGGAGCGGCGTAGTGGGTTTGCCAGAACCAACAATAACACCAGTCACTGCAGAAGCACCACGTTCTGGATTGCTTCAAGGTACCCAGCACAACACACACCCACCTTGACAACCTGCGCTGCGCTTTACATCATTCTGACATACCGTGTGGGATTCCATCAGACTCATCAGCCAACCGCAAGATGCCAGCGAACCGGCAGAAAACCGGCAAGACACGCCCAACAGTCGTCGCGACAGACTCCAGCTCCAGCTCCAGCTCCGACGGCAAGTTCATGCATTCACGTGGCTACATAACGCCCACGTTCGGCCCAGAAGTATTTCATATCTACCACTGGCCGCAGCCACGTCCGCACAGCTTTCCTGCGATCTCCGAGACATGTCGTACGTGGAAAGTGGCTCAAGATGAGTGGGAAGGCGAGAATGACATTGACGATGGCGCCGACGACTGGATGGAATTTGCTGGGGACGTGAGGGATTACGAGAATGCCGAACGCTTCCACTACTGCATTGCCAGCAGCTTCCTGGCACGTGCCAAGCGCGCGTTCCGTGCCGGCTGGACCTGGGAGACCTTCGAGGAGACCGAGCGAGCGATCGTCTCTGACGGCAAAGCGAGGAAGATGCCCAGTCGAGCACTTCGCACGCAGTGGATGAGGGATATGCTTGACAACGATCTGCGGCTGGCGATTTTAGACGTCATCGCCCGGCGGCTATGCAACGAGATTTGGCTTGAAGAGTATGTTGAGCGAGACCCCACGCCGCCCAAGCGTGACAGCAGGGTTGAGAGTCTCATCCACCTGACGCATCACGGAGTTCGCCCTGGCGCAGCCTTCGCCGGTACGGCAAGCTTGTTGGACATCGACAGCCCACCAGTACAAGATACCTGAAATGACCAGGACCGGTGAAGTATGTCCCGAAGTGACGGGATGGCAGCGCGACCAGCAGCTGATGTGACGACCTAGGTATGAGGACGAGACATGGCTTCCAAACGGTCTCGACCAGGCCAGATATGTCTGCAGCGGACAGTCAGCCGTGAGAGCAGAGAGCGGTGATGTGTCCAGTCCGGAACGTTCACCGCACTCGATAGTGCTTTGAAATGCGCTAAGACGAGATGTTGGATAGAGCAAATCGCGAATTGGCTGAGTGAAAAGACGGCCAATGAGCGCTGCGAGAACTTGAGCGGCATACATGTCCCTCCATCTTGTCCGAGTGCTACCAATGCTTCGAGTGCATGCCGCTGATGGAAAATGTGCATTGAAATCCGCATTGAGCGTCCTGTGTTCTGGTAAATGGTGGTGGAAAATGAAGTCGGGTTATTGGAGAAGAACCCAATAAACATGCGAAATGCACAAATGTTCTTTCCAGAGCCTAGCCATCGAGTATTGCAATTTTCTTTGCGCGCTTTGTGCTCGTGTTCGGATCTGCTCAGACACGGGTGGACTGATGACATGCATGGTGGTCTGATTCCTCAACCCACGCTCTGACATCACTTGCCTCGTCTACGACCAACGCCTCTTCCGCGCGGCGGTCTCCCACGAGGTCTTGCCCCGCCTCTCCCGCCTCTCGTCGAGCGAGCTGGTGTGCTATCCTTTTGGCTCACAGCTTCTTCTTCTTCTTCGCTCTCGCTCTCCTCTTCGTCCTGTTCGTCTGAACCGTCTTCATTGTCCTCATCCTCATCATCCTCCTCCTCCTCTTCTTCCTCTTCGCCATCCCCATCATCTTCCTCGTCCTCCTCATCTTCGTCTTCGGCCACCGACTCAGCCTGTCGCGCTGATCGTCTTGTCCTCGCTGCAGGCGCATCATTCTTCTTCCTGCCTCGCGTCGCGGTCTTCTTCCTCGCAGTCAGCGACGACGGCGACGGAGCATCGCTCGGCTCGATGCTGAAGCTTGGCGTGAATCGCATTGGTGGGATCTCAGCTAGATTGACCTCCGGCAGTAGTAGCGGGCTCTCCTGCCGCTTCTTCCGGTCTTCGTTGGTCGCAAATCTTTGCTGCCACTTCAAATCGCCAAAGTCGTCATCAGGCAGCTGAAAATCTTCCTTGTGGATCTTGTTCGCCGCGAGACTGTAGACATCGTCAGCCTCCTCCTCCTCCTCGTCTTCGGTTCCATCCGCTGAAAGATCGGACAATTGGCGCGCGTCCTCGCGCTGGTCCAATGCTTCGAGATCATACAGAATGCCCAGTTTCTTCCAGATGCCTGGCAATTTTGTATGCTCATTCCGCGGTTGGATGTAGCCATTGCTCAGCAGGTATTCGTGCAAGGCCAGCAGACGGAAGTGTTTGTGGACTCCTGCGCTTGGTCAGTCTAGGGCGATTGGCATGATCAGCAAGGTGGACCTTGTTGTGTGGTGGTGGCATTGTGCTGTACCTGTCGGCTTATATTTGATGAGACCTTTGAACAGCCCGACCTCCTCTTCATCAGTCCATAGATCGTCCAGTAGCTCCTCGTCACCCTTGCTTGGGGAGGCTTCGATGGGACTTGGTTGGGAAGTTGGGGTCGGCGAGACCTTGACACGTTTTCGGGGTGGCATGTTGATGCTATTCAAGTCTATTACAAGAGCTTTTGCGGAATCGTCAATGGACTGATGTCGGTACGTGTAGCTACCATACCTGCCTAGTTTGACAAGGCACGTAGCCTACAGGGCTACAGATGTTTCGGGTAGGCGGACCGAGCAGCCAAGCGTCAATGGCCGCGCATGACAACATCGGCTCAACGAAGAACTTGAAAAGCTTGGAGCTCCAAGCAGGTTTGCACAACTCAGGTACGCGGCAGAGCAATCGACGCGACTTCAATCTCTTCACGACCCTATATGTATCTGATACTGCCTCCCACGCGTCTATCCTGAGCCTCAAACAATCTAACACTCTCACACACCTTGACGATCTCTTCATCTCGCCTGTACAGCCATAGATAGCGTCGCGGCAAGCGAAAGTAAATATGGTCCGCTGGGGCAAGTAAGTGAACCTCACAAGGAACAAACACGAACGGAGCGACGAATACTGACCTTCATAAAGACTGTTTTCTTGGAATGAGCGAGACCGAAATCATCTTCATGACGAGCTCACCCATCTTCTGCCTTCCCATCGTGATGATACGGTCCAGTCTCCAATTCCCGCCAAGACGGTCACGCATGTTGCACTCCGGCTCAAGTACCAGATAGAAACGGTCGTGCCTTGCGAATTGCCAGCCGAACGGATCACGCAACCCCACAGCAATGTCATCACCGATGCTGTTGTGAAGACGGCCAAGACGGCCGGTAAGGTCTCTGGCTCGGACGAAGACAACAGCGCCTGTGTCGTGTACTGTCTGCTCATCTGCAAGTCGTGGTTCAAGCAGCAGGCTAGCTCAGAACTTTGGGATGCTGATCTGCATCAAGTTCGCGCTCTGGCGTGCGAGAAGATCGCTAAGGCCATCATCGAGGACGAGGAGGACATCAATTACCTGATGCAGGAGGTTCTGTTGAAACGCTACAGCGTGTTTGTCGACGGAGAGGACTCCAAGCCCATGAATGCTATAGAAAAGGCTGTCGACTTGCATGCTGTGCAGGTCATCGGATCCTCTGGCTATCAAAAGTGTATCTCTTACTTGTGGCGTGGATGGCTCGTACAGGACGATGACGACCCATCCCGGTTCGTGGACTACAAGAAGAAAACCGACACCAATTACTGGACTCACTTCGACCCGGACCGGATGCGTGTGCCACAGTATCAGAACGCCGTCGAGGTCATGATCTCTCTCATCTACCTGGGGCTCTACACTGGAGCGATTAATACTATCAATCCTTCTGGTGATCTGGACATTGTTGAAGGTCTTCTTTACATCTTCACCCTCTCCTTCCTCTGCGACGAACTTAGCAAGCTCTATAAGGTGGGGCGGTATTATATCAGCTTCTGGAACATATTCAACAGCACTCTCTACGCGCTTCTGACGGTTTCCTTCATAACGAGGATGATTGCTCTCGCCAATGACATCGGCTCTGACGAGCGCATTAAGTACAACACCCTGTCATACAACTTCCTAGCCTTCAGCGCGCCCATGTTCTGGATGCGCCTCCTCCTCTACCTTGACGGATATAGGTTCTTCGGTGCGATGCTTGTCGTGCTTAAGGTCATGATGAAAGAATCGCTCATATTCTTTGCTCTCTTGATTATCGTCCTGATTGGATTCCTGCAAGCGTTCATAGGAATGGACTCGGCGGATGATAACCAGATCACTGCCGTTAGCTTCATCGCGAAAGAGATGCTCAATGCCATCATGGGATCTCCAGAGTTCGATGGTTGGGACAGGTTCGCTCCACCTTTTGGACTGATCCTCTACTACATCTACAACTTCATCATCGTCGTCATCCTGTTGAACGTGCTCATCGCGCTGTACAACTCCGCCTACGAGGATATCACCGAAAATGCAATCGACGAATATCTGGCGCTCTTCTCCTCAAAGACGATGCAGTTCGTCCGCGCACCTGATGAGAATGTCTTCATCGCACCATTCAACTTGATCGAGATCTTTTGCTTGGTGCTCCCATTCGAGTGGTGGATGAAACGACCTCAATACGAGAGACTTAACGATTATGTCATGGGTTTCATCTACTCACCATTACTCCTGGTCACAGCCTGGTTAGAGACGCGTACTGCGCGCATGGTCAAGTGGAATCGGTCCAGACACGAGAGTGACGACGACACAGTAGAGGAGTGGGAGCAGTTGTCCGAGGAGATGGATATGGAAGGTAGTGGCTGGGAGAAGAGGGTCAAAGAGAGCGCGCCGAATGTGGTGGTTGATGGCACGACACTCGAGCTGCAGAAACTGCGCAGCGAAATGAAAGAGCTGATGGAGATGGTCAAGGCGCTCAAGGAGGCCAAGAACGATGCTGGTAATGGGTCGGCGTGAAGTGTAGAGTGAGTCTTGATATTGGTGAGGTCGACAGTGTGACATAGTAAGGGCAATTCGCTTATCCTATTCTGCTGGACCGTTTCTCTTCGTTTTGGTACATCAATGACCTGTGAAAGGTAAACTTCGAATCAAGAACACTGTCAGGTCAAGTGAAAGAAGAAATTGAGTATTCTATGGTCTCGTATATAGGTAATGGAGTCAATTTGATGGCTGTGCCAGCACTTTCCGGCTTACTGTGCGGGCATCCGAAATTCTACGACTCCACCCACGGCGAAGACCCCACCAAAGGCAGTAATGTGACTCCTCATACCGAATTCGCCTACTTCCGATATTGAGTGCCCGCGACACTACATTCTCGAGCACACACACCTTTCTTTCCTCCAACACAAGCGCGCCATTGCGGCAGAAACAACCGCCATCATGTCGCTCACCAATTGCCGCTTCTACAAGGAGAAATACCCAGAGATCGACTCGTTCGTCATGGTCAACGTGCGGCAAATCGCCGAGATGGGTGCATATGTCAAACTGCTCGAGTACGACAACATCGACGGCATGATCCTGCTCTCCGAGCTGTCCCGTCGACGTATCCGATCTATCCAAAAGCTCATCCGTGTCGGCCGCAACGAAGTCGTGGTCGTGCTGCGAGTGGACAAGGAGAAAGGATACATCGATCTGTCGAAACGTCGTGTGTCGCCCGAAGATATCATCAAGTGTGAGGAGCGGTACAACAAGAGCAAGATGGTGCACAGCATCATGCGTCACGTGGCGGAGAAGACCAACATCCCGATCGAGGAGTTGTATCAAGAGATTGGCTGGCCGCTGAACGAGAAATATGGACATGCGGTGGATGCGTTCAAGCTGTCGATCACAAACCCGGATGTCTGGAATGAAGTCACGTTGAAGAGCGACGTCGTACGCGATGAGCTGCAGAGCTACATTGGCAAGCGGTTGACGCCACAGCCTACTAAAGTGCGTGCTGACGTGGAGGTCACTTGCTTCGGATACGATGGTATCGATGCCGTGAAAGATGCGCTACGTACGGCGGAGGCGAAGAACACCCCGGAGGTACAAGTCAAGGTCAAGCTTGTATCTCCACCGCTTTATGTCTTGACGAGTCAAACGCTCGACAAGAATATCGGCATCGATGTGCTTGAGCAGGCTATCAAGGAGATTGATGGCAACATCCGTGCAGCAGGTGGTATGTGCGTGGTCAAGATGGCACCCAAGGCAGTCACAGAGAACGATGATGCAGAGTTGCAAGCGCTGATGGACAAGAAAGAGCGGGAGAACCAGGAAGTCAGCGGTGATGAGGATGAGAGCGAAAGTGATGAGGGTGTCGTGGCAGCCGGAGCAGACTGAATGCGCCTGACGATGGGACCTCGCACGTAGACGGAATGATTTGACGGCAACAAGGGCACGCAAGGCGTCTGGCGTTTGATGAAAGGCAAATGTATCAGTGATGGGTTGTCTTCGTACTTGAGAGACGCAGAACCTCGCCAAGGCCATTCCACCAATGTACTGAACCAGCCAGTGTCGAATGCATTCCTGAGCTTGTCCACACTCGAGCTCAGTCAAAAGCAAAATTCATATTCGCCACACTTGTCAACTTCCTCCGCCACCCCTCTTCTTACTTCCTCCCTCCTCTCAAACATCCAACACAGGGCCCTTTTCCCCATAGATCGGATCTCGTGAAAACCACGGCAGCGCCCTTATCCTCCCCTCCACACCTTCCCGTCCCCCTTCATCCCTCGCATCCCCATAACACATATCCCACCCATACCCCTTCGGATACGCTCCAACCATCTCAAACCCGCCATCCACATCCTCCACCAGCCGATGTCCAACCCCCGCCGGCACGACCACTACATCCCCTCCCGCCACCTGCACCTCCACGGCGTCCGCATTCCCCTCCCCGCCAAACAGCAGCCGCGCCCGCCCGCCCGCAATGCACAGCACCTCGTGCGTCGTCGAGTGGAAGTGCGTCGTGCTGTACATCGTGTATCGCCACTGCGGGACCACGACGTCGGTGCGGCGGAGGTGCGCTTCGAGCGCCGGGGCGGAGACGCTGGAGGCGGGGGAGAAGGCGGCGCGGTAGATGAGGAGTGGCTTGTGCTGGAGGGAGGTGTTGGGGAGGGCGCTGTGGGCGGGGATCAGGTGGGTGCTGGTCTTGAGGAGGGTGAGGGGGGTCAGTTTGGCTGTAGCCATGATAGTCTGTGGTTTGTGGATGTGGTTTTATACGCTCGACTGTTATGTTTGCTGTTTATCCATGAGATATCAGAAGACTGGATACGTAGGTAGTAGCGTTGGCAGTCGCTCGTCGAGCTGAGCACAGCTTCATCCCCGACATATGTTGAAGTGGGTAAAGTAGACTCGATTAGCATTGAGAATGAACAGGGATTCAAAGTGTACGGTATTGTGGTCTCCATTACGTCACTGGACACTGCTTTTGCTTGATGATAGGTTAATATACAGGCATGTATTGATTCCATTGCAGGTCATTGAGGTCGGATTTTCGCTCTCATTTGTACATCTGCTGCGTGTTGAAAGCGTGGTGCGACTTCAATGCTGACAACTCGGCAAGCCCATAAAGACTCAACAACGCTTTTGTGCATGGCCACTTCGCTTGTCCATAATTTTAATGAAGCTCAAGTCCACCGATGAAGCAGAACGGCCATCAGATGTGATATGATGAGCACTTCGAAAGGTATATTGACAAATCTATACAGCGGCTGACAAGCTGCAATCCACACCAATCCACTCGGAAATCCCAGTATAACGCCATAGGCAGCTGGAGCCAATTTTCCCCACAAATCCCTCTCTCGTCCTCATCATGCTGAGCCGTCCTTCGCTGCCTTCTGTGCCTTTTCGTGTTCAACAATCTGCTTGCTCCAGTATCGCGAGGGGAAGAAGCGGTCGGGCTGTGCAAAGGGTAGGTTAGCACATGCCCAGGCTTTATGCAGTGACTGTAGCATATAGGAAAGGACGGAAAGCTCCACGCCATATTTCCGAGCCGGTTGGAGTGTCCCTCGATCCACTGCACACTCATGTGCTGCGCAATGAAGATTGTACGTACTTCGGGCATCTTGTTTCGGAATTCCCTGTCGGCGCTCAAGCTGAAGAGCATTGCGCATACACCCACGAGGACACCTGACAGAATCGCCGTGTTCGCCTTCCAGTTGGTCGGCTGGCTGTACCAGCCTCCGGCAGGTGACCAGACGTGCTTGGGGTAACTGGGTTTCTTGTCAGTATGGTATGCTGCATTGCGACTCCCCCGACGAGGATCGCTCCAATTTGGGTACGGTAGCTCACGGGATCTTGCCCCCTCCACTTCGGAGTATCTGTGTGACTCTCATCGCTGCTGTCGTATGGTTTGAGCCGTGAGTGTGCAAGAGTTGATGTGCGAGCTGGGATGAGGTGCGGTCGCTGTCGCCGCGGAAGTGAGCGCTCGGCAAGTCGCGTGGTCATGCATTGAGATTTTTGACCACTGCAACAGGAGACACACGACAGTACCCGGCCATCATCACCAACATTCCATTACTCCGCCCTTCACTTCTGCTTCTGTTGCGTTTCTCTGATTCTGGCGTCGGTTCGCGAAGGAAAGGGATAGAAGAATAGATGAAGCGCGTACGGCTTGTCGATACATGCTGGTCACAGTTCCAGCTCCAGCACCCCCGAAATTCACAATTAAGTCGATTACCATCATCAATATGCGAATTCGGCACAGAGTCAAGATGGCAGTTGCAGAGAAGGTGTGCCGCTCATATTCAGTGGCAAGTCCAACAAAGACGAGGGTATAGGCGCAAAGCATCGACTGCGGCCACGATACAAGCATCTGCTGGTGATGAGATACCACCTCTGTTGTCATCAAGAGAAACAGCATCGTCAAGCACAAACAGCTCACTACCTCTCCAATCGCCATCACCTCGGGCTGCAGCAAGTTCTGCCAAGCTTGCTGCCCTTCACGCGAGACTACAACTACCTTCGAAACTACCGTTACAGACGTTAGGTCGATGCCTCATCGACCCGTCTGTCGATCCACGACAAGGCTATAGCAATGCACCATTAGCTATGCTCGGTCAAGATCTATTGGCATATTACACCGCCGAGCACTTCCTCTGCAACTTTCCACGATTACCGATGCCCATTCTCTATGCCGCACAAGCTGCGTACTCTGGCCCGGCGACGTTGAATGCATTGCGAGAAGAGTGGGGTGTGGAAACGGTGGCTGCTCCGGGTCCAGAAGTCGATCCTGGATTGTTACAATTGAAGAGGGTTGTGCCAGGAAATAGCATAATCGATGCCGCCGTCAATGTGCGCATGAGGAAAGCAAGAGACCAGAGCATCGTAGCGAAACGAGCAAAGACATCGAGTAGGAGTATTGTCTATGATGATGAATTTGGCGAGGCAACTGCGAACACACGGTCATATCCTGGTATGCCTCCGACGGCTTCAGATACAGCTGCGGAGGTACTGGAACCTCAAGCCAGCGACTTCTCGCCCGTCGACCCGGCATTCGATCCATCCAATTTACTTTCCAGAGCGTCAGAGACAGCCGTCGGGACACAATCTAGCACGGTACCCAGCACGGTCGAGGATGCATCTGCCGGATTCATTCGCGCTCTATGCGGCGCTCTTTATCTACACGCCGGCTTCGAAGCCTCTCGAGATTTCCACCGCGACCACATCCTCAGCCGACACCTCGAACTTCACAAATTGTTCGATTTCAGCTATCCTACTCGAGATCTTTCACGACTCTGCGCACGAGAAGACTTCGAACCTCCGGTCGCCAGATTGATCAGCGAGACTGGTCGATTGTCACGGACTCCCGTCTTCGTGGTGGGAGTGTTCAGCGGCGACGACAAACTCGGTGAAGGTGCGGGTGCGAGTCTGAACGAGGCCCGGGTCCGTGCGGCGGCGGCTGCGCTGAGGGCGTGGTATCTATACTCTCCGCCTTCCAGTGAGATCATGCTGCCCAGCGAGACGGAGTGTAACAAAACAAAACGAAAGGACTGGAAGCCCCAGCTCATCGATCTCGGAGAGGTGATTACTTGAGCAAGCATTGCAAAAGTACCACGGAGAAGGGCACATTCCTCTTCAAGCCAAAATTCATCACATCATCATCATCAACTTCTTCTTCTTCTTCCAATACCATCATCATAGCGGCGGAAGGGCAACTGTATGAGTAGACAGGGGACATATTGTGCATAAGTGGAGCCGAAAAGAAGAAGCAGCAAGGGATATTCCGGCGGAAGCGAAAAGAATCTCCCCCCAAAGGCAGGATGTCGATGTAGATGTATGTGTGTGTGTGTATAACAAGACCCTCAAATGGGGAAAACTTTCTCAAAGCAGAGCAACATCGCCTCCCGTTTTTCCTATTCTATGTTCCTGTTTCCGCTCCTGTTTTCTCCTCGAACATGATGATCACATCAAAAGGACCTGCTGAAGAAAAGGACAGGAAGACGTGCCTACTTATAGAGACCATCGACTCAATACTTCTGGTGAGTTGACAACCCAAGTGAGTCCTGCATGTATAGAATTTGAACAGCGACACTTCGACCCTGTTGCCGTGCAACATTGCGCTGCACAAGTGAGTAGGTTACAGTGTCTATCTACACATACCACATGTGTCGCAGGTATAGCATGTCCACGTGTTGGACGAGAGAATGCTCATCGTGCAGTTGGAAGGGAAGATAGGTAGGTATGTGTGACACGTACATGCACTATGTAGGATCAGGAAGGCAAGCAGGTACCTAAGCAGGGAGATCGGTATAAGGTATGTATCTTGTATGTCCAAGGCGGCGTGAGACTACACAAGATATTCACGCGACGAGACGAAAGCCGATTCAAACACGGGTGAAACAAAGTCAAGGTATTCTCATTTCATAAAGTGTCGTTTCAATTCGTGATGGCCAAGATACATTGACCTAGGCCGCGCTGCTGATCTATGCTGTAACGCTGCGGGGCCAATACAGTGTCCAGCAACCAAGCAGTGCAGAGCTGATCTAATGGATGCTAAAGGGGGCCAGGAAGTGGCGCGCTATACAAATATGCGTCTGCCGGTGTGGCGCTGTACAAATGTCCGTGTATGTACAAATGAACTTCCTGATGCTGGAGTCCTGGTTCCTGTCCAACTGGATTGGCGCGTACCGCGGTGGACGCTCGCCTTGGCGATGGACGGCCAGAATAAAGCGAGACGCTTGAGCCGTGGGTGGACGGATTTGCCTTTTGTCGGCGAGAGCACCGGTACTGGAATCTATCGATTGGTTTGAGAATGCGATGCGAAGAACGGATATGCAGGAAAGAAGCGGTGCTATACACCGTCAATAGAGGCATTGCCGAAGTCGAGCATGGACGCGAGGCCAGTGAGGATCGACACTCGCAGTGGTGCCGCGTCTTCTAGATCATGCAAGCGACCGTACCGAACCAGGAATGCACATTAGACCACTGTCTCATCAGACAAAGTGATGTAATGGAAAACGGCACTCTTGGACTCCACAGCTGTACAGAAGCTCCAAGGACCCGCGTCCCTCTAAAGCAAAGTCGTTGACAATAACACTTTCGAGTTATGTTCGTTATTGAGCACCTGACAGCAGCGAGTTACTGTCGGTACTCGAGTGCCGCGCACTGCTCCCACTCCCGCTCTCGCTACGTGCAAATTTGACCTTCCGCGGCGTGGTAGCGGACTCACTGCGTAAGGGCGAGCCGTAAGCAGAACTGTCTTGGCTCGCGCCGGTGTGGCGAGAGATTTGTGAGGCATGAGGAGAACCAAGCTCGAACAGCGCCTGTACGGCATCACGTTCAGCCTGAGCTGTCTGCGTGTCGGTCCGGAGGGGGTGAGGGCGATGCTGTCTGCCTAGTGGTGTGCGAGGAGGAGACATTACGGTCCCTATTGATTGGATGTGTAGTGGCTGCGGGTATGATGGCGAGACGGATGTGGAGGACGGGTATGCGCGAAACTCAGCAGCAGGCTGGAGACGAGGGACGACGGAGTTATAGCTGAATGGTGGTGAAGTTGCGACTCCTTGGGTGTAGACCCCAGACTGTCGCTTCGTGGGTGGCGAAGTGGTCTCGTCGCGTGAGGGTGTGGCATATCGGTGGTCGAACATGGACGTCCTGTCGACGCCATTTCCAGCAGTCCCAGGCCGCTGACTAGCATAGTAATCCATATGTGAAGCGCTATGTCGGTTGGGGTTGGAGAAGACCTTGTGCGCCGCCAACTGCTCGACCTCCGCAATCGACCGATGCTCCCAGCCATGTTGGACCTTGGCCATGGCATAGCCCAGTCGAGTCTTGAGACACGCCGCCAAATCTCCCGCTCGACTGCCTGTCGACGACGTTGATTCTCCACGCGCATGCCGTCTAGTGAAAGTCACGGGCGAAGTTGGGAGACTCGGTGCGTTCTTAACGTGACCGCTGGCCGTCCGTTTCGCGCCATTTACAATCACCGGACTCGTGACGATGCTCATAGGACTGCCGGGTCCCAAGTCCGCAACCCTCTGGCTCTCCTCTGGTGTCTTCACACGCGGCACCTCGACCAGTCTGTCCTCCAGCGGTCCTTGCATCGACTCGCTCTCGCCGCCCATAAGCTCCTCGGTGTAGTCCGTGACCTGCGTTGCATTGCTCGCCGCCGCTGCACTGCTCTCGCTGGCTCCCGTACTCTGCACGCTGAGAAAGCTCTCCTGGCTGGCGGGCGCGGACAGTTGTGGTGGTTGTGTTGGATGTTGGGCCTCCGACTTCGCCGAATGGCCTGGACGCGTCGCAACGGCGGGGCTCGTCGCAGTCCTCGAGCTGGTTCCGCGGATGTGTGAGAGCTGCGTCTGCGGTGTGGCCGTAAACGAGGCCTGTTGAGGCAGCGGGTCCATGGTGTCAGCCATGATGTTGGGACGTATGATTTACGTCCTCCAGGATCGATATGCTGGGGTGTGGTCCTGGTACAAGAGGGTTGTGTGGTTCCGAATCGGGGATTGATGGTGGCTGGATGACGTGCCCGAGTCGGTGCGAGATAACGCGCCTGGCCAGTCGCTATTCGACGCGACGGGAAGTATACAGCACCGGAGGAATTGATAACAATGCGATGTAGGGATATAGTTCGGACTTCTGAACAGGAGAGACAGTGTAAGAGGGGAGGAAGCCAGCGATGTCGAGGGCGAGTGCAGTAGTGGAAGACGGTGTACTGTAGTGGGTGATCCATCGATCCCCGCAAGCTTGAGAAGACGCGTGCACCATGTGACTTCGCGCAGACTTCGAGATGAATCTTCACTTCGTGATACCTACGTCCTGCACCACTTTTCTTCACCACCACCTTACTCCGACAATTCATCCACCACAGATCGTGGGTCTAGATCCTGCATCCAACCTCATCTCGCATCAACTTGCAGATTCCCCCTGCAGCTCCTGGCCCCACTGGCATAGACCTTGGTGGTTCAATCCTAGGTGAGTGGCATTGACAAAAGACGTAAGTTGGCGGCAATGATCGTGGAAGCTTTCTTGACTGTGGTTCTCTCCCATTCACCTGCCTTTGATCTCGTCCTGTAGTGGCAGGACATGGTACTAATGCCCACGTGTCGTCGAAGCATTGATCCATGGCAGCTGGACTGGCAGCCTTGGCATGGCTTCAGCTCTCTTCTGAGCAGGGGTAGTCACTCACCAGTGAGTCGATTTCTATGCGTGACGCTGTCCAGTCTAAATTCTGCGTCGAGGAACGTACTCCTGTTGCAATTTGTATGACAGCATCGTGAAACGACAAGCTTCTCAATCGATCTTGCCCACTCCTCTTAGACTGAGATAGACATCCGTACCCCAGCCCCATAAGCTTTGCACCGCGATACCACCGCCGAAATACTCAGCGTACGCTCGTCCAAGTGGCAATCCGTATCCCAGCCCAGCAAGACTGCTGCCACCCGCAGCAGCCCCACTGATGGCTTCGAGTCCATTGACTCCGCCGCCGCCGCCACCTCCCGACACCTTGTCGAGGATCTCGTCTTCGTTGAACGTCGTGAAGCCATAATCCCATAGCTTCGAGTAGTTCTCCGGGCTGATACCACCTCCTCGATCGCGGATGCGAATCGTCACACCCGGCGTGCTTTTGTCCAAAGGACGCACGTTGGCACTCTCCGACGTGTCTGGGTGATTGGATCCTGACGCGTGATCCACCGAGCCCTGATCGTAGTTCGAGATGACTCCTGGCGCATGCACTCGATTCTCGGCATTCTTTTTCAATTCCGCCGTCTGTGCTTCCGTTGCTGGTGCAGGCGCAATGGTCACCTCGATCGGCTCCTTCTCCTGGCCTGCCTCGATTGTCGCCCGAAAGCTGTTCTTCAATAGCTCCGTAAGTATATATTCCAGATGCATCGGGATATGCGCGATATGCGTGTCTGGACGGCCGATGATCTTCACCGTCGGACGCACGCCGTACTTCAGCTCGCAGATCTCCCCTACAGTCGCTTCGCAGCTGCGAATGACATCTGCCGGACGGAGCTCCGTGTCGATGACGCCACAATACGACGACGGCGGCTGGGTCTTGCCCTCGGACAGCTCATTGTGCGGTTGCGAGCTGAAGTGCAGCGAGATGTGCTGCTCCGCCACCAACCGTGTCCCGATCCTGGCACGTAAATGCTCGTCTAGGAATCGTGTCACCTCTTTCGCGGTGATATACTTGCGGGCCTCGAGGAAGCCACGGGCCAGGATGGAGATGGTGTTGTTATGCGTCATGACCAAGTTGGCCATGACCTCGGCGAATTTGATCTCATCCTGCAGCGTCTCGATCTGTCGCTCAGCATAGGGGAGCAGCGTACCCAGGGAATGTACATAATTGCTGTGGATCTTGCTGACGTTGGGGTTCGCAACGACAATGTAGGGGAGGCTGCGGAGACTCTGGATGCGGTGGGCGAGCCGCGCGGGGAGGATCTTGAGGGTGAAGTTGGCGCTTTTCAGCAAGGCTTCGGTCGTGAGGGGCGGATGGCCGTGTTTGCAGAGGTCGGCGAGAGTCAATGGGTAGAGTGGCTGCGCGGCCAGGCGGGCGATGTCTTGATCAGTGACTGTTTTAGTTTGGAGATTCCGCGTAGTCGATCGCTGCTTTCGAACCAGACGGGTGACATTGTGCGGCCGTATTGCTACAGCTCGTAAGCTGTGCATCGAGCAGACGAACAGTGACGTTATCGGGCGTCGGAGTGGTGCATTGGACGTTCAATGCGTGGTTTCATGAGCTTCGGAAGTCGTGGGGGAAGTGATAACTAGACGAGTCAGGAAGTAGGCGAGTCTCGAAGAAAGGAGTGTTCGATCGAGAGGGTATCCTGTATCTGACCAGCTCGAATCAGCGAGCATTTCCCTCGATGGCGATTCTCATGCTGACGATGTTCAGACAGTAAAAAAGGTCGGACTTTCCAATAGACAGCTCCAGCTCTGCTATAGAAGCAGTGCTCGGCACTTCCAGATCCGATAACGATAAGCCGAAGCCGTGGCGGCGGTATACCATGACTAAGCACAGCTGAGCACCAAGAACTACTGATACGCGGCCCGCGCCCGCCCGTTGTGTTTATCGTCGCACGCGTCCCTCGGTAGCCATTGTTGACATCAGACGGCCTCCGAAGTGTTTTGGTGGTTTCGCGCATCCTTTTAACTGTCTATGACCCCAGCAGAAGCACATTTCTACCTCTACACCTGGTTGTCATATTCGTTTTCGCGATCGCATAGCATACGCGACCACAGATCATCCATAAATTTCCGACTTGTCAACGGAAACCAAACCGAGCGGTTGCCCACGATGACGTCTTGGTTGAAAGCTCAGCGCAAGCAGACGCTGATTGACCTATCTGCTGAAGCGGGTCTGAAGCAGTAAGTACCTATATACCTTCCTAGAGATACTCAAGCTACCACTTTGGCATTCTTCTCATCTTTTATACTGACGCGACATGCCCGCACAGAGACGACAGCCAGCGCAAAGATGAGATCCTCGAGGCGCTGGAGAACCATCTGAACGCGAACGCGACGCGGCTGTCGCGCAATCCCGACTTCGAGGGCTTCTACCGATCCGGCCGTTCGCCCGTCAAGAGCAGCGGGCCGGCGACGTCGGACGACAGTGGCGATGTCAAGAGTGTGGTGCGCGCGCGCGCGCGGCGAGTGACCAAGGTCAAGGAGGAGGATGTGCCGTAAGTCCCAGTCCTGTGCTACGTACGAACTAGTTGATGCGAGAGTGTGCTGACCGTCTCACAGGGAAGAGCCGGCGTTCTTCTCCTCGCCGTCCCAGACCATCTCGACCGCGACGAGGGCGGTGGCGACGACGACTCGGGAGCTCGCGACAAACACGCGTGATCTGACCGAGACAGCTGTGCGCCGCGTCTCACAGCGCCTCCCACGCGCCTCGCTGCCCGGCCCGGCCTCGCCCGCCGACGTCGCCGACCAAGTCGAGCTGCAGACGCAGCGGCTGACGGCCGGCATCAGCGACCTCTGGAGCGTGTCGGGCGTCCCCGACCGCCTGACCAGCCTGCGAGAGAAGTGTTCGACGATCCACGGCGTGACGCTGACGACGCTGTTCGTCGAAGCCTGCGGGCTGGGCCACACGCTGCTGCCGCGCAAGTACCTCTTCGACATCCCTTGGGTGCCGGTCCTCGGCATGCCCGAGCGGCTACCCGTCTGGTACAGCGACATGTTCGCGCTGCTGTCGGGCAAGTTCTGGAGCACGGCGCTGCTGTGGTCGGCGACCTCGATCTTCATCCCGATGCTGTTCGGGTACTTCTACAACCTGACGTTCCGCGACGTGCGGCGGCGCGATGCCGTCACGGTCGCGGTGCCGCGCCATCAGGTCGATCCGCTAACGTTCCACGTTGTCAAGGCGCTTGTCACGTATCTCGTGTATACCGAGTACGCCAGCTTCGGATTCATTGATCCGTTCGTCGTCGACATGGTCAAGGTGTCGATGCTGGGCGGGTCGCATCAGACGATCCTGCTTGGGAGTTATGTAGGGATTATTGCGTCGTTGTATGAGGCCGCGCAGAAAAAGTAGGAGTTGTAGTAGCCGTCTAGATAGGCTTTTTGGGCGGGGTTTGCTTGGACGAAATACCCAGCGAAGATACGGCGTTGGACATTGATGATTGACTGACGACTTGCGCACGCTCTAATGAAGAGGAATGCTACGAATGATATTGTTTTGCAGTTTGCCACATCTCGCAACCCGCTTCGATAGCGGCTCTGTGTATCAAATTTCAACCTTGCACTGTCAACCAATCGTGACGATCGCTCGCATGGCCAGTCAACAGTACTGCGGACCGGCATCTATACTCTCTCATCTGTGCTATAGAAATGGTTCCAATCCAGCCTCGCCAACAGCATTCTAGTGGGATCATCATCCTGATCCACCATCAGATCCAAGCTGCGAGCTTTCTGGGGCCGATCGATCTGGTCCTGTAGCGTGGTCACGACTTGCGTCATTGCAGACTGACACCGCGCCTCTTCTGCCACGGCTGTCTGGCTAGCATGAAGAGCCGCTGCCAGTTTCATGATCGCTTCGAACACGTCATCAATGGCCGCGCGGATCTTCTCTTGCTTTCGCTTGAGATACAATCGGTCCCGTATCGTGTCCAGACAGTCCTCGTGCAGCTTGCGAAGATAATGTAGTCCTTTTCCGGGAGACGTCTGGTTGGACTCGGCTTCAGCGAATACATCTTTCTCCAGTGCAGCAAGACTGTTCTCGAACTTCTTCCAGGGACTTTCAATCCCAATATCCATGACGTGGGAGGTCAGCATCGTCGTGAAGTGACGCACAGTAACAACAGCGCGGGAATGCCCAGACTTGTCGAGAAGTGAAGTCCGCAGACGTGTCGTTACGTCTTGAAGTCGGATCAGCTTCAAGAGGAAACGGAAGATGTCATCATAACGCTTCAGAGATGTCGACGTTATAATAGCATCCAATGGAGGGGGAGCAGTGTATTGCAGCTTCAAGAAATCCAGAGCATAGATGGATGTCGCGTCCATAACACGATCAATCTCTACGTCCGGAAGCTCGCGAATAGTGAAGCTGAGCCCGCCTGGGAGCTCATGTATGCGTGCGAACTTTTGCGAGTCATTGGTGTGCTGTTGATAGACGTCACTCAAGACGTCTTTCAGGCTCAGTTGTAACTCGCTCGAGGCCGGCGGCCAATGCTGTCCTTCCCTAGCTCCAAGACGCAACCCGACAGTCTGGCTGGTAGGTGTCTGGCTCCGAGTGCGTTCAGCCGATTGAGTCTCGGAGCTGAAGAGAGCAGTACAGAGCCGATGGACGAAGTCACCGTTGCCCATGAGCTGGAAAGACTTTTGCAATGCCAGGTGTTCGCGCAGTCGGCACTGGGTAAAGTACCTGCGCAACACCGTGTTGCTGATTCGACCAGCTTGTTCTTTGATAGATAGCATGAAAGGTTCTAGTGGATTGAGAGACAACGTTTGGTGTATCTGTGTTTCGACTTTCACAAGATTGCTTGCGTAATTATTGTCAAGAACCTCCGTGACGAGGTTCTGAATGTCGAGGATGTGATGGCTGCGATCGCCATATCCATCAACTTGTGCTGGAGCCAAAAAGTCGAGCTGTGTCTGATCCATACCCCACACATCGCCAATCGATATCGCCAAAGGCGTGAGTGAACTGAGCTGTCCTCCCATGGTCTGAACAGGACTTACTCTGAGCTCAGTACCAAGGTTTGTCATCGGCAGAGTCTCCAGATCAAGCAGGTCATCGGGAAAATATTGTCGCAATAGACGCAAGCTTGCTTTTGTGTCTGCAATCAGCTGCGAGTCTTCCAGGCTAATGAAAGCGAGACTCTTGGTTTTCTCATTCGATACGTGATCTTGCGATGCATCCAAGGCATCATCCCGTGCGATAGGCGTATCAAAACTCTCAGCAGCTGACTCTGCACCACTGGCCGCGATCCCTACATCTCGCAGGAGTTGATCGATCCAGGGTTGTGACGCGCGGGTGAGTATCATTCGCAAAAGCGACGTATATGAGCTGCCAGCCTCTACAAGCGCGCCGATCTCATCTGACAGAGTCCCGATCGCGTGCTCGTCTGACGGTGTCTCCCGCACTGCATCTACCAGCTTCAGAAGAATGTCAAGTAACTCTCGAGAACGAAGTAGGGAGTGTTGTAGCTCAAGAATACTCCTGGCCGACCTGATATTTTCTGATAGCGCCACCTCCATGCTGTCAAGGACATCCTCGATGCATCTTTTCAGCGCTGTCGCCGTTGGGCATGTAGCGCCAACCTTGACAGCAGTGGCCGCATCATCGTAGAGCCGACGAACATCTGAGCCGTGACCGATGAAGAATGCAACCACGCTGTCGCAGCATTCAGGACTCAATCCCGAGATGGGAACGTCAGGCAGAGTCGCCTTGAACGTCCGCTCAGGTGCGTGCCACTGGAAGAAGACGGACGACCTGCCGAGAACCAGGTGGGTGCATGCTCGCAAGACCACATCCTGCGGTAACGAGCCGTTCTTGGCTGTGCCATGATTTTGCGCAGCCAGCATGGCGTTGAACGCAGCCGGGCCAGCCTCCGAGAGGTATGCTGTCTGCTGAATGCTGGGGACATCTTTGCCTTCGAAAGCCTCCCATGTCTGGAGCACGGGAGGTCTCTGGCTGAAGGCTTCTGCTGGGAAGTCCCAAACATCTGACTGGGGTTTGAAGTCTGCCCTCACGGCGGAATCGTCGTCGTTGGTGGATGCTGCCTCATCCACACGAGCTGCATCGCTATTTTCCGTTTCGACAGCACCATTGGCACCTTCTGCCTGGCCTAATACCGGTATATCAAAGTCAAGACCGATGAGAGATTGTGATCTGGCATCCTCAAAGCGAAGGGCCGAGAAGTCCAGTTCCGGAATGTCGAAAATGGCATCGCGGGGCTCAAGGCTGGATGCAATGGCCGTTGTGCGCCAGAAGTCGCCTCCTTCGAATGGCAGGCCTTGACTCAAGGGATCGGCCATTCGACGTGGTCTTTACGACCTTGAGGTGTCCTATCGCATGTGTGTGGCCGTGACTTCGAACACCAATATTTTGAGGGTTCATGTAGATATATGATGTCGCGTCGCAACACACGCGCTAGTCGTTCAGGCACACAAGACCCTGCATCTGCTGGATTCTTTACATGTATACATCGTGGGCAAACATAAGGTATAGTACATTGAGTTATCTATTCATAATTATATTCCAAGCGTGGATAGCTCGAACTTTTGTATATGCTTCCCAGCAGGTCGGATAAGTTGTCAAATCGTATTTTGGGTCAAGGCGTGAGAACATGATCATATCGTTGCAGATTCTATAGAGGGTACTTTTCGTCGAGCTTAGCCACAGCGAGGATCAACTGCAGCCATTTCTAGCTCCCAGCTGGCTGCAGTAGGGCAATATCGGTACATCGCGCGACTTCCATGACTACAATACTAGACCAGCAGCCAGCACGATGCCGCCCACGATGCTGCCTGCCATGCCCGTGGCGATCGCTGCAGCACCGGTCGACGAGGCCGTGGTGGAGGTGGCCGACGCCGCTGATGCAGCGCGGTCGACGCTCAGCCATTCGGCGGAGAAGCTCGAAGACGTGTTGGTGCACGTCGAGCCTTGGGTGGAGTTGGTGCCCGAGACGAACGAGACTGGGGCGCACTGAAAACATCCAATGTTAGCAATGTCATTCAACACCGAGCAAGATGATACTGCTTGGAGAGGTTGGACAAACCTGATACAGCGTGCCATCGGTCGAGTCATCCACGACCTGAATGACGCCCGTCTTGCCGGCGAAATCCGAGGGGACGGTGAAGTTGGTCAGGCAGAAGTCGCCGGCGCCGGTGGTGTAGATGCGGGCGATGGTGGTGAAGGTGTAGGGGGCTTCGGTGTCGGTGGTGGCGCTGAAGTTCCAGCTGGCGGCGGGATGGGTGGAGGTGATGCTGATGGCGAAGCGGTCGACGGAGACGGCGGGGGCGCTGCTGTTGACGACCACATTGGCGCCACCGCAGGGACTGGTGTCCTCGTCGTCTTCGTCGAAGCCGGCCGTCTCAGGCCAATCGAGGATGAAGTGGGCGGTGGTCAGGCTCGCGGTGGCCAGGAGAAGGAGAGAGCGGGCCAACATGATGGTGTTGTGTGATGTTTTGACTCTTCTTGATGGTGTGGATGAGGCCGATGGTGCTGGTGCGAATCAACTGTTAGGTCCCTCGTTATTGCTGGCTGACAGTCGATGAACTTTATATAGGTAGTCTCCGTCACAAGAAGAAAAGAAAGACATCCACGTGAAGTCCACCGGTTATGAGCAAGTATTTCTATACGAAGTGAGTCTGTGCACCCCTTGCCTATCTGTACTTTAGAAGTAAAAGATGTATGCCGAGCCGGTGTCCTGCCGTAATATTTTACCCGCCGAAAGCCTTGTCCCATCACTCTAACTGTAGCTGCAACAATCAATGCCCGACACGATCGGGACAGTTCGAAGCCGGCGTAGGGGGCTCCACCTGCGACCAGCATAAGACCAGAAATCGTATGAACCTCCCTAGTCATTCCACAATGATTGTTCGTACAGAACACTGATCCGCGTAAATTTCACGCAAACCCACGCACCATCTGCAATCCGCCATGTGCTCGACATGCAGCACAGGCAGCATGGCAATCTATTCGCCGGGTTCCGGTTGACGGTTGTCGTCGATGACTTACGTGGAATAGAGTTTGCTAGCGCGCTTGGAGTGAGCAAGTTTGCGAAAGTTGCCAGGTCGGACTCGATCCCACACTGACCGATTCTTAAGTGACGCCAGCAGTAACAAGAATAGCTTGGCTGGCATGTAGTAGTACGGAGTAGAAAGGCGCGGATAGGACTGGACGCGAGTACATGTACGCAGTATGTGATCCATAGATCACGTTACTTAGGTACTTACGCATTCAATCATCGCTTGGGTGTGCTGTACAGACTGCATCTCTTACTCTTCCGTCCTACAGCACAACTTCCAGACACAACTTCCCTCACAATACTGCCGCTGGTGCTCTCCTGAGCAACCATGGAGTCAATGCTGGGCATGAGTGGCATGAGCACAGCCTCCAACATGCGGATCGCACGAGGCTACTGGTACGCCATTGCCGGTGTCGTTGGCATCCTCACATGCGTTCGCCTGGTCAATCTGTGGGAGAGTCGGCGCAGATTACAGGCACATCAACGAGATCCACGACGGGTTGTCTCGAAGCCTGCGGGTCCTTTCTCTCAACTCTTCGCAACGGTCATGGCCATGTCCCGAGAAATGTCATACCCTCAGCCGATCATCTTCACCGGGCCGGTCAGCAAGTACTTCTCCCCGATGCCTCTGGGACAATGGATCTTTCTTGCCGTGTATTGGACCGCACTCCTCACTGCCCTCTGGAGCAATGTCATCTTGAAACCGAGCGATGACCTGTACGTCTACAAGTGGGAGGTGGTCGGATTCCGTGCCGCATGGATCTCGGTCACTCAAATCCCCTTCATCTACCTTCTCAGCTGCAAGTTCAACCCGATCAGCATGCTTACCGGAATCTCATACGAGCGATTCAACTGGCTGCATCGCTGGGCAGCTCGCACCGTCTTCTTAACCACCATTGTGCATTGGTCATTCTTCTTCCAAGAGTGGTATTTGGCTGGAACCATCCTTTTTGAGATGCAGCTGATGCCCATGGTCAAGTACGGCTTTGGTGCGTGGGCCGTCATTACATGGATGATCTTGACTGGCTTTGGCTTCTTGAGGGCGAAGTCGTACGAGTTGTTTGTTGCTCAGCACATCGCCGCCGCTGCATCTCTGCTCTGGCTGCTGTATGTGCATGTCCCGTCCTACGCACAGTACAACGTCTGGCTATCAGTCGCATTCCTCGCTTTCGACTGGGGCATGCGTATAGGCTGGAACATCACGAGAAATATGCATCTTTTCAGTCGGTCAGTCGGACGCCTGCCAGGCTACTCTGCCCGTCTGGAGCCTCTGTCGGGAGACATGGTCCGATTGTCGATTGATCAAGTTGACTTCCAATGGAAGGCCGGTCAGCACATGTACCTCTCCATTCCATCATTGCGGCCCTTTGAGCTGCACCCGTTCACCATCGCGAATGCCACGAGCTCGTCCTCTGACCAAACAAATGCGTTGTCATTCGTGATAAAAGCTCATCATGGGTTCTCCAAGAGTCTACACAAAGCAGCAGTCCAAGGCCTGGATACTGGCCGTACACGTCGGGCTCTCCTGAGCGGTCCTTGGGGAAAGCCGCCGAGTCTAACGCACTACGAAACTGTCGTTCTTATTGCCACATCAAGCGGTGCCTCATTCACCACACCATTAGTAGAAGAACTTGTGCGCACACACGGTTGCGTCCGCAAAGTCATGTTGCATTGGATTGTGCGACGCGCACAAGACTACGCTTGGTTTAGCGAGACGCTGAAAACTATGGTTGAGATGGCGAAAGAGAACGACTTTAGTCTGCAGGTGATGGTGCATGTCACTCAATCTGCTGAAGCGCACGGATCGATTGCCGAGACCTCAGCATCCGAGACGCATCTAGTGGATTCGAGCAAGTCCTTGGACGTGGCAGTAGACTCTAGCTCAACGAATGGAGCTTCCAGTCTGTCCAGTCTGTCATCATTGGAGGACGAGAAAGCAGCACTCACTTCAAAACTGGGCATGTTGGCTCCGGCATCCTTCACCATGACTTACAACGGCCGCCCAAGTGTCGAGTCAATGATCCGGTCGCCGGTAGAAGCGGCGTTGGGTGAGACAGCCGTGGTGGTGTGCGGTGGTCTGTCCATCACCTCGCAAGTAAGAACATTCGTGGCGCAGCTCTCTGATGAGCGAGCTACCCATAAAGGATCTGGCGCTCAAGGGATATTCTTGTTCGTAGAAACCTATGGATGGTAGGATGTGGACTGTAGCTTCATGTAATCACGCTTAACGAACTCATCCACTTGCTAGAGTTGTTGTGAAGGTCTATGTTGCTCGTCCAGTACCGTAAGCCTTGAAGCCATGGACGTGGCTTGCGCTTGGGCTTCACACCATCATTTAACGACCTTTCATGACGAAACTTCGGCTAATTAACCCTCATTTCTAACCACATCTCCAACGACATGACATTTGCTTGCACAATCATGGCTTGAGTCTGCCATTGACATTCCGCGCTCTTCGACTCTTGACGAGTCTAGTCTCTACATCAGGTAGTATATGAGTTCATCTCCTGTCCTCCTTCTCGCAATTTGATGTCTTCCAAATCAGATCACAGCACAAAAACACCACCGTCAGCGCAAGAGGCACCAGCTACTGTTACATACTACAAAGCCGGAGCACTACTCATAGCCATCCTCGCCATCACCCTGGCACTCGCCACTCCTCTCCGCAGCACCCTCACCCGCATCCTCCCTCGCCTCTCCAGCTCTTTCCCCCCGCTCAGCAGCACAATGTCGACCACGACCACTACCACCACCTCCGCCCCCACCCTCCGCATCACAAAACGGCCCTGGAACGCGCGGGGCCACGCTGACCACGACTGGCTATACACCTTCCACACCTTCTCCTTCGCCTCCTACCACGAGCAGGCGCACGAGTCCTTCGGCCCCCTGCGCGTCATCAACGAAGACCGCGTCGCGCGCGGCACGGGCTTCGGCGCCCACCGCCACGCCGAGTTCCTGATCTGGTCGTACATCGTCGCCGGCGAGCTCGAGCACCAGGACAGCATGGGCAACCTCGAGACGCTGCGGCGCGGCGAGGTGCAGTTCACGTCCGCGGGGACGGGCATCCGGCACTCGGAGTACAACCGCAACCGCACGGCGGACACGCACTTCTTGCAGATCTGGGCGACGCCCGACGTCCGCGGCCTCACGCCGAGTTACTGCACGCGCAAGTTTGACGATGCGAGCAAGACGGATCGCTTGGTGCGGATCATGGAGTCGGTGCAGCGGCATTCGGGCAAGGAGGGCCCGACGGAGCCGATCCCGATGCATGCGGATGTCAGCATGAGCGCGTCGATCCTGGCGCCGGGGAAGAGCGTGACGCATGAGTTGGTTGCGGATGGGGGGCGGAATGTGTATCTGCATGTTGTGATGGGTGGGCGGACGCAGCCGAAGACGGGCGGGGCGAAGATTAGGCTGGGGGAGGTGGAGTTGGGAGAGGGCGATGGTGCGTATGTGAGAGGTGCGAAGGGACCGGAGAGTTTGACGGTGGAGAGTGTGGGGGATATGCCGGCGGAGTTCCTGTTGTTCGATATGGGGATGTAGGGCTTGATGGAATACAATGATGAGACTACGATCTTTACTTATGACCTTACACCCTTCACAAAACCGACGTAATCCATGGAATTCATCTCATTTCTCCTGGATGTCATAGACTGACTTGCCCAGCTAAATCTTCACTTCTCCACTCTCTTCCTTGCTCCATCAGCTCTCCAGCTCAGTAGCATCGGCAGCAGCAAGCAGCAGTCTTATAGCACCCCTCATCTATTGCGTCGACACCTTCCCATCATTCTCCACGTTGATGTGTTCGTTCGATGACAGCGTGTGGACCTTATCGGCAGGGAACTCGGCGCTGCACATCCAACAATTTATCAGTACGATATCCCGTGAGAAGTAAGATTGGTCATCAGACGCAAGACCGTGCGGGGTGAGAAGACATACGTGAAGCCCTTAATGAGCTTGAACTCGTTGACGATCTTGCCGCCCTGGTCCGTCACTTGCTTCTTCGCGGCGTCGAGCTGGTCGGCGCTGGCGCCTTCTTTGAGGGAGACCTAGCGCAAGAGGTTAGAAGGGCGGGTGGGATGAGTAGTCGAGGTGCTGGGGGTGGAGGGAAACGTGGTGGGGGAGGCGAGTAGATTGCTTGCACAGGCTGATAGGGAAGACGAACATTGATGGAAGGCATCTTGTATGCGGTTGTGGAATGGAAGAGTCGATGGAGAGTTGAGTGGTTGGTGATGTGGTTTCGTGAGGATGGCAGGGTACGGAAGAGGATCATAGGGTTATGTAGGGACTGTGTCTACGTTGGTGGTAGAGGTTTCTTTCTATCTGCATGTGACATGGAAGCCTGCAGGACCAGGATGACGTGCGTGTGTAGAAGTCGCGTGAGAGGTGGGGGAAAACACTATCGGTACAAGGCCGTCAGTAGCCGTGCGTTATCTGACATGTAAGGTTACGGCTCGTGGCGTAGCGTCCCGTCTTATCGTGCGCTAGCGAGTCAGTCGTGCAGAATCTCAAGAAAGTTTCCCGAAGCTTGCAGTCGAATATTCTTTCGAGACGGTATTTGCAATCGCGAAGAGGAGGCTTGTCGCATTCGCCATTTCTGATCATGGCAGGCGAGGAGCAGAGCCATCGCGCTCATCGGCCGACCAAGGAAAAGAAGAAACATACGGCTGGCCAGCCCAATCCCAAGGCCTTCGCCTTTGCGGCTCCCGGACGTCTGGCGAAGCAGGCTGCTCGCAGTCACGATGTCAAGGAGAAGAGATTACACGTCCCGCTCGTGGACCGGTTACCTGAAGAGGCGCCTCCGCTCGTCGTCGGTGTAGTCGGTCCGCCTGGGGTGGGAAAGTCGACGTTGATCAAGAGTCTGGTCCGCCGGTACACCAAGCAAACCATCACGCAGCCCGCCGGGCCGATCACGATCGTCACGAGCAAGAGGAGACGTCTGACGTTCATCGAGACACCCAGCGAGAGTCTGGCGGCGGCGATCGATCTTGCCAAGGTGGTGGATATCGTGCTGCTCATGATCGATGGCAATTTCGGGTTCGAGATGGAGACGATGGAGTTCTTGTCTGTCTTGTCGAGCACAGGCATGCCCGGCAACGTGTTTGGCATTTTGACCCACTTGGATCTGTTCCGAAAGCAGGATACGCTGAAAGCGCAGAAGAAACGCCTCAAGCATCGCTTCTGGTCCGAGCTGTATCAGGGCGCGAAGCTGTTCTACTTGTCCGGAGTCATCAATGGACGATACCCCGATCGGGAAGTACTGAATCTGTCGCGATTCTTGTCCGTCATGAAAAACCCTCGACCACTGGTGTGGCGAAACAGCCATCCATATGCTGTGGCAGATCGGATGCTGGACATCACGCCTCCGATGTTGGTGGAGGAAGATGAAAAGTGTAATAGGACGGTGGCTTTCTATGGCTACTTACGCGGCACCAACTTTCCCTCCCACGATGCGACCGTACACGTACCAGGTGTGGGCGACCTGAAGGTCGCACAGGTCGAAGCACAACCAGATCCGTGTCCGACACCACACTTTGAGCAGGCAAAAGAGAAGGCCGATGGGACGAAGAAGCGAAGACGGCTGGGCGAGAAACAGAAGATCATATACGCACCCATGAGCGATGTCGGTGGCGTGCTGGTAGATCGAGATGCAGTCTATATTGACGTGAAGAGCAACACTTTCGACGCAGATGACGATGAAGCTGAGCGTGGATTGGGAGAGCAGATGGTGGTAGGACTTCAGGGCGGGAGACGACTGCTTGGAGAAGACGATGAAGGCATCGCGCTTTTCGACAAGGGAGAACGCTTGCAAGCAGTGACAGAGGAGGAGGTCAGGGACACTGGCAGAAAAAGTCATCGAAAACCTACTGTGGCTGCGAGAGAGGACGAGGATGAAGATCCGATCGGAGATGAAGGATTCGAGAGCGGCGAGTCGGACGACGATGCAGACTTGGAGACACTGCAACAAGCACCTGAAAAGATTGGAAAGTCGAAGAAGGACAAAGAAGTTGATGGCGATATCGCTTTTGCGGACTCGGACAGTGACCTTGGGAGTCTGTCGTCCGTTTCCGATCAAGAGTTGGAGGAAGGTTATGACGGTGACGAGGGAGATGAGCTAGATGGACTGTCGGAAGACGACGACGACGACGACGACGACGACGACGATGATGGCACGGTACGGTGGAAAGACCAGATGAATGAGCGAGCCAAAGCCATGCATGGTCGCAAGCAGCCTTATCGGGTTGCTGAATTGGCTAGACTCATGTACGATGAAATGCTAAGCACAGCCGAAGTTCTCCGAAAATGGCGAGGAGAGGATGACGTTGTCGACGCTGCAGAGGAAGATGATGAGGAAGATGAGATATTCAAGAAAAAGGTTGCAAGCGACGACGACAGCGAAGACCGGATGATCCCCAAGCTTAATTACACAGCGCTTACAGAAAAGTGGACTGATCAGGACACGATCGACGCATTCCAGGCCCGCTTCGTCTCCTCCAAACCTACCGGTGCCAATGCTGAAGGCTTGGGCGATGGCGAGTTCGATGGGTTCGAAGACGGTGACGAGGATGGGGAGGGAGATGGCGAATTTGAGGATCTCGAGACTGGTGGAGTCCACGCAGCTCCCGAGGCGGACGATCTCGAGGCTGAGCGCGAGAAGAACGCCAAACGCAAGGAGGAGCTGAAGCTTCGGTTTGAGGAAGAAGATCGAGAAGGTTTTCTCAATCCGAAGAACACCAACCGTGACGCCAATGGTATCGCTGCTGAACAGGAGTTTGGTGAGGATGAGTGGTACGACGCGCAAAAGGCATTGCTGCAGAAGCAACAGGACATCAACCGTAAAGAATTTGAACAGCTCGATGAGATGTCTCGTGTCAGGGCGGAAGGTTACAAGGCCGGCACGTATGCTCGCATCACGCTATCGGACGTGCCGTACGAATTCGTACAGAACTTCGACCCCCGATTTCCACTCCTCATTGGCGGTCTTCAGCCGACAGAAGAGCGCATGGGCTTTGTTCAAGTCCGTATCAAGCGTCACAGGTGGCATAAGAAGATCCTGAAGACCAACGATCCCCTGGTGTTCAGTCTAGGCTGGCGTCGATTCCAGACGATGCCTGTGTATAGCATTCACGCTGAGCGTGTGCGACATCGCATGCTGAAGTACACTCCAGAGCACATGCATTGCACCGGCACTTTCTATGGACCTCTTGCTGCGCCGAACACAGGCTTTTGTGCCGTTCAAAGCTTCTCCAACAAGAATCCAGGGTTCCGTATCGCCGCTACTGGTGTTGTGCTGAACGTCGATGAAGGCACGGAAATCGTGAAAAAGCTCAAGTTGACCGGACATCCGTACAAGATCTTCAAGAACACCGCTTTCGTCAAGGATATGTTCTCCTCCAGCCTCGAGATCGCCAAGTTTGAGGGCGCGAGCATCAAAACTGTCTCCGGCATCCGAGGTCAGATCAAAAAGGGGCTGTCAAAGCCGGAGGGTTGCTACCGTGCCACCTTTGAGGACAAAGTGCTCATGTCAGACATCATCTTCCTGCGTGCCTGGTATCCTGTCCGGCCTCATCGCTTCTACAATCCCGTCACCAATCTGCTCGAGAGCGCTCAGGACGAGGGAGGCTGGAGTGGTATGCGTCTGACCGGGCAAGTGCGCGCGGAACAGAACATCCCCACGCCTAAGGAGAAGAACTCGGCGTACCGACCGATCGAGCGCCAGGAACGACACTTCAACCCGCTTCGCGTCCCACGCAAGTTGCAAGCAGACTTGCCGTTCAAGAGCCAGATCACCCAGATGAAGCCACGTAGCAGTGAGTCATACGCGGCGAAGCGTGCTGTGGTGCTTGGCGGCGAGGAGAAGGTGGCACGGCGGTTGATGCAGCAGGTTATGACACTACGGAAGGAGAAGGTCGAGAAGCGAGCGAAGAAGCAGGAGGAGCGCAAGCAGCCGTACAAAGCCAAGGTGGCGGAGAACGAAGAGAAGCGGAGGGAGAGGGAGAAGAGGGAGCGGGATGACTTCTGGAAGCGGGAGGGTAAGAAGCGTAAGGGATGGTCTGAGGGTGGTGAGGGCGCAGGCGAGGGAGGTGGGAAGAGAAGGAAGAGATAGAAACATAGGGACAAAGTACTTCACGAAGCAGTCCAGGTGAACGACTTGACCTCATGGACCAGAAATAGGGTCATCTCCACCCACTCATTCAACCTCCCAGATCCCACGCCCGTAAACTACCATCCCCCCTCGCCCCGTCCCATCGTCCCCCAAACCAACACCCACCCCTCACGCAATCCCAATCACCCTTCGCCGACTGACATCCACCACCGTCTCCTGCCCCTCAGCGTCGCGAATCTCAAACACGCCGCCCACCTCCCGCACCACCAGATCCGACACCCGCGCTGCCACGATCCGCTGCACGCCGAACTTCTGCCGCGCCTCGAGATGGAAGCGCGCCATGAGCTCTTCGAGTTTGTCTATTCCCATCCCGGCCGTCAGCACCCCCTGCCACGTAGGGCCACTAGGCTCCTGTTGTGCAGAGAGACGACTGGACCAGACTCACCATGCGGCCGGTTCTTCTCCAGCCCGCTCATCAGCGGCTCGTACGTCAGCATCCAGACGAGGAAGGCGTCGGGCGCGAAGCTCGGCGCCCAGGACACCTAGCCGGCGCCGGGGCCGGGCGAGAGCAGGATCTTGACCGGGCGGGTGGTGGTGAAGGTTGGGTTGGTGGCGAGGTCCATTTGTTTTTGGTTGGCTTTGTCCTTTGAGGTGGGGTTGTTGGTAGGGTGCCGGTAGGATGGCGGCAGGTGGTGGCTGGAGGGTTGACAGTGGATGAGGTTGGAGTCGTGGGTTTCGGGGTTGTGCTGGATGGCTAGATACAGGTGAGGTACAGTGGATATGTTCCAAAGGCTGCTTAGTGGGCTAATAGTATTGGGATTCGGGCGTGTATTGGAGAGAGGGAGGAAAGGGGTAGGGAGGTGCGATTGAAGCCGGTCGTACTACCCGGACATGGACACTGTCAGGGATGAGATGATTCTGCGGGTGTTTGAAACGTCCAACAGCATATTTTCTGTGCTGTGAAAGCTCAATCACTAATTAGGTACTCTAGTCATGCTCTTTGTCCTTACAAAATCGTACTTTTCAGCTCAACCGCGCATGCTCCTGCTCAACAATCTTAGGCACTTCGTCGAAGATCGAGTGTTCCTTAGGCTTCCACCCCAGCGCCTTACTTGCTCTCTGTGCCTTTGCTCTGGAGTTGAGGCCCCAGCTGATTGCTTCGAACCCTGCTACCTCCTTCGCCGCGTCTTCTTCTAGAGGCTTCTTCTCCAGATCCGACTTCACATAGCCGAGCTCTCCGGCTTTCTTAGCGATCGTCTCCGCCAATTCCGTCCAGTAGTGCTCACCCGACTCCACGAGGAGGTAGCCCTTCTCGCCCCAGATTTCAGGGCTGAGATTACCCTGCACCGCGGCCTCGACGAGCAGGACGTACACCTGCGCCAGGTCGGCGACGTGGACGTAGTTCCAACGTGCCTTGCCCGCCCCGATCACGGGGACGAATTGCTTCTCGAGGATGAGTTTCGTCAGCTCGTACACCTGTCGACCGCGTGTGGAGGATGGACCGCGACCTTTGCCGTAGATGGTCGGCGGGCTGAGGATGACCGTCTTGACGGCGTCACCGTGTTTGGTTCCTGCTTCGAGGACGATCTTGTCAACGTTGCGGTGGAAAGCATGGTCCGGCAGGCTCGTCAGTTCCGAAACACCATCCCAGTCGTTGTACTCCTTGTCTGATAGTTCACCCAGTTTCCCGGAATCACTGTCGGTGTAAGTGAGAATGCCCGCTCCGCCGGTGTGTAGCCAGAAACCAGGGTTCTCCTTGCTGTGTCCCGCGATGAGGCCTGCCGAGATGGCTTTCGCCGCACCTTCGTTGTCTGACGCATCTGCAGCATCTGCGATAATGGTTGTCAGTTTCTGACTTGAAAAATCAACAATGATGACGGGTGGAACATACGAAGGACTATGTCGCTTGCTGCAGCCTCTTTTTTGAGGAGCTCCGAATCATCCAAACCGCCCAAGACGATACGCACGGAAGGGAATGCCTTGCGCACAGGAGCAGCCTTCTCCTCGGTGCGGACCAATGCAGCGTACTCGTAGTCGGGATGTGCTTGGTATAGTGCGGCAAATGCGTCTCCAGCAATGTAGCCGGTAATTCCAGTACTGTTAACAAGGTCAGTAGGGTTTTGTGGTCTTCAGGCTCCTGAACATACATAAAGATCTTGGGTGCCATGATGTCGTTGCGGTCGTGAGTATCAGGTTTGAAATATGATCTACAGTTGATTAGTTGTTATCCTCAGGACGAGGACGATACAAATCGTTAAGTATATTCTCTTGAGTGAGATGCGTAAATGCATGTCATGATGGAGAGACAAATGCTACCTTGGGGACATTTTGGCTTCTAACTTGCATCATTGCCACACCTACGCCGTCGGAACAGAGCCGGATGCATCTGCCGCACTCGCCGGAGTCTGCTACCTATGCATCACCTTCCTACGGTGAAACACTTATCCCGCTACCCAGACAGCATGACCACATTGGAGGACTTGGATGTATAGGCTGGTGGCCATTGTGTTCGAGTTTCGCCGTTGAGAAAGCCATGACCTCATCTTTCGTCTTGCGGGATTTCCACATTAGGAAGTTGTGGACTCGCGATTCGTGTGAGTGAGACGCTGTGTATATCGACATTTGAATTAGGTACCCAGCGATCACAAGTATCCGGCCTACGCGGATGCGATGATGCTCGGGGAGTAATTCGGCGGCCCACCTTGCAGACTGGTGCTGGTCATCCCAGTAGATTCAACCACTACGTTCGAGGGTCATTCTATGAAATGCCAACACAATGATAATCCACGTATGACTTCAGCTGATCAACATAATTTCCCTCTTTCTACCGCAGTAAGCATCTAGGACGATGTGTAATGCTGGGCTCATGTACTATGCTTGCTATGAACATCGTGAAACCTGGATTTTTGACAAGACAACTGTCAGCGTACACAAATGCGCACGGCGAGAAGCATTTTAGACTTGTCAGTCTGCACATGTCGTCGTGTAATCTTCGTTATTGTTTTGCTATTCATATACAACACATCAGGAAATCAAACCAGCATCTCTCATGATGGCAGGATCATGTCTCTCAGTTCCTCGCATTATCGAACTTTGGCGGCGTATCAGTAGGAATGGTCTTGCCTTGGGTGGTCTTGGACGGCATATCACAGTCTTTCTTCTTCAACTCCTCTCTATACTCCTCCCACAGCTTCCCTACCTTACGCCCCTTGCAACAGTCGCCAAACAGCTTGCCCTCGTCATACTTTCTTCCTCGCATCCCATCGTTGATCCGTCGGACCGTGCCCTCGCCAAATTTCTGCTCCAACCATTCCAGAAAGAAGCCCGTGTGTTGGTAGCCTCCATCCCACGACCCGCTCGCTTCTTGCTTCCAGTGAGCCGCGCCGAGTCCAGCACGCAATCGAACCCAGTCCGCGATGCCTTCGATCAAGCCACCGGGCGCGGTGCCGAGGGCATTCCACTGAAAGCAATGCACCAGCTCGTGGCAAATAACGCCAAGCACCTCATCACGCACATTCCCAGTCCGTGAGGAGACATACCCGGCGCTCACGTGGATCTCTTTGTGGTCATTGTCTAAGTCTGTACCAGTGGTGTATGCAACACCAGAGAAGTCTCGGACGATGAACGTGACGGATCGAGTGCCTGGTCGGACGGAGTCTGGAGTATAGAGGAGATTGAGCACATTCTGGACTTGCGTGGAGATGTCTTCGTTTCCCTTGACATTGGAGAGGAAGACGGATGCTCCATCATGTGCGAGATCGTTCAGTTGGAGACGTAGCTTGGGTAGTGGATATTGGTGTTTGCGCACGATGGGCACGGCAGCAGCGGCCGACGATCCCTCGTGTGGTCGTGCAACTGGCGACATGTCGTTGTTGTTGGACTGCTGGAAGTAGATAGGCACCACCGGCATGGTATACACAGAGAGAATGGAATGGCTATCTACAATATGAGATATACGAGTGATCTGATATACATGTATTCGAAGTGGACATATAGACAGTAAGGCAGGTATTGTTTTCGGTAGAGACCTCCAGTCAACAGCCAAAGTTGCCACACCTGGATCTAATAATGACCCGCGTATCGTTGTCGATAGCACGGACGCGACGGAACCCGAAAGACGTTGGCGGCAACGGCCTCCTATGCAGAACGGGAGATCTCAGTATATAGATAACTTCGCTTCTTATATCATCCTAAGAGTCGACAAACAGTAAACTGTACTCAGCAAAATACATGCCCGCCAAGTCAACCAACATGTGAATTGTTGTCCGGTACTGCTGTTGCCAGTAGAAACCCCTGACCCCCGGTCCCGCCCAGCCGAGTGTCATCGTGCAGCTCCACATACACATACAAACATTCGTCGCGCGTCACCCTGTCCATTCGTCCCTCCCAGACACTGCCCTGCGCGACAAACCACCACACAACCGCAGCCCACCATGGCGACCATGGACCAGCAGGCCGCGACGCTGCTTGCGACGCTGAAACGACCCGCCGCACCATCCGACTCCAAGATCAACTTACTGAACGAGCTGAAAAGCAGCATTAAACACTACCGCGTCCCTGATACGGTCGTCGGCACGATCTTCGAATGCCTTCGCCTTGCGATCGTCCAGCAAGCCTCCTCGACACTGGTCAGCTCGGCACTGTCGACGTTGGGCCATCTGATCAAGCGACTGAAGATTCAAGATCCGGCAGGAAGCGCCATCGCTCAGCTTGCCCCGCGCCTGCTTCCGGCCCTACACGATCGACTGGGGGATCTCCGGGAGCCAATACGAGCTGCTGTGTCTCAAGGCTTGACGGAACTATACTCCTTCTTGGCGGCGGATGTCGAGACACTGGTGCGCGAGGAGACGATCCCCACTGGAAACCCTCGCGCAAAGGAGGCAGGAATGCAATGGGTGGTGCGCATGCATAAAGACGAGGCCATGCCCTTCAAGAGTTATGTTGGGCCTATCGTCGCGCGACTCGAGGATGCAGATGGCACTGTGCGCGAAGCAGCCAAGACGGCCCTCATCGAGCTGTTCGTCGATGCCCCAGACCGAGCAAAGACGGATTTGAAGAAACAGCTGAAGGCTTATGCTGTGAGACATGCAACTGAAACACACATCCTGGCCGAGATCGGCGTGACCGCCGCGCCTCGACCGACGACGAGCAAAGCACCTGAGAAAGAAGTAGAGATGACTTCGTCCATCCGATCATTACCCAGTCTAGATCACATGGCGCAGCTCGCCGATGCCATCAATAGCGAAGCAGCGCAGCCGCCGCCACAAGAGGTGGTTCAGATGGACCCACTATATGTGCACTCTTCGCGAGAAGTCGAAGATGCATTCAGGGATATGCTATCGTGCTTTGAAGGGAAAGAGAGCGAACAGAACTGGGGGCCGCGAGATAAGTCGGTGACGAAAGTGCGGCGTCTGCTTAAGGGGAACGCGCCCACTGAGTATCACCAGATGTACATGGCGGGTATCAAGAGCATAGCAGACGGCATTCTGAAGGTGGCCAACTCGCTCCGTACCACAGTATCGACAAACGGCTGTCAATTGGCGCAAGAGTTGGCACAGACACTGGGACCTGCTCTCGATCCGCACGTGGAGATCTTTCTTCAGTCCTTTATCAAGATGACAGCCACCACGAAGCTGATTGCGGCGCAAAATGGACGCGCAACTGCCAGCACCATCTTCCAACACTGCACCTACCACGTACGCATGATGCAGCATATTTGGGCGGCCGCACAAGAAAAGAACGTTCAGACTCGACAATGTGCGCCAGACTGGTTGAAGATCATCCTCAAGCGACAGGCCAGCTACAAGACGCACTTTGAAAGCTCTGGTGGGCTGGATCTAGCTGAGAAGTGCTTCAAGAAACTTCTTGATGATGCCAATCCGAAAGTCAAAGAGGGAATGCGAGCAATATACTGGAGCTTTACGAAGACCTGGCCAGACCGAGCGGACCAGATTATAGCTAAGCTTGATCCAAAGTCAAAGGCTGCTCTCGAGAAGGACTCACACAACCCGAATGCTGCGTTTCATACTTCTGTCACAAGCGTGGCTGCAACAAACTCGAGAGTCGCTGGAACGAACAGCCGCACAGCATTGCGTGAGATGATGGCAGAGCAGAAGCGGAAAGCTAAGACTGGACAGATTCCAGACAGACCAAACTCTGCCATGGCCGCCATAACTCCCGCCAAACCTCGCACCGGTGCAACGATGAGCCATCGCGCACCGTCAAACTTGTCGCATTCCACACGCGCGGATATCCGTGTTCCCTCGGCTGCTTCAACCACTTCCCAAGGCACACCGTCGGAGAGTGCTGGCGCCAAGCGTAGTGCGTTGATGTCAGGCCCAGTACGACGGCCGCGAAAGCCGGACATTCCGCGTCCGCAAACAGCAGATCCATATGGGTCTCGACGCATGCTACGACCCGAAACTCCTGCAAGCAACGGAAGTCCAGCTTCTAGCCCGTCAAAAGGGACTGTCGACTCACGGGTTTCAAGACCCAGCGCGTCCAAAAACTTGGCAAAGACTGCTGGCAATCTCGCTGTGAGTCCTGCGGGAAGTCCTACGAAACGTAACACAAGACTCGAAAATGGGTACCCAGCTGCCGACAGTTCGAGACCATCGAGCAAACACAGTAACGGAACTCATACTGAGGATCTTTCCAGTGCTCGGGATGATGATTTCACTATGGTCTTACCACAAAGCAGGCCAGAAGGGCCGCTAAACCGCAGTACAATTACGTCCCCTCCCAAGCGCGCCGGGCATGGCCAAACCTTATCGGTCGATAGTGGCATACCTACAATGACTGAAGAAGACGGCTTTACCATGGTTATGCCCAACCTGCCGAATCAGCCTCGTGCCAAGTCACCACTGGCTTACCGTAACCCTATGAAGGCTATGTTTGAGGAGGCACGGGATATGCTGGACAAGTCGCACCAGAGCCCTACTAATGGCGTTAACCCAACCGTCCTGGGCGGCAGCTCTCGGCGCGACAGTCCAGTGCGATCGACTCCAGTACCAGAGGCTGTACAGGTGTATGAGGATCCGTTCACCGCCGATACTGCCGAAGCGCCGGCCAGTGGAGAGCGCCGAGTTCTTGGTGAACTCCCGATCAACGAGAACATGCGAATGCAGAGCCCAACCAGGACTAGCCCTGCGGACAGTCCGCATAGATCACCACTGACCGCTCAGGACTCTACTCAAGAACGTTCAGAGGTTCTACGCAACCGTCGCCTACTTGCTTCAGGCATCGACCGTATTCGTGCCAAGACATTGGACGCTCATGGGTTCCGCAGAGTTCAAGATATCACAAAAAGCGATTCCGACATCTGGGAAGGTGGCAAGAAATACGACGAGTTGATGGGTGTGCTGCTCGAATATCTGCAGACATTCGACTCTGATGCCAAGCTCGCGCAGCAGTCTGCTTCGAAATCGACTGGCCTGAAGACGCAAGCGCTGGGTTTAGTACGCGCGCTGTTGACCCTGCATAAGAAAGCCGCCGTGGCCTGGCATGCGCGCATCCTCGTCACAATCCTGGTGTGTCGCAGATACGTCGACAGCACCACCCACGTCGTCACCGACCTCGAGCGCGTCGCCGAAGGCGTGCTGAAAAACACGAGTCCGGAACCGTGCATCGAAGCCATCGTCAGCTACCTGCCCAACACTACCTCCGCGCACTCCATCGCCATGGCCCTGCAATTCATCCGCCAACTTCTCACCCCGCCGCAGCGCGGTCCCATCCCCGCTCAGCTGAAGGTCCGTCTCACCCAGACCGTGGCCAAGTACCTCGACCACAGCGACGCTGAAGTCCGCAAAGCTGATGTCGAGCTGGCGAGCGAACTGTTCGAATTGTTTGGCACGTCCAAAGCCGAGTTCTGGAACGAGTTTAAAGGTACCGCGGAAGGCCGATTGGGCCTGTTGACGTACTATATCGCGAGACGGGGCATGGCAGGGCACGGAGATGTCGGCATGACTGCGGCGTGAAACCTCGTTTGTTCACAACGAGCGCGCTGGATTATTCGAAGATTGGGCGTGACCTGATCGGCAGCTTTGGTGTGTCTTACTTGTGGACGACGCTGCCGGTATCTTGTGTCTTGTATCTTACTTTGGGAGGTCCAGGAGCCGGGGAAAACTTTCTACTGTACGTTGGGCAGCGAAGGCGTCAGGAGCTCAGGAGACAGGGGGGCATTCAGGAATCTCGCAAGAGGATAGCATGTTCAGATTCCACACTTTAGGTATATCGCATTGTAGTCCGGTTATCATATGATCATCTCGATGGTGAGCTTGTTATGTTAAGTGATCTTCATGGGTGTTCGATTGTTACTATCTTCACACTCACGCGTTTCAAGCTATTGCTTCTCATGAAGTATTGTGGTCAGTCGATGTGTATGCCTGAGGCCGCATCCGAACGCTCGAGATGCAAGTCGAGACGACCTCGGTTCGGAAAGCTAAGGTAAGCTAGAGCTCTGCACGGCGAACGTCGATCATGTCAACTACCCGGACTTAACTACGTCAAATGCTGAAGCTGTCACAAGCACATCTTCTACATAAGTAACGAGACTTCTTGTTACCAATCTTTTGAATCTGGTAGGTTTTCTTCCCTATCTATCTTTGTACGACAAACTCTTCAGTCTTCTCGTCCTTTCGGCCATTGGAATCAATCCCCCACCTCCAATCATGCCCCGCGCCGTCTCCATCCGCAAGGTCGAAGGCAAGCCCGGCCAAGTCTACTATCCGCTCGACATCATCACGCAGCCGGAACAGACCCCCAAGGACCATGAGGTCACCATCAAGATGTCCGCCGCGGCGCTGAACCACCGCGACCTCTTCACGCGCCAGCATCTGTACCCGGGCACGACGTTCGGCGTGCCATTGCTCGCCGATGGCTGTGGTGAAGTCATCGCCGCCGGCTCGAGCGCAGCCGCGCAGAAATGGAAGGGCAAGCGCGTCGTGCTGAACCCCGGCACGGGCTGGAAAGACGACCCCGAGGGCCCGGAGAGCCCCAAGGGCTATGCGATCCTGGGCGGGACGAAGTTCCACCCCCTCGGAACGTTCGCCGAGACGGTGACGATCGACGCCGCCGAGCTGGAGGAGGCGCCGAGCCACCTGTCGAGCGTGGAGGCGGCGGCGTTGCCGTTGACGGGCTTGACGGCGTGGAGGGCCGTCATGACGAAGAGCGGGAACGCCAAGCCCGGGCGGAATATACTGATCACGGGCATTGGTGGAGGCGTGGCGTTGATGGCGCTGTTGTTCGCTGCGGGAGCCGGGGCGAATGTGTATGTCACGAGCAGTGACCAAGAGAAGCTTGACAAGGCGAAGAAGCTTGGGGCCAAGGGCGGAGTCAACTACAAGGATAAGGATTGGGACAAGCAGTTGGTTGCCATGCTGCCGCAGGATCGGAAGAAGCTGGATGCTATCATCGATGGCGCGGGAGCAGATGTCGTGGAGCGTGGGTTCAAGTTGGTCAGGGTGAGATTGTCCATTCGAGCATTGGAAAAGTCCCCTAGGTGAAGGAGATTCGCTGACTTTCGTTTCCACAGCCTGGTGGAACCATCGTGATCTACGGCATGACGGTGTCGCCGAAGATGAACTTCGTCATGGGCGCGGTGCTGCAGAACATCGACGTACGGGGCTCAACGATGGGCTCGCGCAAGGAGTTCGCCGACATGGTGGCATTTGTGAACGAGAAGAACCTCAGGCCGGTCATTTCACGAACGGTGTTCGGCCTGGACAACATCGCGGGCGTCGATGGGCTGTTTGAGGATATGAAGAACGGCAGCCAGTTTGGTAAGCTGGTCGTGGAGCTGGTGAAGGAGAAAGAGGGGAGTAAGTTGTAAGTATGAGGATTGCAGAACAATGAAAGTGGATTACAAGTCACCACTTGAGGTTCACATGAGAGTCATGAGAATAAGTTTGGCAGTCATTGCGGCTCAGGCACGCTTCCCCACTTGATAATCACAGATGATACATGCTCGCTCTGCCCGTGCTTTTCTCGTTCCTCCTTCACTTTACATCGTGGTCTGGCGTACACCACTCAGCATCACCCACTCTCTGCACAGATGGCAGCCAAAAACGACAATGAACGTTTACCGCCGCTCTTGCGCCTGCCTGAGAACATTCGTGATCGAATCTATGAACATGCCGAAGTCCTTGGCAGCAGAGGACGCACTGAAGACATCTTGATGTATACAAGAGCACATCCGTTTTCTTTCGGGAAGTACACATCCACCCGCAATCTCCTGAAGACCTGCCGAACCTTGTACGAGGAGGTCTCCGCCAAGGTGTATTCGAACTGTACTTTCGGAATACATGTTCGTTCTCTGCAAGACTTGCAGAGGCTACGGGATTTACGTCCTGCTTCCATCCGGTGCATCAGGACGTTGTCAATTTTTGTCAATGCGACTTCCTGCGCGGATACAGAAGAGGAAGACCCATGCCGAAGATGTATGGCATGTCTGTTCCCGGAACTTCCGAATGTTAGGAAATACCCTGAGAATAATCCTGCTCCGTTGAGTAGTTGGCAAAGCAGAAGCGCTCGGGTAAGAAGATGGTGTGTGATTATATGGTGTGCAAAGCGCTGAACATACCTAGGAATTTCTCGAGGTATGGCGGGACGTGTGGTGCTCGCATGTTCTGCCCAATATCCAGCGCGGCCGTCTGAATCTCGGACTCGTGTGTGAAGTTGCAGATTTTCAGACTGGACTTCTTACTGTGTCCCCACTTCTCAAGTCGCAGCATGCACTCGCCAATTGTAGTGTTCGATTGAGTACCACACGCTGCCCTCGGTTAATGACACTGGCTAAAGATGCAGTTCTTGCAGCCTCTGTTCACGGAGAGCTATGCCAAGACATCTCCCAAACTTCGTGTTTTCGCTTTACAGACCTTCCGCCAGAAATACGCCAGCTCATCCTGAGCTTCACAGATCTTGTGACACCTTTGCGAGAGATCGAGTGGCATCCTCTGCATGGGATGTACCGTCGGCCTGAAGGTTACACGAGGGAATACTCCCGAATGAGGAATATTGCCAAGGCATGCTGGGAGGACCCGCCATTGGGATGCTTTTGCAAGACCTGGCACTCTGCCTACTCCACGTCTGCTCGTGAATGCTGGATGGCCCCTACGTCGTTGTTCCTAGTCTGTCGGCAGATACGCCATGACGCGCTTCGGATTTTCTATGGCCAGAACACATTCGTGGTCGTAACAAGCGTCGGAAGAAGCGAACCTCGGTTCTGTTTGGATGAATTTGCACCGCCAGCATTCTTCAACTATGCTATCCCTGAAGACGCCCTAGGTTATCTCAGGGACTTGCACATAGGTTTGCCTCCACTCACCGCGTCATGCTCCTACTTTGAGCGCGACGAGTATCTGGAGTGGCTGCGAACCCTGGACCGCATCAAGCCGCGTTTAGCTCTGCCTATACTTACCTTGCACATCTATCTTCCGGTCTACGCCGATGGCTACAAGGCGCACGAGGATTTCTATCAAGATGTAGGACCTCCAGCGTTCGAGGAGAAAATAAGAGCTTGCATATTGTTTGCTGCTACGTTGAGAACACTCGTGGGCATAGGACGCCTGTACATACATTGTTGGCATGAATTTCGTGCGTTCCATCACAGACGCCCGAATAAGCTGGAGATCGAGCTGGAGCAATTGATCATGGGCCCTGAATATGATGCTGTAGGTGCCGGGAAAAATGGGGCGGCAATGTGTGCATGGGCGCGCGCGGATTGGTGATGTGAATCCAATTCGTAGAACTCGTCGCGTCGTCGAAACAACGAACTACCTCGCCATCCGAAAGGTCATGATGCGATGCATCAGCGAGCGACCTTCGGAATCAGTGGCAAAAATGAACGCGAAACCACAGCAAGCATTACAGGGGCCCATATGAGCCCATGGCGTAATTGTCAGGGAGGACAGTGCTTCATAACATTAGCATTTTCATTGTGCTTCCTATAGTACCCAACAAGGCAGACTGGAGATTACACGTTCTTGCCAAGTACCCTCGAGTTCGGAAACCCCTGCGACTGATGTCTATGCAACGATTGTGTGTAGCGAGTGCGTATATTTTGTAAGAAACAAGCTACCAAGGGTGCCTTCGGCAGGTTCACGTGCAAGGTATGTATTGATGTGGTGAGGTGAGGTCGAGATGAAGCATCGGCCGGTACCGAGCTGGGACGATCAAAGAGCGCTAGGTCCTTGATCATCACTGCGCCTGTACTGTAGCCTTGCTCTGCAGTACATCACCAAAACGCCGACTTTGTCATGTCGCCCGCTGAGCCACCAAAGATACGAAAAGTACACCCAATGACCTGTGATGGGGCCCAGACAAGCCTCGTCGGAACCCACAGATTGCCCAAGCTGTGACAGCAGCCTGACCGCCCGCATGCTGGTATCATTGGCTATCTACGCATGGTGAGGCGCTGCCGATCGCCAACACACGTGTAGGGTGGCAGGCACGGCAGGGATAGGTGCATGACAGAAGAGTCAGCAGAGGCTTCAGGTAGGGATACATGTAGGTTTCACCAGACTACACGTAGTCATGCTCAGCTTTCGCTTCGTTCATTGTCTCTTCTGTTCTGCTTCTGCTAGCACCGATCATGTCGGCTCCCGATCACCACCACGATACCAGTAGTGGCGCGATGCCACCCCCACCTCCTTCGGCGCATCAGAGCTACGTGCCTCCCCTGCGTCCCAAGGAAGCTGAGCAGAGCGAACAAGCTTATGCGCCGTACGAGGAGACTGGCCACTATGACCGAGGAAAAGGACAACAGACATCGCAAGAGCCATACCCTCATGCTGATCCGCAACGATACGACGAGTATGAGCGACGACACGGCTCTGCACATTCGAACAGGCAGAACTATGGCGGGCGTGATGATGCATATGGTCGCGGACCACCTCCCGGAAGCAGTGTAGGCTCAGGCCGCTCAGCTCAGAGACAGTATGCACCTGGTGAGCCAATACCCAATGAGAACAATCAGTTGGCACCATACGATGAGGAGAAAGCGTATGCGCAGTATCACAGCGCGTACGGAAGCGAGGGCTACAGCGCGACACCGCCGATCGCCTCTGACTACGGTCCCTACTACGAGGAGCGGAATTATATTGCAGATCCACGATACGCAGACGCGCAAGAGTCTCGCAGATACAGCAACCGTCCCACATACAATGGGAACGGCCGGGAGCGAAGAGACAGCCGACGATTCAGTAATGGAGGATATGACCAACGTCGAACCGATCGGAGATCTATGCCAAGCCCACCTTCGACCAAGAGAGACATCTTCGGGCAAGGCAACGGCCAACGCGGACTTGGTGCAGCCCTTCTAGGTGGTGCGGCTGGCGCATTGATCAGCCATGAGTCTGGCAGAGGGGCTCTGGGCACGCTTGGTGGCATTGCGGTCGGCGCAATCGGCGCAAATGCGCTCGACAAGCATCTCGAGCAGCGCAGGGAGGGCCGGCAGATCGAGGCTCGGCGGCAGTATCAAGGTAGCTACGAGACAGGCGGTAGTGACCCGTACTACATGTCTCGCGGGTCATCGAGGAGGGACTACCGAAGAGAAAAAGCGGAAAGCATGCGGAGTATGCGCGAGCACCATCGACGACAGCGAGCGGAGAGCTCGGAGGACAGTTGGACGAGCGATGAGTGATGGCTGTCTGATGATGATGATGATGATACCCATGACATTTGCTTCTGCGTGCATGGCGCTTTCTTGATACCGAATACCTATCGTCTGGGCCTTTTGTATTGCTTCACGTATACAGTCTGTGAATGAGCCACGTCTCTCCGGCCATTGCATCGGTAAGGAGCATAGGTACCATAGCTACGAGGCATCTCACGTGCTACGCCTCATGCTGTGCCATTGCTGCTGCTGTGCTTGTACGATCGTCTCTTACTTGTGCGTCCGTTCGACAAGATATCGAGGTCTACATCACTTGGGACGTTACCCTGTCCCTGGCCACTTGTCCGGAATTGATGCTCACAGTTGTTCATATGGGTGCACTCTAAGCTTGTCCATTGGTCTCAGGGTCCATAACTTTCGTTCGACGGCTCTTTCAGCTCTCCGCCAGCTTTGGACATCAGGATGAACTGATGGATAGTGCATGCTCTACACGATAATGTGGTAGATGCAGATGTTTGCCGTGATGAGGTTGTGACAGGACGAATAATGTGACAACGGGCGTGAGTGGCCGGCGCCAGCATTTGGGGAATTAAGCTTGCGGAGATCAATCGGCGTCCGTGCACGACCCTAATACGAATGTTCGAGCGTGTGGTCCCCTTTCTTGCATTGTACGGCCACTTCCACCACCCAACTGGCCGCCATCCTCCTTTCCGACTACACCTTCCGGCACCACCTATCCTCTTCAACGCGCCGGCCTTCATCGCCGTCTCCATCCAAGAATCCAGAGTGTCTGCGAGACATCCACAGCGGGTCAGTAATCGCCAGCAGCAGCGGCATAGGCGACGTGGCATGAGAATCCGGGCTCGCCCAGACAATAAATTTATCCTCCTGAAGCCCGGCATCAACACCCCAATACCACCATCTTGCGCATAGCCGCCGTCGCCAATGCTGCTGCTGCTTGTTGCGGACGAAGAGATTGTGTGACTGACACGCGCGTGGTCCAGCAGATTCCTCCGAGAAAGCACTCCACGTTCTCCTGCCTGCAAATCGCACCTGCACCATGGGTAAGTCTACCTCATCCCTTCCCGACCGCATCGACGTCTCGCTCTTCCATCACCTCCATCCTCTCGCACATCGCCTGCGCATCACAATCCACCCTCGTTTCGACTTCTGCAAGAGCTTTCACGCGACCGCGTGGCTGGAATGCTGTGGAATACCATGTCGACCTCCCCCAAGACGCAGACTGCACACTCCAGCAGTATCTCGCACCACAGCAGACTTTCGCAATCCACCACCGCCACGACTGCCAGCAAGCTCTTCGCATCAAGCACGACCGATCCGACGACCACATTGAAGCGTCTCGATTCCGTCACTAACCCAAGACTCTCTTCAGCTACGGTCAACGGCTCCACGGCCACTGCCCCTCCTGCGCGCGCCTCGCCCATCCCCAGCCAAGCGAACGTCTCCAATGGCAAGCCCACCTCTCCGCTGGTGGCCACCAGCAACGCCATGACCAGCGGCGGTACTCAGGGCCCACAAACCGTCTCCTCCAAAGACCCTAAGGCGGCCGCTCAGGCAGCGAGCGACATGAGGAACATTGTCCGCAGGAAGCTTACAGGATACGTTGGATTCGCAAACCTGCCCAACCAATGGCATCGCAAGAGCGTACGAAAAGGCTTCAACTTCAACGTTATGGTCGTTGGTGAGTCTGATTATCTGCGGCGATCTGCTGTTCATCTACGGTTGCTGACACTGTTGCAGGTGAATCTGGCCTTGGAAAGTCAACACTTGTGAACACCCTTTTCAACACCTCGCTTTATCCACCCAAGGAGCGCAAGCAACCATCCCTCGACTTCGCACCAAAGACCGTCAGCATCCAATCTATCAGCGCCGACATTGAGGAGAACGGCGTCCGCCTACGATTGACGGTTGTTGACACTCCCGGCTTCGGTGACTTTGTCAACAACGATGACTCTTGGCGACCCATCGTCGAGAACATCGAGCAGCGTTTCGATGCATACTTGGACGCCGAGAACAAGGTTAATCGCATGAACATCGTCGACAACCGTGTGCACGCATGTGTCTACTTCGTGCAGCCCACCGGCCACTCGCTCAAGCCTCTCGATGTCGAGGTGATGCGCAGACTGCACACTAAGGTCAACCTCATTCCGGTCATTGCCAAGGCCGACACTCTGACCGATGAGGAGATCGCAGCCTTCAAGCAACGTGTACGTCTACCAAAATCAGTCCTTGCGTTGACGTGTATGCTAACACCACTCCCCTAGATCCTTGCCGACATCCATCACCACAACATCCACATCTTTGAGGGTCCTCGCTATGAGCTCGACGACGAGGAGACCATTGCTGAGAACAACGAGATCATGTCTAAGGTGCCATTCGCTGTCGTTGGTGCCAACACTGAAGTCCAGACACCCGAAGGTCGCAAGGTCCGTGGACGCCGCTACCCATGGGGTGTCATTGAGGTCGACAACGAGGAGCACTGTGACTTCGTCAAGCTCCGACAAATGCTCATCCGAACCCACATGGAGGAGCTGAAGGAGCACACCAACAACTTCTTGTACGAGAACTACCGCTCTGACAAGCTCACCGCTATGGGCGTTGCTCAAGACCCATCGGTGTTCAAGGAGGTCAACCCGGCCGTCAAGCAGGAGGAGGAGCGCTCACTCCACGAGCAGAAGCTTGCCAAGATGGAGCTCGAGATGAAGATGGTCTTCCAGCAGAAGGTACAAGAGAAGGAGTCGAAGCTGAAGCAGAGCGAGGAGGAGCTCTACGCCCGTCACCGGGAGATGAAGGAGCAGCTCGACCGACAGCGACAAGAGCTCGAGGAGAAGAAGTCTCGCATAGAGTCCGGCCGACCGATCGAAGAGAAGGGCCGTAAGAAGGGTGGTTTCTCGCTGAGGGGTTAGTTGCGAACATCACCGCCTTGTTCGTGTCTATGTCTGGCCGAGTTGGGGCTTTGTCGATGCTGCTGCTGTTGTCCACAGCCCGTCCACACACTCACACACACACACCATAATTCCAGATTGTCCTTGCTACTACTACTTCAAAACAGAAACACAAGAACGCCTAGGGAGATACCCCAATGATCACAACGGGGCGTTTTCAATTTGTCTGTTTGCGTGGCGTGGAGGGTTCTGTGGCGAGATTTTTTCTTGGCGGGGAAAAAGAAACACTACCTATATCCTCTTGTCTCTTTTTTTTTGTGTAATGTCATTAATCCTTTACTTGAAAGAAATCCCAACCAACGTCTTTTTGTGTTTGTCTCTCCTAACTTGGCTTGACGGCGTGTTCAGGCAGTGGAGGTGAGGTGGGGAGAAGAGTGTGAGTGTGGGTGTGGGTGTGGGTGTGTTTGTGCATAGGCAGTGCGATGTCTTCGCTCCTCGCGTGTACGATGTATGGCGCTGTTCGGGGCTAGAAGGAGAACGAAGATGAAAGTGAAGGAGAGAATGATGGGACGGGAAATGGAGGGAGAGGGAGATGTTCTCTTGCTACCACAGCGACCTTTTACTGTCTTTGGTCATGTGTCTTCAGTTGTGCGCTTTAAGTTGTAGAGCTACTGTAGTTGTGTCTGTACTTGTGTTTACCTAAAGTTATATCCGTATCTGTGAATGGAACTTGTTGTGCTTATCAAGGGTGAGCTGTGATTGTAGGTGACTCGTGTTTGTAGTTGTGTCTGTACTCGTGTTTGTATCTGTGTTAGGTTCGTTCTTGTGTCTGAACATGGTTCAGTAGTCGTTGATCGATTTGTAGATTTGAATGGAACTGTGGACTGTGATTGTTGCTGTACTTGTGTCTGTAGGTAAGCATGTCTGTACTTGTACGTGGATCCGTGCATGGTAGTTGTATCTGTCCTTGGGCATTTACCTGTAGATTGTACTTGATTGTGTATTCTTAGGTATGGATTGTATTCGATACTGTAGTTATGAACGGATCTGTGTCTGTAAATGTGTCTGCACACTCCATTCTATCAATCTGTCCATCAGGGTAGTGGTCTGTCAGTCTTTTACGTTGTAGGTAAGGTATGTGTCAGTGCTCTGGCGCAGCGTGTACAGGTACCGCACCCTCCTCAGGACCTTGATAGGCTGGAGCTGAGATTTGCCTTGATATGTCGAAAATCACTGTTACTGGAGGCTATGTCCCAAGATGGATTTCGGTTGACCAAGAACGTGGCTCGCTCGCTGGAGAAGCAACGGAATGTGCTGAGTAGTTGGACTGGAGTCTAGGGTCTCCCTTTCATGCTGGCTACTCTGTTCAATTCAAGTAGCTGACTAACGCAAGGTCACAAGATCTCTTTCGGTAGCTCTACGTGATGATGTTTCGGTCAGCAAGCTCATTCCGCCTTGTAAGCACTGGGCAAACAGAGCAGCCAGACATCACGAACAAGTTATCTTTGATCGAAACGTACTACGGCCTTCTTGCCCTTGCCGGCGACGGTCTGCATTCGATGCTTACACTTCACGTTCTGCACTTTTGAGATATCCGAGTGTCATGTTAGTATCTCTGGAGTGTAGGCTCTGAATGGGACCGACGCGGAATGGGAGGAGTGTACAAGTGTCCTATAACGAATGATGTAGACCTCTAACGTGGAATGGATTGCATTGCTCAAGGTACGCAGAGAATCATTTATGTGGTCTAGCACAACAAGAGTGGGATCTACAATGGTTCATCTACATGAATATAATAGTTAAAATGCATGTGAGTAGGACCAGATGTAGGCTAAGATAGGGGCAAGACATTTTCTTGTTTACAAGATTGCAGCTGATTTGGACCGCTAGTTGCACATGTCTTTCTGTCAATCTGTAGGCGCGGGGCTGCTCTATTACACTATGTTTGTCTCCCTTCGTAGGGTCAGCAGTATAGAATGATGTAGCATAGAAACCCGTGATAGTAAAGTGCAATCCGAGCTCTTTACGTTGCTCGGCTGAGTCTCTGTAGCAATGCGAAACTTCACTTAGAAAATGTACCGTAGCTAGTGTATGTGGAGCTTGACCAATAGAATGCGTGGAAAGTGGAATTCTGGTGGTTGTGTTAGCATGTGAAAGTGGGCTAAAGCTGCTGGAACCGGGCTAGGCTGCTAGGACTGCTGTTTGCGATGGCGACGGCGACGACGAGACCATGCCAGCGCAGCGAAACAGCTATGTTCTGATAAAAGAGCTTGCGAAGTATGTCGAGCAAGACTAATAGTAAATTGGGCTCTGCTGAGTGGATACATGGCCGCATATGGAGAAGTCGAGCTGTGTCAGCAAGTGCCCCTTTTCTCGAGACTTCACTTTGAAATGCACCGCAGCTAGCGTGGTCATAGACTAACCAGTCGTCGCGTTGTATAGTGAGAATTCGATAGATACATTAGCATGTGAAAGTACAATCGAGCTGCGAAGATCAGTGTTTTGATCTAGGATAATAGAAACATGTTAGCAGATCCTCATTATCGTACGTTTAGCTATAAATTACTTTCCAATGCAATGAAACAGATCGGGCGGATCTACGTAATTACATGGCTGCATGCCGAGAAGTCGAGCTGTTCCGCACAAGCCCGAGACTTCACTTCAGAATGTACCGCAGCTAGTGCGGTAGAATTTTCGACCAATTGAAGCTGTTAGTACACAACATCAAAAGCCCGCTTTAGCACGTGAAAGTGGGCTTGAGCCGCGAAGCACAGTGTTTTGGACAGGCACGAGAACAGCGCGTTAGCAGATCAAATTTTTCATAATCTTGTGTGTTTGAAAGGGATGTTCCGAGACCTTGCCACGAGACAGATCGAGCGGATTTGACACAGCACATAGGAGTTCAGCGAGCGCTCGCGCTAGACAGTGTCCTTGCTCGAGACTCCACTCCAAGATGCGCCGTAGTCAGCGTATAAGTGGTTTCGACCAATCGAGCCTGCTCCTAGACAGCATCAAAAGCCCGCTTCTGCACGTGAAAGTCGGATACAGCTGATCAGCAAGTCTAGCAACGACAGTAAACATGCGAGCAGATTAAGAGAGTGCAACTGTCGCTTTTCCTATGCTCTTATAACAGAATCGCAGTGCAATGCCACAAACAAAAGCGCAATCAGCAGAGCACGTGGCATCTCATCGAAAGCTCGAGTTGTCCCGGATCAACCCCTTAGCTGAGACTTCACTTGAATGTGCACCGCAGCTAGTGCGTAAGAGTTTTCGACCAATAGAAGTCGTGTATCAGAAACTTGAATACGGTCTTCAGCATGTGAGAATGAGATGAGCTACTTAGCGATTCCAATCTTCACAGTGAGAATAGAGGCATATCATCGGAGTTTTGATTTGCTTTCTGGTTCCTTTATAGCAGGTGTGTACTATGGTGATACCACGGTTTGGCTGTTGCTGCAGCAGCATGTGATAGCCATACCGAGTGCTCGGGCTGCACGGTCTCGAGCCGCTCCCTTTTTGAGACCTCACTTCGCGATGAACTTCAGCTAGCGCGTGAGCGAGTTCAGCCAATCGACGCGTTGTCAGCGGGACACCTAAGAAGCAGGTCAGCATGTGAAGATCGAAGTAGCACTTTGACGCGACCTGCCCTGACGAACATGCATAAGTGATCGTAGACACATGTCCCAAACTTCGAGTCTCTGTAGAGGACGAACGAACACACTTACGTAGTAGAGCTGTGACAGGATGTATATGACCTCCACGCTCAGTCAATAGGGGATGAGGGTTCGGCTTGTGTTCGGAATGCTTATCGAGACCTCACTTCGAGATGCTCCGCAGCTAGCGCAGTGGAATCCTGACCAATCGACTCGCTGTTAGCGGGACATCTAAGAGCTTGCTTAGCATGTAAAGATTCAAGTAGCACTCTTACGCGACCTACCTTGGTCGACAGGAACACGAAGTTGTAGACCATATGTTCGGAAAATCGTGTGATTGCAGAAGGCGAACGAAGACAATCATGCGGCAGAGCTGTGACAGAGGATGTATATGACCTCTATGTTCCATCCTCGTGGAATGAGGGCTCGGCTTGTTCTCGGGATGCTTATCGACACCTTACTTCAAGATGTTCCACAGCTAGCGTCGTAGGACTCTGACCAATCGCTGCTGTGCTGGGGGAACGTTGACAGCTAAGTTGACATGTGAACGATCGAGTCAATTGCTTGTGAGACCTGCCTCGACCTGTCTCCTGAGCCTTGGATGATTGAGATTAGCACAATGGCGATTTGACGGATCTCGAGCTCTCCAGGGTGGAATGCGAGCGTGAATAGATCATCGAAGATACATGTGGTCTGCATTGTTCGTCATTGTATGGCTAGGGTTTGTTCTGTCCCCGGACGCTTGTTCCCGAGACTTCACTTCGAGTCGTACCGCAGCTAGCGCTTGAGCAATTCGACCAATGACCTTTTCGTGTTGCGAAAATCTGTTGTGATCCATTAGCATGTGAAGGCCAAGTGGACACGAGCTGGAGCTCCACTCACATCAACAGCCAAGATCGGTCGACTGAGAATGTACATCTCCTACGCTTTGACAAGGACGTCATGTGAAACAGATTTGACAGAGCTGCAATGTAGTTCTAAGCATATGTCGTGCGCTCGGCATCGATTCGTACCTTCAGGGGCTCGAGCCGTCTCGGAAGCCTGAGCTTCCCGAAACTTCACTTCATTCTGTACCGCGGCTAGCGTCAACTCGAATCGACCAATGACTATCTTGTGTCGTGAAAATTGCATGTCATCACTCCGCATGTGAAAGCTGAACGGGTCGCAGGTGCAATTGCCTGCTTGACAGAAAGTGATTTGAATGATTATGAGCGCATCGGCCGTACATTCCTTCACAAGGTTCACGAACCGGAACATGTAGAGAGAAGCTGCGGAATCACTTCTCCTTGTCGCCCACTTCTGCCTCATCCTGGCTTGAGCGCTCGCGGAAGCTTACCGCCACTTTGTTGAGACTTCACTTCGAAATGCACCGCAGCTAGCTCACGACGAATTCGACCAATAACGACGTTGCTTGATGAAAAATCTCCGTGCACGAACGGCACGTGAAAATACGATGTGCGTGGTCGAAAGCTGTGCATGGAGCAAAGCCATCAGGCGCAGGAACAGTTGCATGGCGTACATTGTACTGTAGGTTACAATGATGGTTATCAGGTACTTTCTGCCCTGGCAGATCACGGTCGTGCTGATGCGTGGTCGAAGCGTTGGTCGGCATCCACGAGAGTCCAACCACTCTCCACTCCACACCCTCCCTTCCACGCACTGGACTTCGATTGACCCTACCCAACCATTCTTCTTACTTTCTCCAGCAATACCTGGCTTTCCCTGCCTAACTTCCTCTGCCCATTCGGCCCTCCTGTACGTGCTTTCGCCATCGCCTTGCGAAATCGCTCACGATCCTCACGCTTTTGCGTCCGCTCGCGATCTGCTTGTTCATGTGCGCGTTGTCTCTCCTCGGCCGCTGCACGTTTCTGAAGAGCTTCTTCGTGCTCTCTGCGAAATGGAAGATTCTTGGGCCTGCGCTGGCGTCGGTTGCCACGAGACTCTGCTGGCGGTGGCGATGGGAGTGGTTGAGGCTCATTATCCATGAGATCCTGTCGATCAGGATGAGGCGTTGTCGTCGGCTCCGGGGCACTGCGCGTGGTATTTGTTTTGGTATCATCGCCTTCAGGACCCACGTTGAAGGCTTCACGATCTAACACTATAGAGGCGGGTTCGGGGATCTTGTCGCGCGAGTCGTCGGGTCCTTGATCCGGATTCTGTTTCTTTAGCCTGGCATAATTCTTCTTTATTTGCGCTTTATGTATGAGGCTCTCCTTGATCTTCTGAGCTATGAGAAGCAGTGTCAGCGTGAGCAGTGACTATGGCTAAGGTGGCGGTAATGAAGTACTCTTGCGCTTGTACAACCCGTCCGGAAGGTTCGCTGGGCCTACGGTGAAACCTCTCTTCGACTTCTTACGAGCATCTGCGCCAGATTCATCGTTTGATCTTTTGCGTTTCTCTGACATCTTGATATGATATGGCCCTCGTGAACGATCTTGTAACGAACAATTCGCATGGCACGAAGAAAGAAAGTTGTGAAGTAGCGCAGACACCACCCCACACCGACCCGAACCGCTGCAAATAGCAGACGCTAAGATCGCTTCATGAGACGAGCGATAAGACATGCAAACCAACGTCAGATGACTCGGGCATCGGTGAGAGCACGTATTTGACTTCACCTCAGTCAGCGGCGGCAACCATGGCTCCTCACTTCTCGGCATTGGCTATCTCCTTAATACACCACGACCGTAAATTGACGTTGAATACATCCTGGGCCATGAGCGGGGAAGAAGCCGCCATCATCATCCCGACCTTGTGCGATTCCCTGGTTCATATCCTCGCCGACTCTGTCGTCAGCGTCAGCACCTCCAAGAAAGCTCTTGAGGGAGGCCCGGATTCTCTACTCACCCGATCAGGGGCCGTAATCACGCACATCCCTTGCTGACCACTAGTTTGATGATTGATGGTGATTGGACTGGGTGACAGCTCCGAAAGTCCCAAGTTTGATTGAACAACGTCAAGTCTTAGCTGTATGTGTCCGTCCGCCATACTCGTTCAATTATACCGCCCTCATTCATCTTTGACCTCACGCTGGTGATCATCAAGCTCGGGTCCTTCGTAGGGCTCCGAGCAACTCCATGGCGATCTACAATGACGACCCAAACTGGCAGTACCCTTGGGCCAGCTCCCAAACCCAAGCTCCTCCTAGAAATGACGAGGAGAAAGCGGATGCCCCAGTGGCAGATGGACAAGTGAGTCCAACGACGATGTTTAATCGATATTTCACAGGAAGGCCACGTACACCCCCAACTGGCAACAGGAGCCCGCATATCAACCGCCAGGAACTCATCCGACGGATTAAGAGCAGGGAAAGCAGACCATGCTCGCCTGAGTTGGAGAGACAAGAGCGTCGAATAGAGAGATCAAAAGAGTTGATGGAGTCGTCACGAGCGCCGTTCAATCTACGCCCACAATCTCCCGACACCGCAAGTGAGCAGTACTCAGCTGGAATACAGATTGAACGGCCTCGGTCCGCTCTCCATCGAGGTGACTTCAGAGAAAGAGGGCCCGCTCCTCATACACCACGTTCTGGTAATACTGTAGAGGATGACGGCCTCTCCGCTATCGCAACTTCGCCTGTTGTGCCTTGGCATCCGGAATTTCCAGTGGCCGTTCCGCGCCAGGTACGACTTGACAGGCAGCAGACGCATGACAACTTGTTCCAACCCATCTCACCATCTCAGCAGCCAGGACGGCCTCGTGCTGCGTCACAAGCTCTTCTTTCAACAAGCTTTGTGTATAAAGCCCCTACCAGTCCACTTGTGCAGTCGTCAAGACCCGACACACCTGAGCCCGGGAGGCAGAGATCGCGCAGCCCAGACAGGTCGCGCAGACACACCTTCTCGCCTCCATCTTTAGCCCGCTTCCACTCTGCACTGGACTATCCAGCCTCGGCTCGTCAGACCAAACCTCTGCCAACGCTTCGATCTGAACGTACCTTCCCATACCAAGCTCATCAACCGCGTCGGTCTATACACTCTATTGAGGGCCTGTCGCAGCTACCATCAGCACATGGCAGGCGACCGTCATTTCCCGACTCGCCACTCCATCATGCACCCATGGTCGGGTCGTATGAAGAGTCGATTCTGCGTGGTCGCATGTCCACCACGCCTTCGAGACCATTGAACTTCGTAGCACAAATCGGAGTACTTGGTCGTGGCGAGTGTAAGCCAAGTCTCAAATGTCCTCCGCATGCTGTGGTGCCGTTTCCAGCTGTGTTCTACAGTTACTCCGGCACAAAGTCTACGCCCACTGATCAGCCCAGCCCATATGTGGGTCTTGTTGACCTCGAGAACAATCTGCCAAATACAGAAAGTGCAAGTGATAGGCGAAGGCAAAGAGTACAGGCTGCACTAGGCGATGAAGGTAGCCGCGCAAGCTCGCGTAACCGCGAGGACTTGTCAGCGTCTGATGTGCATACACAGCGTAGACGAAAGCACAAGCAGAAGCGGCGCTCGGTCTCACCGAAAGCACCTCCTGGTGGTAGCTATCGCATTCCGAAGCAGGGACAGATTCAGATTATCATCAAGAATCCGAACAAGACCGCCGTAAAGCTGTTCTTGATTCCGTACGATCTGTCAGACATGCAGCCGGGTCAGAAAACTTTCATCCGCCAGCGCAGCTATTCTGCCGGTCCCATCATTGATATGCCACTGTCCTCTCGTAAGAACTTGGGCACCGATCGTCCCGAGGCAGCGCTCAACGCCAGCGATGATCCTAATGACAGACCTATGCTACGATATCTGATTCACCTGCATATCTGCTGTCCTTCAAAAGAGCGCTATTTCTTGTACAAATCCGTGCGTGTTGTTTTCGCGAACCGCGTGCCGGATGGCAAGGAAAAGCTCCGCAACGAAGTGCAGCTACCGGATCCGAAATATACCTCATACAAAGTGGCGCGAGACATGAGCAACACGATCACACCGTCGCGAGCGCCTTCGCGCCCAGGAAGCAATGTAGAAGGTTTTGCTCACCCTTCTGTCAATACCGCCTGGTCAACAAGCCGGCGTAAGCTCGCACAATCCTTACCCTCTAGCGAGTTCATCGAGCACTTCGCAAATATGCCTCCCGAGCCACTTCCTCACCACCTATATCAGAACACGATTTTGCATCGTCAGCGTTCGAGCCAGCAGATCAGCGACAACATGGACATGGATTCCGACGAGCATTCTCAGGAGACCGAATCTCATCGGTCCGCCTTTTCCTCTCCTAGCAACACTGCCAACGGGCGAGTATTCGGAGAACCGTTCTCGCCCCTGGGCTTGAGAAGTTTAGAAGATCCGTTCAACTTCGAACGAGATCGAAGCAGGGAGCGGCAAGGAACAGAAAGGAGCGAGTCTCTGCTTTCTCGACGCTTGAAGGATCTTTCGCTACCACTACAGTCCCCGCCGTCCGCTGCGAAAGAGCGATTTGGGGAGTGTTGACGTCGTCGATAGGCAGGTAATCATTGCTATCAGGTCTTAAAGTTCAAGTATGAATGTTGCTAGCGATGGGGCTAAGGCGTCTTTGTTCTGTATTCGATAGTTGGCACGGTCTCTTCAGATAGGCAGTAACTCCACATCTCCATCCATGTACAATGTCCATCTAGATTTCAATTGGTGTGGGTTGAAACATCTGTAATTCATTTTTAAGCGGGAACCACATGCTGACCGCACAGACACAATACGCCGCATTTCGAAGTCAATGTCGATCATATACACTGGTACGAGATCTTGTTCGGAAGTATGTATCGATATCTATATATGAAATGAACGCAAGAAGATCAGGCTTGCTTGACTCAACCATCATGATGTCCGCCCGCGAGCGCTCTCTTCTCCATCAGCTTCGCTCGCTTCTCATGTTGAATGCACCACAGCGCCCACCCCAGACCGACCAGGCTCGAGGCAAGCGTGATGTAATATGCACTGGCATAACATTCGCGACCTTCGTCGCAAACGAGCTCGGTGTTGCCTTTCTCGCCACCGCTCTCCAGATGCGAGTGCTTGTCGAGGATAGCACCGTACGCAAGATTGAAGACGTTGGCAGAGAGGACTGGTGCCATGGTCATGGCGCCCCAGTTTATTCCCATGCCGGCAGGGCCGAAGGCGTCGGCGACAAGTGCGGGATATACGCCGAAGAGAGAGCCGTAAGCCAGACCGGTCAAGCCGGAGAGCCAGAAGAGGTGGTTGGGATCTTCAAGGTTGAGGGCGACGACCTGGCCAATGGTGAAAAGCGAGGCGCTGCAGACAAGCGTCCAGAAACGCGAGGCATTGTGGTGAATCAGCCAGTCCGAACCAATTCCCGAGGCGAGTCTGCCGGCGAATGATGCAAGCGAGAGTATGCTGACATGCATAAGCTGTCGCTTCTGGATGAAATCATGGGAGGCAGAATCATCGTAATGATGCCACAGAGCACGGGCATTATTGCCAATATTGTTGATCGTCATGAGACCAACGCCACAGAGCAGGGCGAGCATGATGAATAGCTGCCAGAACTTGGGCGTGGTGAACAGCGCAATCCCAGTAATGTTAGGGCCTGTGTCGGTGTCTTGGTCAGTTGCTGTGACAGCAGGTGTGGAAGAGCCAGTTGCGACGAGAGTGGACGCTTCGTCGATGCTGTCTAAACGATCGACCTTGTAAGACACACGGACAGTCACGATCTCAAAGCTTGTGGCGGCAATTACTTACCTTCTTCTCCGTCACTATCTTTACTACCGGACCTGTACTGGTTGCTGTCTCGCCTCACTCCTGAAACCCTTTCATGGGATGGCAAGGCTTGGTACTTTGTCCCTACCTGTGGTCTCGCGGTCTCCAGGAAGAACATTCCTGCGAACACCGACACAGTGGTTCCACATGCCAGAAGGCGCAGGTATCCTTCGATGTCATTTGGAAATGCCAGCCCGGCTACCGTCGTGTAGAAGAAAGCACTCAACCCGAAGGCACTCAAGGGAAACGCCGTGGCCGTACCTCTGTGTCGTGGCCAGTTGGTCGCAGACACTTTCAAGGCTGCGCTGAAAGCAGTACAGCTACCGACTCCAGTCAACAGACCAAAAAGACATAGCCAGCCGATGCCCCAATGATCTTCTGGTGTCCCGTGTGCATACGCGCTCTTCAGAGGAAAGTAGCCGAGTGCCAATGCTAGCACTCCAGCCAAAACACCCCAACGGGGTCCTCTGCGATCGATCAAGATGCCGCCGGGTATGCCCATGGCATACATACCAATGTTCCCCGCATTGCCAATCAGATTGATTTGTGTTGTGTTAAGTTGTAGCTTATGGGCGAAAGTGGGAGCCCATGCACTAAAAGCGTAGTTGGTCCCGCTGGACAAGGCAATGAGGGTTGCTGCTCCCACAGCCAGCAATCGGAGAGAGCGTTGATCGTTCTCGGAGTTACGCATGTTGGAGAAGATATCGAGTTGGTGGAGAAGGAGTTGAAGCTAGACACCGAGAATGAAGATTATAAGGAATGTCGCAGCCAATGCGTCAGATCGAATGTGGTATACTTTGGCTGGAAGCATAGGGTTGTGCGTGGGGAAGCCTTCAAGCCTAGTTGAACGCGTCACTGGAGAATGAAAAGAGAGTGAGCATGGTGAAGGTGTCTCACTCGAAGATAGAGACGAGTGTCATATAGTGCCCTATGGAAAGATTGCCTTAGCACCGTCTGTGAAGTTGGATGGTGTGGATGGATGGCGTGTCCTATCTATGGTCTTATCTTAGTGTATAGAGTGCATGCCTCAGGCACGATAGGCACGTGCCTGTCGCATGTGGATGCATGTCATGCATCTCAGGCTTCAGCTTCGCGACATCGCGACGGCATCTTTGCTTGCTGATCCTCAGTTCGTGCCATATTCGAAGCGTTAGTCACCTAGAAGGACTGGAAATGGGCGCCCTCCTCTCTTTGCCCTTGCTGGCAATCCCAAGTGTTGGGACAGTACGTTGCACTCCGCGCGTAGACCGGGTCCTATTGTTCGGCGACTGACTTGCACTTCTGTAGCTCGCAACATTCGCGGCATCATGCTGCGGCGCTGCTGTAAGTCCGAGAACTATGAGTCGCGTTCGTCGAGTCTGAATCGATCTGACCGTGTCCTTCGCAACAGACCTGCAGCGCCGTCTGCTCCGCCTGCGGAAAATGCCAGAACTCCATTGCCACTCGTATCGCATACGCCATGCTCCTTCTCGTCAACTCCCTCCTTTCCTGGCTCATGCTCACCAGCTGGGCGGTCAAGAAACTCCAGTCAGTCATGCTTGATTACGTTACACTGGACTGTGGAGGACAACAATGCTTTGGATTCGCCGCCGTACATCGGGTCAACTTCGCTTTAGGCGTCTTCCATTTCATACTTGCCATCATGCTGGTGGGTGTCAACAACTCAAGAGATAAGCGGGCACCAATTCAAAATGGATTCTGGGGTCCCAAGTTGCTTGCCTGGATTGGCTTGATCGTGGTCAGCTTCTTCATACCGAACCGCTTCTTTGAGGTCTGGGGCAATTATGTTGCTCTTGTTGGCGCAATTCTCTTCTTGTTACTCGGTCTGGTGCTGCTGGTTGATCTGGCACACACCTTTGCCGAATTCTGCATCGAAAAGATTGAGGACACTGACTCTAAATTCTGGCGCACCATCCTCATTGGATCCACTCTGGGAATGTACGTTGGCAGCATCGCTATGACGATAGTGATGTACATCTTCTTTGCTAGCTCCGGTTGCTCGATGAACCAGACCGCTATCACAGTATGTTTCACCACATCTGACCTCTAATACCGCAACTAATAATGACTGTTACAGGTGAACTTGGTGCTCCTTTTGGCCATCTCTGTCCTGTCCATCCATCCCATCATTCAAGCTTCAAATCCTCGGGCTGGTCTCGCACAAGCCGCGATGGTAAGCATTTACTGCACATATCTGACCTTCTCGGCCGTTGCCATGGAGCCGGATGATAAGCAGTGCAATCCTCTTGTTCGCGCGACCGGAACACGAACTGCAAGCACCATCATTGGTGCGGTAGTAACATTCGTCATGTGTGCCTACACAACCACTCGCGCCGCCACGTACGGTCTTGCGATGGGCGCCGGCAAGCCAGCTGGATACGGTCCGATCGCATTGGAAGAAGAAAATGGCGCACATAGTCTGGTCAGCACGCAGCCTTCTTCCCGCCGGGAGCTCCGCGCAGAAGCCTTGCGCCGCGCTGTAGAGTCCGGTGCTCTGCCTGCCTCTGCCCTGGACGAAGACAGCGACGACGATGACGAGGACTCGCCGAACGGCAAGAATGTTGGCGACGATGAGAAGAACGGCACGCAATACAATTACATGCTCTTCCATATCATCTTCATGCTCGCGACAGCCTGGGTGGCAACGCTGCTCACGCAGAACGTCGGCAGCGACAAAGACAGGAAGGAGAGCGATTTCATTCCCGTCGGGCGGACATACTGGGCGAGCTGGGTCAAGATCGTGAGCGCTTGGGTGTGCTATGGTATCTTCGGATGGACGCTGGGCGCGCCTGTTCTGATGCCCGACCGCTTTGAGTTTTAGTGTAGTCGGTTTATACTTTTTAAGTTGAAGCTTTTGCGTTTCGCTTTCTTGTGTAGCTTTACGGAATGTGCCTTTATCGCATGCGGTTTCTTCGACTATGTTCCAAGTCTAAGGCCGTGTAACGCAATCTCCAGACCGATGACTATATGTGCTGCGCTCAAGAGCGGCGATCGAACGGCACCGACAACATCATGCACATTTAAGGCTGAGAGTCGCAAATTACGTGACGATTGGAGAGGTCTGGTATCATTACATCGGTACTACTCATGCATGCTACATCGAAAAAGACTCGTAACTCTCAGCTTTCCTCCCTCAGCAGAACGTAGCATAGAACCCGCACCAGGTACAATCGCGTCAGGCGAATAGACAGTGCTGGATATCACAATGGTCGTACGGACTGCGGCCAAAGCGGGAGATTAGGCGGATCAGGAGGACTGAGCATTGATCGGTGGGTGGAGAGCGTTGGACATGGTATCAGTGGGTCGAGAGTGGCGCAAATCCGGTCAAAGGAATAGATCATTCCTGAGCAGCGGTTTACTTCTTTGTTGGGTACTTGTTCTTGAACAGATATCTGGCGGGTTTGGTTAGCACTCAGGAAAAACCCCCTATTTCGAGTTGAATTGATGACTTACTGCGAGAGGTAGAAGTCGCCAACAGCGAACAGACCCACAACACCTGCCCAGGTACCCGCGACTTTCCATGTCAAGGTTCCCTGCTGGTTCATGCGGTATGCGCCGATGCCGAGCAGACCTGCGATGGCAGTGATCGCAACAGCGTTGCCGATCACCACGGGGTTCCCCTTGTTCTTATCCGCCCAAGCTTCTGCCTCCTTCGCCTCCTGCTTGGCCTTCTTGCCGTCCGCTTTGGCCTCCTTCTTCACATTATCGTACGTCTTGCCGGCCTGCTCCTTGAACTTGCCGTACGAGTCCTTGGCTTCGGCCTCGAACTTCTGCGCCTTCTCCTCCGTGCGCTTCTCGAGCCGGGCGAGGTCCTGCTCGGCTTGCTCGGTGAACTCCTTGGCCTCTTTGGCGAGCTCGTCGGCGGCGGCGTCGGCGTCCGCTTCGGCTTTCTCGGCGCGCTCGTGGGCGAGCTGCTGGTCGGCGAAGGAGGGGATGGCGTTGTTGGAGGAGCCGGTTGATAGGGTGGAGGAGTTGATGCTTTGCACGCCGGAATTGTCGTCGTCGTGAACAATCTCGAGAACGGGATCGGGCATCCTGATCGCAGTTTGGTCTTAGCTGATGCTGCGCGCATACAACACTGGATGACGATGCGATGGACTTACTTCTCGGCATCGGTCTGCTTAGGGCCTTTGGCGGCCATATCGGCGTAAGACATGCTGTCGTCGTTGGGTCGATTGAGGATACCGGACACTGTGGCAGGAGATGGTGAGTTGGACGTTTTGACCTATGGTGATTGCTATCCAAGATGATGGCAGGGAGATGTGATACTTTTGCTGGACGAAGGTCTGGAGAGATCACAGTTCAGAGGTGTGATATAGATAATGACGAGACACAGGTGTTGGCGGTAAAGCGAGCGCGATAGCTTCAGTTTGTGCCTTGCTTTGTCTTTGCGCTCGCCCAGTGACTTCATCTTCACATGGTCCGAGCTCGATAGCTTCACGTGCCAATATTCGATATTTCCTCGAACAAGTCACGAGCCCATGTTCGGCATAAGACATTGTTCCTTGGTCGGAGCAAGAACACAGCAATCATGTCCGGCGGCTGGAATACCATAGAGAGCGATGCAGTAAGGCAGAGCCGCATGTTGGCCTCCCCATGTCCTTGAGTTTCAACATCAGCCTCATCACGCCACAAGCTCACTTTATGCGATCACCAAGCTGACCTATCGCATCTAGGGCGTCTTCACCTTCTTGATCGAATCGCTGGGCGTCAAGAATGTCCAGTTCGAGGAACTGATCTCCCTCGATCCAGAGTCCTTGCAAGAAATCAACCCCATTGGCGTCATCTTCCTCTTCAAGTACCCCACGTCCGAGAAACCTTCACGAGACAAGCCACTAGACGGCGAGTTCGACTACTCTGCTCTCGACCCCGATGCCGCCCAAAACGAGGACGATGAGCCCGTCTGGTTCGCCGCGCAGACCATCCAGAATGCCTGCGGCACACAAGCCCTGCTCTCGGTCCTCCTCAATAAAGCCTCCGCAACCGCCAGCGTAGATCCCGACAGCGATCGTATCGACGTTGGCTCCTCCCTCCGCGACTTCAAGGACTTCACCTCCGCCTTCCCCGCCGACATCCGCGGCGAAGCTCTCTCGAACTCCGACCTGATCCGTGACGTGCACAACAGCTTCGCGCGGTCATCGCCATTCGTCAGCGACGAAACGCGCATGGCGACCGCGGACGACGACGTCTACCACTTCATCGCCTACACGAGCATCAACAGCACGCTGTACGAGCTGGACGGGCTGCAAGCAGCGCCCATCCGGCACGGGGACGTGGGTGCGTGTCCGCCGGAGATCTTCGCAGATGCCGTGGTGCCGGTGCTACAGCGACGGATCGAAAGATATCCCGTCACGGAGATCCGCTTCAATCTGTTGGCGATGTGTGCCGATCTCCGGATACGTGCGAGGGAGCTCGGAGACCAAGAGATGTTGGCTAGGGAGGAGCAGAAGAGACGGGAATGGAGATGGGAAAATGCCCTGCGCAGACATAACTTTGTGGGCTTTATTGGAGAAGTGATGAAGGGTGTCACGGGCCAGAAGGTCAAGGATGGAGGGTATGACAAGTGGGTGGATGATGCAAAGGCCTCGACGCGCAAGCGAGTGGAAGACAGGCAGAAGAAAGGACACGATGGGGACGGAATGGATGTGTCGTAGTCGGAGCAACATGCTCAGACATCATGTGTTTGCGAGAACAAGATATTACTACCCTTCATGTACTATGATAATGATTTATAGACTAAAGCAATTGACAAGACAAGATGCAACATGAACTTTTACAGAGTTATGCTTTTCTTTGATTCTGTGAGAAAGCTAATTTACTGCTATCGAGAAGCAGCCAATCTACTTCTATACATGCCGACAGACATGGCGTCGATAGAATCTCGTGAACGTGATTAACGGCTGACCACAAAAGAAATGTCGTCCAAAAGTCATTGGAATAGGAAGAACGCCGCTCCCCATGCCTCGTGTGAATTTTTGCTTTCTGCCCGGCAGACCAGATACCCCTATCTGAACCATCGGAAGGAATGTGCCCTTTTCATTGCAAGACGGAGCTTTTTTGCTCTATCGCCATACACACGTCTAATCGTCCTCGTCAGAGAAGACCTCCTCACCACGCTTCCTGCGGGCCATTCGGTCCTTCTTCTTCTTGCGAAGCTCGGCTGAGGTGAGCTTGGCCTTCTTCTTTGTGCTCTCGATCTTGTTGCCCATGGCATCGAACTTCTCCTCCTCCTCTTCGTCACCCTTGAGACGAGGTCCAGCACCCTGGCCTTGCACCCAGTTGTGACCAGATGGTGTCATGCGACCGTCAACGACAGCCCACACTTCCTCGGTCAAGTCCTTGGTGAACTCGGCGGAGTGAGTGATGATGATGACACCACCCTCGAAGGACTTGATAGCCTTGGACAGAGCGCCCAGGGAGTCACGGTCGAGGTAGTTGGTGGGCTCGTCAAGCACGATCAAGTGAGGACGTTGCCATGAGCAGGCAGCGAGCACAACCTTGACACGCTGGCCACCAGAGAGACCACGCATACGCGAGTGAGAGACAAGCTCAGCATCAAGACCGAAGTTTGTGCAGTGAGCTTCGATCTCCTTGCGGACCAAAGGACGGAACTGACCGCTGGCAAGAGCTTCCTTCTGATCGACATCAGCAACCATCTTCTGATGGGAGACGATGAGCTCGTTTCGGGGAATCCAGGCGTTGTCCGCAGTCATCATAGGAGTCCACTTCTCGTTCTTGAGACCGATGTTGTCACCAAGGGCGAACGAACACTCGTATTCGTACGAGTTCTTGAACTTTCTGCGCGAGTGCACGCCGATGACACGACGCTGAGTACCCTCGATTCTGTAGATCTTGTCCATAGCCTTCTCATCCTCTTCGGTGACGATCTTGTTGGCACGGTCCATAGTCTCACGATCCTCACCAGTCTGGAATCGCCATTGGATGTACTCAGATGGGGTCTTGTCGAGGTGGTGATCGATATGTGCGAAAGCGTGTTGTTTGATGTAGGCAATACGGATGTTCTCGTGCTGGTAGACGTCGCCGACGGTGGGGATAAGTTCACCAGTGAGGACGTTGACGAGCGTAGACTTGCCAGCACCGTTGGGTCCGATGACAGCGATACGGGAGCCGAGCGAGCATTGGAACGTGACGTCCTGGATTTGTGGTTTGGCGGTGCCAGGGTACTGGAATGACATGTTGGTGACACGAACGATGGCCTTCGCCTTGGTCTTGACACCCTCGAGGAAACCGGGTTCTGGGAATTTGAACTCCATCTCCGAAGCGCCGAGCTCGTAGTAGGACTTGGCAGATGGCACACGGCGGACGAACTCGCTGAGCTTACCACGGTAGCGCTTAAGCTTGAAGCGCTCATAGTGGATGACGTGCTGAACGACGTTGTCCAAGAATTTGCTGTCGTGAGAAATGATGATAGATGTGCAGGGCGAGGAAGTGAGGTAGTCCTCGAGCCACTTCACGTTCTTCACGTCCAAGTGGTTGGTCGGCTCGTCCAAGAGCAGAATATCAGGCTTCTCGAACACGGCACGGGCCAACGCCAGCTTCATCTTCCATCCACCAGAAAGTGCAGTGATTACACCATTGATTTGCATCTCGACGAAGCCGAACTCAAGCAGAGTACTCCGGATGCTGTCTTCGCTCAAGTTGAGACCGGCTTTGTCCAACTTCATCTTAGTCCACTCGATGGTGGTCATCTCCGTGTCGTCAGAGTCCAAATCGTGCTCAACGTAGACGGTCTTCACCTCGCTTTGCTTGGGGAAGCCTTCGACTTGCTCGTTGTTGATGGCACGCATGAGAGTGGTCTTGCCGGAACCGTTGGGGCCGAGGAGACCGTAACGCTGACCACGCTTCAGGCGGAGGTTGGTCTGATTCAGCAGGATCTTGGCACCATAGGCCAAGTTGAATGTGCAGTTGCACAGATCCTCGCCCTCTTCCTCGTCAGGCTCGGCTTCGTTCTCGAGGACAGCACCTGGAAGAGTGCGCTTGCGGATGGTCTCGACAATTGCTGGGGCAGTGGCCTCGCCAACAACAGTGATCATGTACGGCAGAGCATTGAGTTTCCAAGTTGACTCCTCGGTTGCCTTCTCGTCAATGAGCTGACCACCGATCGCTGAAACGTACTCAAGGACAGGTGCGAATTTCTCGATCTTGTCCTTGTGTGAGCTGCTGAGAATGTCCTTCACCTTGGCGAGCACAGTCTCAATGTCACCATCGTGAGATACTTCGGGGATCTTGCCGTCCTTGACGTTACCGACGCGGACGAGGGTGTCAAGTGCCTGCTTCGTCTTCTCACGTGCTTCTGGGTCTGCAACATTGTCCAAGTTGTATGTGAGCTGGGGCATCAGCTTGGGCAAGAATGAGGCAACAATGTTCGGGTCCTCGACAAGCTTGCACATGTTGTCAACAATCACAGCGGACTTGCGCTTGATGGCAGTCTCACGCTCCTTGAGGCCACGCTCCAACAAGGGAACCATGATGGCGAGGGTGGGCTCATGGACGTCAGTGACGAATGTGGTGGCTCCAAGCAAGTGAATGGTCTCTGGGACGTTCTCAGGCTTAGCGATACACTTGATCAACTCTGGAATGAAGCGATCGATATCCCTGTTGACAATAAGCTGGCACACCTTCTCCATGGTGCCATATGCCTTCTTCTTGACTTCTGGTTTGGTATCCCACATGGCTTCCGAGACAATCGGGATGAGGTCGGGGACGCGGAACGCGGTTTGTGCTGGAGCGCTCTCGGCAAGAGCCTCGATACACTCCAGATCGGTCATCTTCTCGGGCCATTTCTGGGCGGTGCGAATGGATGAGATGAAGTGCGGGATAAGAGCCTTGACTGAGTTGGGGTTGACAGCCTTGGTGATGGCGAGCGCGGCGTTTTGGGCAGCAACCTTGACGGGCACCATCTTGTCGCCGACGGCGGCCAGCACCACGGGAAGAAGCACCACAAGGTATGGCTCAACGGCGGCGGAGACGGCGGCGTGCTGTGCGATGGCAGCGATAGCCTCGCAGGCATTCTGTCGTGCGTTTGCATCCTTCTTGTTCGAGAGCATCTTCTTGAGACCCTCGACGGTCTTCACTGGGGCGGCATCGGTCTCGATGTCGCCGTTGATGAAGGTGGCAATCTCTTGGGATGCCTCCTTCGCTTCATCGCCAGGCTTGCTGACGGAAAGCTTAGACATAAGCTGCTCAAGGATCTTGACAGACTCCTTGTTCTCTGCCTGGGCGGCGGAGGTGGCGGCCATGATTGCGGTTGTGTAGAGAGAGGGGGGTGGGTGAGGAGGAGGAAGGAAAAAGGTCCATCAGCGGTCAAGTTTTTTTCTATCTTATGGTGGGCTGTGTGGCGATCGAAAGCACGCTAAGATATGGATGGCTGCCTCAGGCTGCCAATCATAAACTCGACCTCCCACCCCGATCTCTTCTCCGACTACATTTGAGCGAGACATCATGAACCTCCAAGACCTCCTTCGGACCTCGAGATGTCCTTGACGTGTAAAACATAAATCTTCAATGCGATATGTCCAAGGATGGCTCATCGACGTGCACAAATCGTGTTCAACACTTTTCACCCCACCAAGAATAGACAGCCTGAACCCTGAAACAGGCGCTTTTCGGAACCGCATGTTCCTTTCCAAAATTCGCTCGGCGTCTTACGGCCATGTCAATTTCCACCACGGTCGGTAAAGTCATTGGATGGCTCTCTTGAAATCGACCACCGGACGCGTGCTGTTTCGCCAATGAAATACGACCGACTACATGCGAAGGATAGCATTGGACTCAGCAGCCTGTACATTGCTTGCCGAACAATCAGTGGATGTCGTCGATGCACCTAGCTGGCCATTGAATCATGCTATACACCCCTGCATACCCAGTACCCTAAGCTCTTCCAGCGTCCTGCGGTATTGTTGGTATTGCTGCGTCGAATTGGAGATCTGCTCTTGAGCCGCGTGCAAGCAGCTTGCATCCTTATATGTCATGGTGAAGCATTAGGCCCGACACTAAAAACAGTGGACTTCATTTGCAACCATCCATGGATGCTTGCAGCTCCCCGAATCACCCTACATACCTTATAAGCAGCCACATCATCTTGCTGGCTATGAACCTGCTGTACTCCGCACCGCAACTCAATATGCTCTACTGTTGTCAATCTGGTCATCGAGATGTTGTAAGAGCTGTTACGACAGATCATATCGAGGCATGCGCACTCCATCAAAAGCACCAATCTCAATGGTAAGAGGTGAAAGGAACATATCCTTTGGGACTCCTCATGTGGATCGTTCTCTTCAATGATCTGCTATGTTCATTGCATCATTCTCACCCTGAGGCTTGTGCAGGTAGCTTCTCTTACATTCTTTACGAGATATCAGCGTTCAGTTCTTCGACGACATCTGCAGCACGTCGGCCTCTTTTATCCTGCAAGACAGGCGCATAGGCTATATTGAACCCTTTGGCACATTTTCCGCCTATCTCGCGATTTCAATGGTCAGCTACAATTCTCGAAGCATGTGAGGTGCATGTGGTTGACTTACACGTCATGAACTCGCATCCGCCTTTCGGGACACCACAAGTGTCAGCAATCGTCTACACCACAGACGAATACACCCGTGAACAACATACCAATCTTGACAAAGATATACTGACACCATGGGCACTGTCGCGCACCTCGTGCAAGCAAGTCTTCCATCGTTTCCTGGTCCGGAGCAACATCATCTGGGATCGTGTATAGTCTGGTTCGTGCCATTTGGTCAAGTATCTTGTAGCGCTTGCGGTCTTGATTGCTGACCAGAAGCTTGATTCTCCCACTCGGCCAAGCGCTGTTGCATGCTGGACAGCCGATGTCGAGTAAAGCTCTGCTTTCTAGCTGTGCACTCAACGAGGCTTTCAAGCACTCCTGACACACTCGGCCGCCTGTGCCGTTGAGGTGTCGTCTGCACTCATACGGCAACAGCGAGATCTTGACGAAACGTCCAGCGCTCTTCGTTTCGCAGCAATATATGCACTCATACTTCCCTTGACCGCAGTGGAATGCTCGTTTCAGTAGCGAAGTGGATGGCTGATCTTCATCTCGCTTTCGTCGAACCACGGCCAGCACGAACAGAGCTGAGAGTAATGCTGCCATGTTCGCTTATGGACCGCAAGGGTTGCGCGTGCGGTCTCAAGACGATGGAAAATTCGCGCTTGAATCAGTGATGAACATGTCGCTGGGAACACAATATCATAATCCTAGAAAGTTGGAACACAGGTATCTCCCAGTTCTGAGCCGTGTCGAGGCTGAGCAGACATGAGCCTTAGGCGACTCTACATGTATCTTGTAGTGGAGTAATTCATGATGTCAAGCTTAGCTCTACAAGCTCTCAAGGATTTGACTGTCTGTGTGAATGACATGGTTTGTTATACATGGAACACACCCTGATCGTACCTAGTGTACCCTACAATATATCAAAGCAGGCATACTGTGACACCTAAAAACTCCCGTTCTTGACTATATGGAATGCTTAATAACATGGGCAGGATTGGGAAAATGCAATGGACTTGGCGGGACGCGCGAATACTCGAAGAGTTAGCTGTTTCACAGTCCTCGACGTGCTTCAATTCTCTTGGATAGTCCACTTTCATATAGGTAAATTGTCACTACCGTACCTAATGTTCCGAGGACGCTGCACTTGTCCACCGTACATCAGCTTTTATCCACGCAGTACAAGTGGGAGAGCTAACTCTACTCTTGTTGGTGACTCTGGTCGCGTATACACCCATAGTACCCTGCTTCGACGGCATCCTCAGGACAGCAAACTTGACATATTCAAGGTCGAGTTCGTCTCCAGTATTCATAGAGGAGAACTTGACCGTGATTTAATCTTCGATACAGATCTGCTAACAAGAGCTTCATCTACAAACATGTGCCAAACTCGCTCTTCCAGCTGTCTGTACGGATTGCTGGCGGCTTCCCATCATCACGACTGCTTCGTATGCACGTAGATTGCATACGCGAACGAAATATTCTGATCTACCCTTACTTCCGAGACCATCTACTTGCTCTTCTCCAGAACGACCCGGCGTTCTCTCCTAACGAGCATTTCGAGTTCTTGCGAGGAATGGGTGAGGCGGTCCAAGAACTTCATGCTAAGGATTGGGTCCATACCGGTATGTCCTCGTGTATCGATTGGACACAACATTGAGCTAATTTCTTTGGCGGTAGACATCAAACCCGACAATGTTTTGGTCGAATGGACATGTGACAGCGATGGCAATAACCAGGTGGTCACAGATGTAGCACTTGGTGACTTCGATATCGCTTGTGAACTGAAAGAGGGAGAGACTCGCATCACACCACATGCTGTCGGTAATGCAATGTGGCGAAGCCCTGAAGGGCAGACCGGTGTCTCTTCCAGGGCAACAGATATTTACTCGCTGGGACTAGTAGTAGGTGCTATCATTGAGTGGAGCAGTGACCGTGCTGATGCCATCGACAGTACATTTTCATCCTAGGAGCTGGAGACTTTCTTATCCTGAATAACTACCAGGACCTTGTGAAGGCCGCAATCACGCCGGAGCAAGAAGTGGTGACCCGACACTTCTGCTACTTTGGTCTAGTGCCAGAAAGCTTCTACAAGCAAATCGAGGATGACAAATGGAAACACGCTCTTCGACTGGCATCACAGTCGGCTGACGCACAAGTTGAGGAAAACCCAACGCTTAGAATGAGCTTCTGGGGACAGGAACTGGGCGAGACGGCGATGGACCTGCTCACGGGGATGACGAACCTGGATCCTAAAGCTCGGTTGACCATCGATCAGGTGCTTGAGCATCCGTATTGGAAAGAGGTTGCTTCCGAGGCATGAGATTCAGGGGTTTGATTTCGTGATTGCAGTGTCCGGTCAGCACCGTCAACACTGATCGATTGATGCACTCTGCTCTGTTAGTTGTGCATGTACCGTACCGTGCCAAGTTGGTAATGCCGTCACCTAATCGCGTTGTATCCACAAGTACGATCACATTATGTACCCAGTTGTCAAGAATGAAGTTCTGTCATGTTCGGATGGTACGTTTTCATGGTTGTGACGTTACCAAATCTTGGCCATGCCAGATAAGGTGGTGTAAGGGCAAAGGGAATAATGTATTTGCTAGTCCACTCAGTTCGAACATAGACGGTATACCATAACGGAGAGGACCCTGCAGTGAAGCTACTTGTCTGGATCTTCTTCATTATTCACCCCGATATGCTTCCTCTAGAAAGACTTGCGCTATAGTTCTTTGCTCACAAGGACAACCAGATTCTCGACTACCATCGAAAGACTTTTCAACGTTTGTGCTAAGGACCTCAGAGGAGCTGCTAGGTCCGCGACATTGCTCACAGAGCTAGCACTGCGGAGCGAAGTCAATCTTGGAGCCTTTGAGATTGCATTGGAGGGCTCTTACAAGGTCAAGTGCTCAGCAAACGACCCGACCATGGCGACATCGTGATCGAACTTGGCTTGAAGGGACGACGGCAGACCATGTAGCGAAATCGCATCATCGTTCGCCAACGACCAGCCGGTCGGTAGAGAGACTCGCTGAGGCGAGCGGTGGTCGGACTCGTCTTGGAGCCATCGGTCGATCATGAACGAGTGGCCGTGACTACTGGCAGAGTCTCGAACTTTCTCGGAGGAATGAGGGCTGTGTCTGTCGGAGGAGCTTCCAGCGAAGTCCGCGAGGGGCTGTTTGCTTCCAGCATCATCGTGAGCACGAGTAGTCATCGTGGGATGGTGAGTCTGGAACTCTATGTATATCACACAGAGCGGCAGAATTGTAATGTGTACGGTGCAAAGGTCGCATGGTGATGGCCATCAGGTTTTATTTGTACGTTGTCCACCGTGATAGAGACAGCCTCACAGGCCATAACCTGACAGTGATGTTTCGTCTTGCCGGCGTTGTCATGTTTGTTTCGTCACGCGAGATGATTCGGTCCATCCGCCACAAGCCAAGGAGAGAACATTGACGATCTTGCGCTTGAGACAAGTCGGTGCCATCCTTGTCAACCCAGAAAGTTGGTGGACTTCGCTCCTGCACGGCGAGAACGTGGGACCGCAAGCTCAGCCGGCCGAAGGGTACATGCAGCTGTGTCCGGGGACTGATTGGATGATCTTGCAGCGAGGAGGAAAGAGGAAAGAGAAAACATGAGCGAGGCGGACTCGATCTCAGGTATAAACCTCATCGAGGCGCTGCGCATCCTGGTGATCTTGGAATTCAGCTGGCTTCATTCAGCGCAACATCTTGTACCACATCGCCGCACCGTCTCCCAGCCACCATCAAGAATTCGTTGCCTTCAACTGTCTTCAGAACGTGGCACGGGTCGATGATGGCGTCCCCGGACCGCTCGTTCCTGATCGTCGGTGCCGGCGTCTTTGGCGCATCAACAGCTTATCACCTCAAGAAGAAACATCCCAACGCCTCGGTGACGCTGGTGGATCGACAGGCTTACCCATGCTCGCTCGCAGCATCGTGGGACTGGAACAAAATCGTCCGCGCCGATTATGGCGACATCTTCTACATGGAGAAGGCTCTCGACGCTGCCCGAGCTTGGAGATCCGACCCATTATATAAGCCTTTCTACCACCAAAGCGGGCTCGTAAACATTGACAACACCGGCCTCGGACGGAAGATGCTCGACAATTTCCTCAGATTAGGCGTAGACGAAAGCGAAGCAGCTCCGGAGATCCTCACTCCTGACCAATTTCGTGAGAGGTTCGGCACGTTATATACCGACACCGACCTCAACGATGTCACGGATGTCTACTTCAACTCGCGAAGTGGTTGGGCAGAGGCAAGTAAGGCGCTACGAGCAGTGATCGAGCAGGCCGTGACCGACGGCGTGAAGTATGTTGAAGGTGACGTATCAACGCTGGTCTTTGAGTCCAACGGCAGGTGTAAGGGGGTACAAGTTGCGGACGGCAAGTCACTCACAGCATCATCAATCATCTTGTCAACAGGCGCCGGCACCGCCAAGTTGCTTGCAGACAGCGCACCAGACAGGCCAGATCTGCACTCTGGAGACCGCATCATTGCTGCAGCTGTATGCACTGGCCAGGTCAAACTCACATCTCAACAAGCGCAGACGTTCAAGGATGTACCAGTACTCGTGCACGGCGTCGGAGAGACGATCGGTATAGTTCAACGACAGAATGTCTGAGCTAATATCTGCTAATGCTCCCCGCCAGGTGAGACTATGCCACCGACCCCGGACAACGTCCTGAAGTTCTGTCGGGATGTCAGCTTCAAAAACACGCACAAGGCGCCAGGCACAGGTGAGACGATATCTGCGCCGCCAGATGGCGCTGGACAAGGTCAACGAAGCCCAGCGGAGGGTATCACACAGGCTCTCTACCCAGTTCGAAACGGAATTTATGGGAAAGCAGCTCAAGATCTCGAATTCGACTCCTTCCGCGTATGCTGGTGAGCTAAACACCCTACATCTTCGCAATCGTTGTGTCGGCCCCTAACAGCCCAATAGGGATGGCATTACGCCCAACCAAGACTTCATCATTTCCTCACACCCTCGATGTGAGGGACTATTCATCGCTACCGGCGGCTCCTTCCACGGCTGGAAGTTCCTCCCCACCATCGGGACATACGTGGTGAGTCTGGTGGATGGAAGTCTGGATCCCGCGCTGCAGGAACGCTGGGCGTGGGACCGAGACAACAGCGGTGCTGCACATGGACAGTTGATCCCGCGCAAGGAGATGCGCGATATCGAGGGTGGGCGTACCAAGTTGTAGCTCAGAGCCCTTGTTACGGTTATGTTGCCTTCGGTCACAATCATGTCTTCTTCGGAATCCTGGCTTAGTATCTCTCAATTCATGGTAGACGCTTGAAATCATAGTAAAGCCTAGTGACAACGAGAATGTGGCACTTCTCTATTGTGTCTATTAGAGGGGTGGTTGTACCAACCCTGGGAAGTTGCCATTAGGCTGTCACCATGCGCAAATGGTGAAGGGTCTCAGTCCACTATACCATATACACATGGTCCATTGAAGCTGAGCTAGGCTGTCAAGAACACAACACTAACGGTAGACCAGAGTTCTCTGTCGATGCACTCATTTTCAGGTGGTAATTGTATCACCGTGCCCAATCATTACATGCGCTAGAGTAGCTCGAGGCTGGGGGAGGCAGTGAGCAGGCATCGGATCGAGTGAAAGTTGCCTTCATACCGTAGGTCTAAGTGAGATTACAGGGGGAGGCCGTCATCCGACAGGTCAGACAATACTGAACCAAACAGGTGGCACGCTGACTTGGTAGTCTAGTGCAGTCCATGGATAACCCTCTTATGTCTTTCCAGACCATCAATGCGGGCGAAGCCTGTGGTGTTTGTACAGCCAGGCACCTCGCACTTGAACCACTTTTCATGCCGTTGCAGATGTGCCCTATATACCCGTCAGTCGCGATTTGCACAGCCCAGATCTGGAGTCATGGACTCACCTGAAAGCAGAATTCCGTGGGAACACGGTCAAGCTTCCATCAGGCTGGACGCCCCCCTTGGTACACGCGAAGCCTTGTGGGCAGGTGTGGTGGCCGGTGCCTCGTCTCAACAAGTCCACTCTTGAAGGCAACTCATCCGTACCGGCGCCACTCGATTGGGGGTGCTCGTCATCAGGCCTGAATTCTGCAGACACGGGTACATTGACAGTCATTGGAGATGCACTGGACGCGCTTGACGCACTTGTGGCGTGAAAATCCGCTGACAAACCCGAATGTGTACGTGGTCGATATGCCATCAGATTGCTGACGTTCGGTGTTGGTAATCCGCTGTTGTCGTTCATCGGTACTTGAGGGCCTGACTCCCAGAGCGCCTTACACTCGTCGGCGGTGGAGCGCAGTTTATCGGCCAGAAGCCTAGGGATCGGTCAGTCGAGTGGAAAGGAGGAGGCTGGTCTGCAGTTGTACGTGACTTCAGCATCGCGTGTTTATCATCCAAGTAGTCGGTCGTCTGCATATCGCGCTCTTCCGCGAGAGCCGTCGCTTTATCACTCACATATGCGACCATGGTCTCGCCATCTGCGATGCGAGTGGCGAATGAGGAAAGAATGCAGAGAATGCGCACGATGTAGTCTCCTACGTCCGCCAGCAGGCATTGCCGAGCTGCACGCCATACTGATAGGCTGGCGAAGACACCTGGAAGTTCGGCCTCAAGCAGCGTATCGATCCATGTTTCCTCCTCGCCGATGCCGTGGAAAAAGCGAGCGGATGATCTGTCCATGGGATAGGTAAGCGGCGGCAGCGGAGTCGTGGAGGAAAGAGGTAAGAGGAAACGACGTTTCGTCCAAATCACCCCGTTTCAGCCTCACGATACATCACTGTACGGCCCCGCGCAGGCCCATGCAGCTCTATCTTGGGTATCTTTGGCCTGCTTGTTTCCTCTTTCCTCCAGGACGGCATGCGTGGCATCGCTAAAGCTGCGTCTCCCATTGGCGAAACGACCGAGGTACATCGTACCCCCCTGCTTTACCTCACAAGGTGTCTGCACTGCCAGGTACCTCTTGCGAGGATGCGGGGCCTTGCACGCCGTGATGAAGAACAGCGGCGATGTAGGATGCATATATGCGCGATTCCAGCGCTACCTTGGACTCCGAACTCAAAGCTGGATTAGCACGATTAGATCCACCCAGCAAGAAAGAACGAGCACGAACCATGGACGCGCCGTTCCGCATCGTGGAGTCCAACAAAAGACGCCGCAGATCATCACATCTGCATAGCACGCAAGCTCCTTCGCATGGACAGATCCATGAGCATGAGTGGGCTCTTCGCGGGGACCTGCAACAGCGCTTGATCGAGCTCGACTTCGATGACGAGATTGTGACAGGCGATTCTACTTTTCAGGTGTTCAATAGCCTGGATGTTGTTGCGGGCAATGGAGATGTGTCGGGAAGCAAGAAACGGGGTTCGTAGCAGGCGCATCAGAAACAGACATTCAATGTCGTACTTACAACGTCCTAGTAGCGCTTTCACTCGAGGTTGCGGAAGATGAAGAGTCCTCGAGATGGTTCGCCGCGAACTTTCCCGAGCTATCTCCCATGATTCCGCAAGTAGAGCAGCGTCATGTGGATATCGAGGCACCAAATCCCTTCTCGGACCATGATGGCGTGGCGAAACATCCCCGATCTCTCCGTGTGAGCTTTACTCCGGCACTCTCTACCGACGGAAGCGTTGATGGCCTCATCAAGGTTCGATTCCAGAAAGCGCAGGAGAGCAGAGACAAGAGCGCATTCTTGTCCCCGTTCCGGCGTGTCGGCCGCGACATCAGGACAACATTTCCAGCTTCTCAAGAATCTTCACCGCCGCCCATTTGCGATCAGCGTAATGTCGAGTCCGGCTTCCCTACTGCAGTGTCCAGACTGCCCAAAGACTTTGGCCGAGGACTCCGACTTGGCCTGCAAGATGCTCGATTATGGAGCTTCTGTGAGTTTTTGACTGATATAATCATGCGCTTCAACCATCGACCGAAACTGATGATCAGATAGTCATCGTTGGAATCTGCAGTGGACGAACCCTTATCGATTCCGAGAACACGTATTACAGAGAGATTGCTCCCATCGCGTCCAGGAGCGAGTGCGTCAAGCATGCGCTCTTGGCACTAGCTTCCACGTATCTACTGGACTATGAGCCAGACAAGCGCCTCGAAGCCCGAGCAAATTTGCACCACAAACGCGCAGTACAGCTGCTTGGAAAACTACTGAACGATCAAGAGACTTGGCAATCGGGCAAAGAAGATGCGATTCTCGCGGCAATATCGCTGCTAATGCATAATGAGGTGAGAGCCGCCATAGCGCTGATGATCTTAGTATCCATGACATTGCCCTGACGTCGCCTAGAACGTCAACTGGGAACTCACCCGCGCTGCAGAACAATTGCCAGTCTGGTATCGTGGTTCCCTCATGGCCGAGACGATTCTTGCAGCTTCAGATCCCGGTTACAGATATCACGCACCTTGTAATGTGCAGTGCAATCGTGCTCGGCTGCAACTGGGAAACGGAGTGGGCTTGTTCAACATCATGAGTGCTACGGTTTCCCCTTTTAGCGGCGTAGAACAATCCTGTCCATTTTCATGGCTTTTGCATGGCTCTGAGCGCGAAACGCGAAAGATCGTGGGTCTGACAGGTCTGTCGCCGAAATTGATGCACACTTATGCTCAGACCACCCACTTGACGGCGCGCTTTTTAAAGGTTCGACGGACTACAGGAACAGGCTCGAGCGGACGGGATAGCTGACCAATTGACATAGGATCCAACCTCGATCGTCGTCCCTTTGGTCGGCAAGGCTATAGAGGACAAATTACATGATTTCTGGCAATGGTCCGATCTTTCAGAAGGCTACGCCTCATCGCAGGAGCTCATCGGGTCATGTGAGCTGGACGTTGATGGCAAGATCACCACGGCTGTCAAAGCAGTGGAACTAACGGCCGAGACATATGTCGCCGCGGCGCAAATCTATCTGCATTGCCGGCTGATGAGGTACGTGGAGTCGAGAAAAACTTGTATGGAGCGTCGATCTGACCCATCATATAGGAGAAGTCGCATGCACCCTGTTGTGCGAAGTATCTTGCGAAGGCTTCTGCAGTATATCGCTTGGCTTCCAAGCTCGGGACCGCTGTTCACCGCACAGGCGCCGCTCTTCCCCGTCTTCGTCGCTGGTATAGTATCGATCGACGAAGCCGATCGCGAGGTGATCAGAGCCTGGTTCATTCCGGTGATCTGTGGAGCACGAGGAGTACGTACTGGCTCATGTTGCGTACAGCACGTACGGTGTAGACCTAAAGATACTGATTCAAGCACTACAGAACGTGCCACCTGTTTGGAGAGCCACTCAGACCTTGTGGCAGTGGCTGGACGCCCATGAAATCATCAACAATGCCGACGCCGCGCAGAACGATGATGCGCCAACACGAGATTTGCTGGCTTGGTGGGAGCTTGCGGTAGAGGAACTGAGCCGCAACGAAGGGCGGTTGAATCTAGCCTAGCGAACGACAAACTCGGGTTGGAGCTGCTGGCGGGACAGGGCTTGAGCTGTAATTCTTGCATCTTCAGACCGCGAACATTCCCCGGCGGATCACCTTTTTCGTTGTCAATGCTTCGGGCTGTCATCCCGGACGTCTTCTTCTGAACAGAGCAGGACTGCTTCCAGCCCCCTCTCACGTCCGTCCTCGATATACGTAAAGTACGTCTCGCTCCAACACGCTCCCTTACGTTCTGACCCTATCATGACCTCTTGTCTATCCATAACGAAAGAACCAACTGTCGAGGGACAAGACAACGCTCGTCGCAGGTAAGCGCGACATCGTGCAGTGTAGTGTAGTGTAAGTGCACATTCGACATCGGTCCCCGGCGCCTTCTGCGTTCGTGGACTCGGGACCGAACTCCGGGTCCCAATATTAGTATAGATCTTGAAGTTGGAGACTTGTGATGAGGTTATGTACATGCATATTTCTAGGTAGAGGCTCTCTGAAAGTCCCGGCAGTATTACTACTCAGGTGCTAAGCAACTCCTGGTAAAATTCCAAGAATGAATCGAAGATTCTGATTACTACATTACGACGACGCTTTGCGGGCATGGCATAGTGCTGCCGGTCACTTCAGGTCGGATTCATATCCTATCAAATTATGGCCGATGTGGAAAAGAAGATATCAACAAGGTTGAAAATTACGGTAGGCTGATTATGATCTCCAAATTCTAAGGCGCTGTACAAGAAAGTTTCTAGGTAATTGAGGACCCCCAACACCCACGTCTCATGATGGGAGGGAGGAAAGAAGGAAGGCACTCTCTATGATGTAAGGACATCCGTCCGACGCTTGAAAGACAACAGCAGATCGTCCATGGGAAAGATAGTGGCGAAGACCTTGATGTCTTCACTGGTCGGGGTGATCTTGTGCGTCCACTCGAATTCGCTGGTGAGCATGTGAAGCATGAGCATCAGGTTGAGCACGGCGTACACCTGGCCCAAGCAGTAGTGGGGGCCCGTGCCGAAGACGAGCCAGTTCTTGCCCTGCTCTTCGGCGTTGCCGGACACCCATCGCTCGGGGTCAAACTCGTCGGGCTTGGGGTAGGCTTCTGGGTCGTGAAGCGAGAGCCAGGTCGAGGGGATGATCATGGAACCTTTGCGGGCAACGTAGTTGCTTTCGGGGATCGGGAAGTCCTTCTTGACGAGGTATGGGACCATGAGTACGGGTGGGCGGTAGCGAAGGGTCTCCTTGACGCATGCACGGGTCCATTCCTGTGATACACGTCAGATCTTGCGGATTGAGTAAGGTTTTCGTGAAACATACCATCTTGTCAAGGTCATCGAGGGTGACTTCACGGCTTGGGTCCGGGCGAATCATCTTTGCCTCGTCGCGCACCTTCTGCAGCACCTCCGGTCGGTCGGCCAGCAGCTGGAGTAGCCAGGAGCATGCACTGCTGGTGGCGTCTTGGCTGGCGAAGAGGAAGGTGAAAACGGTCATGCTGATCTCCAGATCGGTGAACATGCGCAGCAGTTGCGCGGGCTTCTCCTCAGCCGGCACGGTCTCGCCCTTGGCGATCCTCTCTCGATACCGTTCCGAGGCGAACATTTGCTCCACCCACCGATCCATGATACACTCGGCCTCGGCGCCCTTCTGCCTCATCCTGACCTTAGCCTTTGCGGCGCAGTTGGAGAAAGCCTCCAACACCTTGTCCGCAGCCTTCTTTCCGTACCAGGTGCGAGTGAAAGGGACGATGATCGGGAAGTTGACCAGCTCCAACGCCGCAGTGATGTTGTAGTAGTCATCGGCGATCCGCTTGACTCCTTCGCGCGACATGTAATGACCCACGAACGTCCGGCAAGACACAGCACACATGACCTCGCGCATCATAAACACGAACTTCTGCGGCTCACCGCCCTTGCTCTTGGTCATCTGCAGGAACTCCTCGAAGTATTCGCGGTACACCTCCTGTTGACCGGGCAGGTATGACTCCAATGCCTGGCGCGTGAACAATCCGTTCAACCCCTTGCGGTACTCGACATGCTCTTTCCCGTCCAAGAAGACCCAGTTCTCCGGGCGCAGCAGCTTATGCGCAACATCCACGACACACGGCTTGACGTAGGCGGGGCTGTTGAGCACCTTTCGCGCCATGTCGCGGGTCGATGCGATGACGACGAACTTGTGGAAGACCGACACGCAGGACAGCGGCGCCGAGACCCATTTGGCGTAGTATTTGCCGAATTCAGGATTGACCGATTCGAGAAAAGGACCGACGAAGGGGATCTTCCATGTATCGCCGGCGATTCCGGCCTTATACCGTCGGTAGGAGACTGTTGCGATGATGTCTTGTTAGAAGTGCTGCAGATGGAGGATAGAGACACTCAGCATACTTTGATCGTAGACCACTGCGACAGCAAGCAGCGTGAAGAGCACCGTGAAAACGCCGACGTTCTCGAAAAGGCTCGCAATGGTTCCGGCACTGATCGCTGTGGCGAGCGGACTCGAGTCGGCGAACGGGGTTGCCGTAGCATTGAAACCAGTCTCCATGACGGACGCCATTGTCGAAGGTGCAGCGACACAGTTCACCTGCGTCCGATGCTCTTTCGGTCTGGCAGTCGACTGTGGAAGAGAAGATCGGGAGTGAATCTCGAAAGGAGGAAGCAAAGAAATGGAGTTCGTCAGATAACAATATAAAATCGAACCACCAAATCTCAAGCGTCGGCTGTGATTGGTGGATCTGGTCCCTGAGCGGCGAGGGACGTTGTGGGGTCCCCGTTGCGGCGCGAGAGGCGGGAGTCCTTCGGAAGTTCTGCAGGCTCAGCAATTAATAATGCTGGGGTGACGAAGCAGAGATGAGCGACAGCACAAGGTAGTCAATGGTGATGGCAATACTCGATGAATATGAATCGTATCATGGCTATTGAGAAGTAGTTCTCATTGATTTTGATTTTTGGTATCGTAAGTATCACAATCGTCATATGCACAACTCATGATTCAGGATAAAATCTCCACCCACGTCCTCTGAAAGCCTCCGCTGACTAGCCTTCTCACGCGACGCTGCCACGACGCTGGTCGTTGCCGCCCTTGACGCGGCCCAATCCCACCATCTGACCGAGTTCTCGCCAGAAGCCGACAGGTCCGGAGTAGAATGTGGCTTCGTAGGCGTCAATAACGGGACGTTGCCAGACAAGATCGGCCTGGCTGGCGGGGACGAACTTGGTGCGGTGGACGAGCTTCCAGAACACGAAGAGGATGGGCGCGAGGAGTAGCATGGTGTAGTAGGTGAAGAAGGAGTCCACGGACCAGGGGATGAACGAGGAGTAACCGTAGCAGCACACGATGGTGACCATCCAGGCGAGACCGATGTATGCGCTGTATGGCTGGAACCAACCACGGTATGGGAGGGTCTCGCGGTCAAGGCCTTGAGCTTTACAGGCACGGTAGAAGAAGATGTAGGTGATGCAGATGTTGATGTAGTTGATCTTGGTTGGCTTGTTAGTCATGATCGGCACTGACAAGAGGACCGGCAAACTTACAATGCCACCTGCAGTGACAAGGTTGAGCAGCCAGGTCAAGACCTTAGCGGAGCTGTTCGAGAGCGAGAGGAAACTGAGGCAGGGGAAAAGGAGCACTGCCAGATGGTTAGCGCCAGACTCAAGCCATTTGGGCAAAGCCAGACATACCGATAGCAAAGCAGTAGATTGGCACACCCGTCTTCGTACACTTGGTAAGGATTCGGGGAGCACGGCCTTCAAGCGCCATGCCGTACAAGCTTCGGGTCGAACAATAGGTGTAAGTGTTACCAGCGCTGAAGATCGAAGTGACTAGAAGCGCGTTGACAATGTGCGGGAACACAGACACTCCAAGGTTTCCCATGGCAATCACGTATGGCGATGCGGCGGCTCCAGCTCCTGGTGTGTCACCACTCAAGATGCTGACAAGTGTTGGATCGTTGTATGGAAGGACGATGCCGACGCAGAGCGCGCCGAGGATAAAGAAGATGCCGAATCGCCAGTAGACGGTTTTGAAGGCGTTCTTGATGTAGATTCGTGGTCGCTTAGCTTCGGCGGCGACCATGCTGAGGTATTCCGGACCTACGAGTGCCAGGCGTCAGTACATCGTCATCGGAGATCAACGCTCAGGCCCCAGCGACGAGTAGCTGGACTTTGAAACCAGCCTCTCTCACTGCTGAATACATCGATAGATCGGGTGACTTACCGACAACGACGAAGCTAGCGGTCCAGAGGGAACCGAGGAAGCCCTCGAAGCGTCCCAGGGTGCCAGTGGTGATGTGCTCGGCGAAAGAGCCGGGGTTGGACCAGTATCGGAAGCCGTAAGCGTCATGGTGGGGGTTGCCACCAACCATAGTGATGAAGGTGAAGGCGAAGAGCATGAAGATGAGGATGACCTTGCCGCCGGACAGCCAGAACTCAGCTTCACCGTATGCCTTGACTGCTAGAATGTTCAATAGACTAAATGTTTCGTCAGTATTTGAAGTCGCTTTGGAGGAAGTCGCGTGTGGGATGTCGCTGCGTTTGGCAAGAGCACAAGGCTCCAAGAATCAAATGTCAAGGTCAGTCGCGCTGGGAAAGTCGCATGGGGAAAGAGGTCGCACTGGGAAGTTCGCACTGAAAGAAAGTCGCACTGGGAGTCTCACGCATAAAGAATGATGCAAGCAACCGTTGGAGCCCATGCCGGGATGTCGTCACGCCAAAAACCGAGGACAGATGTCAATGCGGTGATCTCGAATGGAATTAGAAGTGCTTCGTAGAGAAAGACTGAGAGAAGGTCATGTCAGTAGGTTCCCTGCATCGAGAGGTTGGAGGGCAGACGTACAGTTCCAGCCAGCCATGAATCCGAAGGCCTCGTCGACCCATTCTCCAGCGAGGCGGATGAAGCCTCCGCTGACAGGCATGAGGACGGTCATTTCAGCAACGCAGTTGTTGACCAAGGCGAGAAAACAGCTGTAGATAGCGAAGGCGAGGAACAATGAACCGGGACCACCAGCGTGGAGCCCTCCACCGATCGAGACGAAGAGACCCGTTCCAATACTGCCCTTGAAGGTGTGTTAGCTGGATTGGAAGCGTGGTAGAAGCTGGCTGAGCACGTACTCCAATGGCAATCAGCTGAATCTGTCTGTTCCCTAGCCGACGATGGAGCTGGTCTGCATTCTCGGAGACGACAACGTCGCCGGCCTCCTCGGAGCCCCTGTATGTAGGCACACCATCGTTGACCGAGTATGTGTCGACAGACTTTTCAGTCTTGTCGAAAAACCCCATGATCGAGTGCTGCTATGAACGTATCGGTAAAGGACCGTGAAGGGAGATGCGATCTTGTCGTGAAGTGTCCGCCCAAAGACGCAATATATGAGAAAGAAGCAGAGGAGAAGCCACGACAGATACTGGCTGGGCAAGATGCCTCTTCTTGTACCATTGCGAGGGCCATGTGGGTAGCACGCTCCGTGCAAGCCCAGCCTCGTGGCGATTAGAGTGGTCGCATGCACAGCGGTACCGCTGCACGAAATGGGCGCTCGTCCACGCGACAGTGGTCGTCGAAGGCCCCACGCCAACAGACTTGGCGACGTTGGCCGGTCCCAGTCCAGCCCCGAGCTCTAGAAAGCCGCAGGCTTCTAGTCGCCAACGGACCTGATCTTGCCTTGGCTCTCGGCAGAGTCTCCGGGTTTCCGTCGCCCTACAAAGTCCACGACCTGATAGATCGAGTTGAGATAGCTTATCATGTATATGCGCCGCGAGATAGGCGTCGTGCATCTGCACAATCGTTTTGCTGTTGCGGGCAATAATGTCCCATTGAGGCTGAAAGTACACGCACGCTGGTCTATAGCGTACACCAACCTCGAAAGATGTCCTGATCGAGGCCCTCGGCCATCGGCGAACTCAAGATTGCATTGTGTCCCGCTTCTTTTTGAGGCTAACACAGATGAAGGCCCACGATATGGAATAGTCCCATGCATGGCGGGCGTCCCTGGACACATGGACTGTGGATGGAAGAAAATTCTATCTTTTCGCGTCGTTTGTCTTTACGCTGAATGCTTTTTGTTTACGATGAATTTCGCGTTTGATCTTGATTCTCGAGCAAGATTGATCTCGTCAATCGTCGGAGGCATTGTAGATCACTCTAGGGTAGACACTACAGTGCCCCATGAGCCAGATTGTTGTTTGGCACAGTGACGCAAGTAGAGTGGATCTGTGGCGAGCTAAGACGATTCTCGTGACTAAGTTACATGAAGCAGAACGACACATCGACCCTCTTGGGCCTAGTGGAATAATGTATAGTGTCTATGCGATGTCACTGCAAGGTCGAGCCTTGTGCTGAGGCAAATGATCAATTTTTGGAAGGACCAATTGCTGCACGTGAGTGCTCTGCTGGGCTACGAAAATGCTGTACCGGCCGTCCTCGAACAGTCGTGTCATATGGCACAGCTTGGACAGAAATGCAACAGCTGAGTTGGTCAATACTATCGACCAAATCCGAACCAACCTTTCTTCTTCTGCTGCGGTTCTTCATCAGCTCCGTTGCTCATCTTCGTGTCAACGCCAACAGGCGCTGTTCTCACAGTGACAGCTGGCTTGTGCCCAGGATAGTCGATGTAATTCCATGCCAGATCATAGAACAATGGCTTGACCGGTACCGGCTCGATCCTTGGTGGGTAAGTGACCAGATTCTTGACATCAACATACGTGCCTGGCGTGGGGAACTCATGTAGCCTCTGCACAAGGGGTGCTGCGGATGTCATGTGTTTAGCCGCTGCGACTGCTGCGTTCTCCTCCAACTTATGCATCTCGACCAGTGCGTGCGAGCGGGAGAGTTGAGAGGAGATGTGCGACTTCATCCTTCCTGAGGCAGAGCTCAATATGTGAAGCGTAAGAGGAGCATCTTCGTCCGTGCTCTGAGAGGTGGGAGAGACTTTCGAAGCAAGGTCTTTGGCCCGCTGCAGCAATGCAAGAGCATTGATGTGGTTGCCCAGCAGAGTATGCGAGTAGGCGATGTTGAGACACTTTAATGCGCGGAAGTAGCTGACGCCGGAGTCGAGCTCAGCGACAAACTTGGCATCTCGCATCGCGCCACGGACTTCCTTGATGGAATTGATGCTTTGGATGGTCGCATCATAGAGAACAGTGCGTTCTCGTAGACGTGCTAGTCTGCGTCCGCGGGGCTCCTCCTTGTCAGGGTACTCCGTTCCATCCTTGCGTAGACGCTTGACCTTCTTCTGGATTTGAGGTTCGAAAGTAAGACCGTCATGCTCGCCGATCAATACACGGTTGCGACCTACACGCCAGCTGACCAAATCGTAATTCAGGGCTAGACTGGTGACACGAAGGTCCTGCATACGTGAGTCGCCCTCGTCGACTTTCTCTTTTTCGAGCTCATCAGTAGCGTGCTTGGTAGCATCTGCTGCATCACCAGAGGCGATAAGAACATCGTCGTAAGCAGCAGCCTTGTCTCTGGTTGACGCTGTCTGGTTGCTCAGCAAGTAGGATCGGAGCTGGCTTTCAGCGACAGCTACATTGGCTAATGCTTGGCCGATCGAGGCATCCGCAAGATTGGCTTTCCTTCCTCGCCAAGTGACGCTGGTAGGGGCATCTTGCGCGGAAGACACACGTTCCTCTTCTGTCTTCGGTTGTGGCTTCTCCTTGAAGGCATATGTGTCCAGCTTCTCCACGGACTGAACCAAGTTCGCATCATCATTGGGGAAATACCTCCTCGCGACGGTGGGTATGGCGATCGTGCGAGAAAGATGAGCCTGGTATGCAGCATACCGGATCGTCGGGTCTATAGTGTTCGTCAAGATGTCCTTGTAGACGTCCTTTTTGTCGTGCTCGTACAACGCAGCATAGATCACTCTGGCCTCGGAATAGAGCTGCAAGCATTTCTTCCATTTGCTCTCGCCCTTCTTGCTATCACCTGATCGTTGCCCTTCCGACTGCTTCTCGAACTCCTCCGTTCCAGACATGTAAGACTGGTACGCTCGCGCCTCCAACAGATCTTGCTCCTGAGCCTTTGCGGCGGCATCTTGCAGCAGACCGACGAGCTCGCGAGCCAATTTGGCTGCTTTGTTGAGCCTTGAGATTATGTGGCTCCTCGTTGAACCAGTGATCCCGCTGCCTGTGTCCTCTGCCGCATGGGTCGTTTTGATGTGCATGGCATGTGCCCAAGCCCGTTCCGCGGTCAGCAGCAGCAAGTGGACGAACTCATGGTTGCTGCCTACGTCCTCGGCGGTGATGCTCTTCTTTGTAAACTTTTCTCTTTTTGGCGTCGCTCTACCTAGTCGCTTTCGTGTCGCCAGAAGCTGGCGGGAGAGTTGTGCGCGGTAGGAGTTGTAGTCGCCGATCAGGAGTGCCTCACGGTGAGTGGCAACGAATTGGGTGACGTCCATGTCGGTGTTTGCTCGGTATCGCTAGCAGAGCTGTGGTGCTTGTGCTTGAATGTGTTGCTTGCGAAGCACAATCCGACAAGCGTCGTGCAGCATGTGGTGGTGCTCCAAATGTGGGCTATTGCGGCGGGGTGTGCCGCCAAGATTTCGAGCATACCCAGTCCGATCACGACACCCACCATCGACGAGCAATGATATATATAACACATTTACTTGGGCACCTGTTAGCAAGCATTGCAATGATGATCTATTATGACTCTCACGCAATGCTCAAGCACGGTGTGGATAAAGGCGCGTCACTGAAGATCGTCATTGCAGCCAACGGACGCCTGATCTCATCAGGTCACCATTTCACAGATGTCTCTGCAATGATGTTGTAACGACACAGCATCCACATTGGATACAGTACGAGTAGGCAAGATGGCAGCGGTAGTCTCATATCAAGAACAGCTCTCACGAGTCAAGACATGTGAAAACGTCATAAGTTGAATAACCGCAATCAATGCAAACCCATCGGACCTTCAACGCAAGGTCGATTTGGTGTTCGTACATGTATATGTCATGATGCTCTATCATGACCACACCAATCACCTCGAGAAGATGATCATCGAGCCGTCGCACTTTCTCGAGGCAGTTGTGCTGGATGTAGGTTCGATTTGAGGCCATCTCGTGTGTGGTGTTATCGCTGCGCATCGCTATCAATGTATTCATCTCGCCGTCTTGCAGAAAATGGTCCAATGTATCGGTCGAACACTGATAACACAATCAACCACCTCTGCCTCTTCCATGCCCACCGCGTCCACCACCACGGCCTCTGCCTCTGTCGCCACCTCTTCCTCCCCGGTGATCACCCCTGCCTCCTGCTCCGCCACCTCTGCCTCTTTGCGCATGGCCTCCACTCTGTTGATGTTGGGCCTGTTGCTCCTTTACGATATCGACTATCTCGTCCGGGACACGTAGGTATTTGATCTAGCACATCTTGTCAACCCCAGGCCTTGAGCACACCATCCGGCGCAAGCTCTCTTGACCAAGATAGACTTACATTGTTCCCTCGAACATAACACTCCGGTAACCGAAAGAACTTGTCGCCGTCCGGACTGGTCTGCACGACTTCTTTGAGAGTCAGGTTCATATAGGTGTCGCAAGCGACGAGGTGTCCGTTCAGAGTTTCGCCATTCTTGAGCTCGACAAGCATGGGGTGGCCCTGCGCGGCAGTGAGCAGGCCGAGGGGAAGCTACATGAGGAAGAGGAGGCGTTAGTCGGAGACTGGTGGTTGTGAGCAAGAGCACAATTTGCTATGAGGTGATGATCCTGACTCACCATGGTCGAGTTCCAGTTGAGATGCGATTACTGGAAACGTAGAAGATGACAAAGATGTCGAGTTGTTCTAGGCTATTGCATGTTGCTCAAGTCATGTATGGCACATGATGTATGATAGAATGGTACAGTGCAAGCGATGATGTTGTTTCGAGCTTAGATGCCCTATTTGGTGCGCCGTAGCTCCTGCGCCGAATTGTGTTGCCTCAGGACAACCTGACTCGACCGGCGAAGGATTCATGACAAGTGGGCTGAGGCGGAGCAGTTATTCTGCTGCCTTGGAACCTCAATCGCGTTCTCACTCCGTTTCAATGACCGTCGCGAGCTTTTCGAAAAAGATCTTGTAATACACAGCGCCTCTGGGGAATATGTGAGCAGGGCAGCTTCGCATTGCTCGACATGCGCCATTTCCTCGCTGTTGTCTACACCCTGGCGCCGTTCCTAACAGCGGCGAAGCCAGTACCCAGGGCACAGTATACAGCTCCGGCCAACAGCGAGCAGGACGAGACAATCCGTCCAGGATTGCTTTCTTCCACAAGTATGTTGTGAAAGCAGAGCACGGAAACATATCAAGGAGAAGAATGCTAACATATATCTGCCTGTGTACCTAGATATTGAAGCTGCCTACACTACACTCGCTATACCCTGGACATCCGCCCAAGCTGACGACGCTCCTCTTGTAAGTTCCACCTGGCGACGCGTACCTGCCAAGCCGTGCCTATTACTTCCTAGAACTACTGTATCACTTTGCATTGAGAATATGATGGTGCCTGAAATTGTGACCTAACATACGTTGCTTGCCTCAGGTCTTCAACATCCAAGTCAGGCACACCACCGACGCCCACTTCTCGGATGTCATCCTGAACGATCAATCGATCAACGTGACGTGGGACGACTTGAGTCCGGCTCGTTCGCTCAGACGGCTAGCGGTCAACGACTCTGAGAACGTCCAGCACACAGTCGATGTTCTGTCCAGAGGTATCTGGACCCGATTAACCAAGCAGTCAGACGACAAAAAATCATTTGTGAAAAGCAACAAGCAGCTTTTGAGCTTCGATATTGTATCTGTGGACGACCAGGAAGGCAGTGGTGCTTTCTTCGAACTCGAACTCGATCCTGCGGCCGCTTCACCATTGAAAAGTATTGTTCAAGGACGTCGGTCGAATACTGTAGCGCCTGACATGGCGTCCAACTCATTCGCTTCTACGCCACCCTCGCTCTCAGATGACGACATGCTCCACAACAACGATGAAAAGAAAGCTCTGCTGTCAAAGATTACTGACTTCGACTATGCCCAGGAGGCCAGAGAACTGCAGTTGCTGGAGAGAGAAGCGCAGAATCTGCATGACTTGATCATGATCAAGAAGCAAGCCATCGCGAGCCATCTCAAGCAGCAGCGGGATCAGTTGTCCCTGCAGAGTCTTCTCAACGAGTGTGACAGTCTTGCCTGTGCTGCAAGAGTCGTTGCTCAGCGGATATGCGACAAGGTCGGGGTCATGACAGACCCGGATCTGATGTATGCCAAGGGTCAGGACACGCACAGTCAGCTTCTGATCGACTTTGGGGTTGAGACGAAATCGCCTGACGTGGCCGAAGAGCTCCTCGAAAGTAAGGCCAATACCTCTCGACCGTCACCACCACCGTCCAAGTCAAGCGCCCAATTATCTGTCCTTCCGATACATCTGACGAAGAATGGAACTGCAGCATCGCTGTACTCACTGGCGCCTGTCGAGCTCATTAGCTCTTCCAATCCCCTCGTGCAGGCGTTGCAGGTCATCGCCGCCGCACTTGGTCTTACGGTGCTGTGTGCTTGCGTGCGCCGACGATGTATGTCTGTCCGCAGTCGGACCGAGCGAGCTGCTGATATCGAGGAACGGCGTAATGCACGAACATACCGCCGAGCGGCTCGGCGAGCGTACATGCGAAAGCGGTGGAGCCATGTTTGGGCATCGCTGAATTGCTTCGGCACAGGCGAGGAGCCCCGGAACGAAGACTATGAAGAGAAACGGGCTCTCATACTACAAGACGCTTTCCTCGAGCAGCTTGAAGACGTGGATCAAGCAGAAAAAGGTGAGGTCATGGAAGCTGAAATTCGCGAGCTGAGACATGCCCGCGAGATAGTGGAGAGGCTCATCCGGGGCACCGCAGCTCGCCACGATCCGCCGCCACCCATGGTACCGCTACCTTACACCCCGTGTACACGCAGCAGAGCCAGCACACAAACACTACCTTCTTACACATCAGAAAGCCTGCCTGGGTACTCGTCACGTCCGGCCACATTGGGTGGCAGCTCATGTGGCAGCATCATGGACGGGTTCCTGAGTGACACTGGAGCGACATCTTCGGATGACGAGGACGCCTATGTCCCTTTGGTGCCATCATCACGCAGCGAAAATGGTCGCGTGAGTCGATATACCCCTACAAGCAGTGTAGTTGAAGTCTCGCCTCGCGCGAGTGAGGACACGCTCGGTACGACGCTTTCTAAAGACACCTAGCGGTCTTACTAGCGTGCGAGAAATGAATGTAATGATAAAGTCACGACAACGGAGTTATTGGGCCTCGCGTGGTATTCAAGCAGGTCCTGGCGTTTGCTTCTCGACATGGTGTAATATTGGGATGGCATGATCTTTACAGCTCATTAGCGCAGGAATGGACCCGTACGTATCTGTACACGTCAAGCTGAAGTTTCTTGATCATGCGTTGCTGTTGCTGCATTCTCGTCATCATCTGATGTCTTGTGATTGGAGTTCCCGATACACGACGCCGCCAGCTTCGGAGGTCCTGCGTCGACAGGCGTTCTCTTGATGGACGAGAAGGATACTCTGATGTCCTTTTGACTCTCCTCGACGATCTCGCGGCTGTCGGTATCGCTCGACCTGATCGAATCTTCTACACCTAGCCGTGGATGCGGGACACGGCGTTCTAAGGTCTTGCAGATCCCGACACAGCAACCCTGCTCGAACAGGGGCCGAAAGCATTTCATAGCATCCCTTGTGAAACGCCAGCTGTCCGGCCTACCAGACCACCGGGCAGCAACAACGTGCAAGTCATACGAACACACCTAGAGTAGCCAGTCACGCTGGTGACTTTCCCACACCGCTTTGTGTCGTACAATTCCGAGCATCACGTTGTCGCGTTATCGTTCGTGGTGCGGAGGAACGGGAGTGCGGACGGGTCAATCGGCTCGTTACAGATTGCAGATCACCGCTTCTAGTCCATGCGAGCCGAACCCGATGGCTATTTGCGGACTCTCGGGCGTGAACGACTGCATTCCATTCCTGCAACCTCGACCTTGCAATCCTTCGGCTCCCATGCAGCCCACCCAACGCTGTCAATATCTCTCTCGGCGTCTCTGACTACTGCCCTACAGTACCCTGCACTACATTCTTGGAGCTGGGGCTGAGGGCGGGCCTCGGGCATGTCATCACCACAAGCCTCGTTTTGTTTCGGGGGCCTCGTATTCTTCTCTCGAAAGCCGGATTCTCTTATTGATCATCCCAGCAATGCGGGCTTGACTTCTCCGCCGCAGCCATTCACGCATTGCCCATTGGGTAAATTCCTCTTCCTTGATCTTTAGGTGCTCTCGACACATCATTACTGGTCTACATTCACCTTTCGTGTCGTGGTTCCGAAGCTAGTACTTCTCTGCCGTATCCTCTTGCTTGCCTTCGTTTCTGTTATATTACACCTGCGCACGCCGTCCAAGCATCCTAGACCTGTCCTCCATACGAGCTTCCTTTCTCATTCCCGGGCTCTCTTCTCGAATCACTCCTTGGAACCTTCGGCTTTTGATATTAGCCTCCTCATACACAATGCGCTTCTTTTCGGATTTCAGGGCCATCTGTGGCCTGCTGTCCCAAGTGGCCCTCCTTGCTGCCTTTGCTGGTGTCACAACCGCAGCCATCCCTACCGACAGTAGTTACACCGCCGCTCAGATCTCGAATGGGTCTGCGTTCCAAAACATCACCAACATCTCGGCGTTGAACCAACAGCAGACTGTGAACTCACGGGGTTCAACGCAATGCACCTACGCAAACGCCAAGGTCCGGCAAGAGTGGTATGTTTGTGCAAAATACTGAGTGTCGGATCCACTGTTTGGTATGCTAATGATCAACACAGGCGTCAGCTAGACTCCGCGACCCGGAAGTCCTTTACCGATGCTGTGACGTGCCTGCAACAAAAGGCGCCGACGGTCATGACTGCGGCGCAAGCTCCATCATATCCAGGCGTCAAGTCTCGCTATGATGAGTATGTAGCAACTCATATCAACTACACCTACCACATTCACGACACCGCCGACTTCTTCGCATGGCATCGCACGTTCGTCCATTTCCTGGAGAAGGATCTGCAGACTCTCTGCGGGTACACTGGCGTGATGCCGTACTGGAATTGGGCTCTGGACGCCGCCGCGCCACAGAACAGCTCGATCTTCAACGGCGATACGTACTCCATGGGCTCCAACGGAAAGTACATCTCTGGCCGCAAGAGCGTCTATCTCTACACGCAAGGCATCAACATGCCTCCCGGCACCGGTGGCGGCTGTCTGACAGGCGGCCCCTTCAGCTCGTACACCGTCAATCTCGGACCGCTCAGTCTCGCCAGCACGCCCAACGTCAACTCCAGCTTCGAGTACAACCCGCGCTGTCTCGCGCGCGACATCAATCCCTTCTTCACGAAGCAGTACAACACCTACAACAACGTGACCCGCCTGCTGCTTGAGAACACCGACATCCAAGCCTTCCAGTCCGTCGCTCAGGGCTACGCCGGCGCCAACAACAAATTCGGCGTGCACGGCGGTGCGCACTGGGGCGTCGGCACGGGGGTCGGCTCCATGGCCGACTTCAACTCCTCGCCCGCCGACCCCATCTTCTACCTGCACCACGCCATGGTCGACTTCGTCTGGTCCACCTGGCAATGGCTCGACTACACCCACCGCGGCTCCGCCATCCAGGGCACCTCGACCCTGAACAACAGCCCGCCGAGCGCCAACATGACGCTGAACGACATGCTGCCCTTCGGCTTCGTCGCCCCCGCCGTCCGCTTCGGCGATGTCATGGACCACTTCGGTGGCCTGAGCGGCGCGCTGTGCTATCGGTACGCCTGAGCGAGCGAAGCCCTGTGCTGAGAAAGTCTGAGGCATACGAGCCGCGCTTCTGATCATCTCACGACTCGCGCGCAAATCTGTGCATAGGCATAGGCCGGCACAACTCTTCCAATCCATTCAGCCCTGCAGAAACCGCAGATTACAGATCGATAGGCGGGGGAGAGAGAGAGTAAAAACATAATGACCCCATCTCCATCACCAACCCCGACCCCAACGCCATCCATCCCAAGCACCCCAGTATACCTACAGACATAGACATAGACCACCACCACTACCACCCCTTTCTCACCATCTCCACAATCCGCACGACACGACACGACACGACACGACACGACACGGGACGAAGTCATGAAATTTGGTTATTATTGCTCAATCAGGAGACGACTTGGAGAGGACTTGGGGAGGATATACGACTTGGTGGACCCCAGGGCAATATTGGAACATGAAGTTGAAGTCGGATGTGTAATTTGACTACATGTATCGAGCGAAGGGTGCAAACATACGTACGTTCATATATCTATGGACCGTAAGTCACGAGCTGTTCACGGTCTTCGTCTTGGGTTTGAGAACACCCTATCTATCGTACGGGTACCACACTGAATATTGCATCATGGAATAAAGCACTTTCAGCCAGACGTACGAAGCAGACAATACAATACATGCTTCGCGGCGCAGCATAGCCTTGCAAGACTTTGGCGAGGTTGACAAGACTTATAAAGCACAGTGAAGGAAGGATTGATTATACAGCGATCGTGATGATACAGCACCCTCGCACAGCCCCTACTCACGTCTTCCTTCTCGACGAAACCGCCACACAGCGAGAACGAGCGTCTAGCGTTTCCCACCCTTCTTCTTCGCGGCCACCACGCGGAAAGAGCCATTGCTCTCCTCCTTGGCCGCCACTTCTTTCTGAGGGCCCTTCTTCGCGACTTCACTCCAGCCGCCGCTGGACTGCTGGCCGGCCGCGCTGCTGCCGAAAGGACTGGCGCTCTTGGGATGGACGGTGGAGTGGTCGACAATGCCGTCATCGGCAAGCTTCTTGCGGCGCAGGAACTCCTCGGCGAAGTGGCGCGAATCGATCGTGGTCGACGCGCTATGTACGGCCTCCGTGATCAGCTCCACATCGGTACCGAGGGCAACAAGGTTGGCGACGAACTCGTCAGCTGCAGGAAGTAGTTGTTAGCAAAGGAAGATTGGACCTCCAGGTACATCAAGCAGACTTACCAGAATACATCTTGTTTAGATCCGTGCGAAGTTCGCCCACAGCCCATTTCTTGAACTCGTCTTGCGCGTTTGCACGGCCAGAGGTCGCCATGCTTGCAGTTCGGGTCGGCGCTTTCTTCACAGCGGCCTGCAGTGTAGGGATCACGCCAGAGCTCACAGCTCGAGTAGGAGGCGGACCCTGAATGATTGGAGTCTTCATCTTTCCACCAGCCCCGACAGTGGTCCAAGCACCACCTACCGCTGGAGGAGGAATGCTGATCTTACCAGCCAGGTTAGCGTAGCTCTTGCCCGCCGCAGCGACGGGTGCGACGGCCACAGCGTTAGCTTGCGCACTTGCTGCCAAAGTAGCTTGTCTTCGCTTTCGGGCTTCCTCCTCCTTCTGGATTTGTGCCATGCTCTTGGCGGAGGCAGGTGCTGCAGGCTTCTGGGCAACCTTGGCACCCCATGGAGAGGGAGCAGCATTGCTTGGTGTTGCTGGAGAGCCAGTCGCGCCCCAGCTTGCTGAAGCTGGAAGGCCCGGGGCGACTACGACAACAGCAGCTTGGGCTTGTGCCTCCATTTCTCTCTGGAAAGCAGCTCGGCGAGCAGCAGAAGCAATCTCTTCCTCCTGCGCAGCCTTGCGTGCTTCAGCCTCTTGGATCTCCTTCAGCGACGGGCCTTTAGGTGCTTCTGCAGGCTCCTTGGCCCATGGTGCTACAGCCACGCTTGGAGTGTCGGTAGACGGTGTTTGGGAACGATCACGAGAGCTGGTCTGAAGCTGATCTGCGACACTCTGTCTTCCGGTGCGCTGAGCTGCGGGCGCTGGTAGTGGAGACTGCGAAGGCGCTGGGGGGAAAGGCTGCGGTAGCCCAATCGGCCGTGTTGGTCCATCTTGAGCAGACGCTGCTTTCTGAACTTGTTCGGTCAAGGACAAAGGCTCCTGAGATTGGGCCTCACGCGTGCCACGAGGAGCTACGCCTTCGGTCTTTGATGTCGCTCTCGAGGTGCTTGATTGGAATCGCGCATCCAATATCCCTGCATTCTGGCCTTGGAGCGTTTGGAACTCTTGAAGACGCTCGTTGGGCTTTGCCTTGCCATCGGTAGACTGATCCTGAGCAGCGTCGTGCTGAGCTTGCTCTTGCTGCAGCCTCGTACGATCTTGAAGCATTTGCTGGACCTGTTGCTGACGCGATTCCGCGCCCATTTGCTGCGCTTGCTGCTGCTGTGGGAAAGGCTGTCCTGGAGCACCAAATTGACCTGTGCCCACGCGGTTGCCAGGATTCAATCTATCCATCATACCAGGGACCTCTTCCTCGCGAATATGTCCTAGCGAATCGACACCGGCGCCGACTGCTCCAAGACTGCCTCCTGTCTGCGGGCCACGGAAGGAGTTATCGAAAAATCCTTGGGCATGTCCCGCTCCACCAGCCGAAGCAGCTTGAACAGGGCTCGCCTGGTACGCATTCGGACTGGTGATCGACCCAAAGCTGGGCTGGGAATGTAGACTGTGCGCACTGCTGTGGTGGTGCAGTTGTGTGGGTAAGAGTGCACCGTGACCTCCCTGCATCTGCATTCGTTGCGCGATTTGGGCTTGAGCAAGATGTTCCTTCTGCCGAGCCATGAGATACTGCTCCTCTTGCTTGCGACGCTCGAGCGCGTTCTGTTGATCCGCCGTGAGTGTAGTGCCAAAGCTTGGGAAGCTGGAAGCAAACGGAGGCTGTGCACCTGTGGGAGCAACAGCACTCGCACCCACTGCTGCACCAACTGGACCACTGGTCGTGCCGCTCGACCATGCAGCAGGGCCAGTGCTTGTTGCAGGACCGTGGGGAATGCCGATCTGTGGAACAAGGAAAGGTTCCCTGGAATTACCAATCCTGCGAATCAACTGAGCCAATGGCTCGTAATCGGCGTCTTCGTACTTCTTTACGAGCAGTTCAGGGGAGAAGAAACCAGCCTTGTACCAATCGTGCATTTCCAATCCAGACCAAGGACCTTGAGTCTGGCCTTGAGGGTCACGATAGATCCATCGCATTCGATCAGGCATAACCATAGTACGCTGTTGCGGTTGCGGTGGTTGGTTGGAAGTTGCGGTCTGCTCGGCGCCCTGTTGCGGAGGTCCCTGCGGTGGAGCCCCAAATTGAGCAGCACTATGTTCTTGAACGGATTGAGGATCCTGTTCATGTTCAAGGAATGGCTGATAAGGGCCTCTCGCTTCATCCTGTCTGGATTCGCCCTGACGCATCTGGTCCTGCATGGTTGGTGGAAACATGCTTGCCATCCGACTGCTTCCACTGGCGCCGCTCTGCGAGCCGAGCATGCTGCCAGCGCCTAATCCAGCCAGACTCGGCGACTGCAGTTCGCCCATGGAAGTTGCGAAAATCCCGCCTCCAAAGGGGTTGGCAAGACCAGCAGACTGCCTGCCGGGTGTCCCGAAGCCTCCTTGTGACGTCGGCCACGCTCCGGCACCAGGTGCTGCGCCGAGAGGCCCCAGGCCACCCAAAACAGGAAACCCCCGATTGGCTCCGACACTGCTGGTCTGACTTCGATCACTGGCTGGTCCAGGAATGCCGCCAGCACGTCCAAGGTGATTGAAACCTCCTAGCCCACCAAGACCGCCGAAATGCTGGCCATGATCTTGACCGAAGCCGCCAAGGCCAGGCAGATGCGCATTGTGAGCATCAGACCCGTCAGTGTCATGATCATCGTCGTTAAGATGCTGACGTTCAGCCGCGTGCTGCTCGGGAGACTGGTAAGGGTTGGTGTCGGTCGGACTCATTGGCTCGTGACCTCCAGACTGCAGGCCCATCCTCTGCGAAGCTGGAGTTTGTTGAAACGCGTCACGATTTTGCAGAAATCCTGAACCAAAGCCATGCGAGTTGTCCGAAGTCATCCCAAACGCACCGAACCCGAATTCGTCTTGGTTGGCAGGCTTACTTGGTGTGCCGAACCCTCGGCCACCTTTTCTGGGCTGCGGCGGACTAAGGTCGGACTCGGCTGCCAGTGCAGCACTTCCACTTGGTATGGCATCGTCTTCGTCCTCAGACACAGCATGTCCAGGGTTTTGACGCCCCTGGAGTCTCCAAGATTCGTTCTCTTTGACTTGAGGCAGGCTTGACAGACTGGGCTTCGGCTCCACAGTACTCTGACCCACGTCTTCGGAGCTGTCTTTGGAAAGCAGACTTTTGAATCTGCTCTCCGATCGCCCATTGCCAGGCGCGTTGCGCTTGTCTGCTTGATGTGCTGGTACACTCCCTGAGCCAAAGCTTCCAAATGACCCCATTGGACCCGCACTTGCAGGCGTGGTCAACCAGGGCGACGAAGGCGAAGAAAAACCAGCGCTCATCGGTCCAGTCTGGTGTCTCTTCAAACTGCCAAACGGATGTGCGGCGGACTTGTCCCCACCCTCAGCATCATCAGCCTTGCTCGTGTCCTTGATATCTGTTCGTCGACGGAGAAGAGATGGCGGAGGCGAAGGAGCACGGTGCTCGTCTCGCGCTACCGTCGGTGAGGCTAGGCCGTTCGACGGGAACGGAAATGACTCGCTGGTCTCGCGACGACGGCCAAGACCTCGAGAGATAGAGGGTGATGGTATTCCGAAGCCGCCTGGGGTGGTTCCGCCAGAGATCGAGATCTTGCGGCCGGCACCGCCATTAGCCTGCTGATTGTCCTTGTTGGTTGCCGACGGCTTCAGCGGTGTGTTGATGGATGAGGCGAAACGCTGCGATGGCGAGTTAGCATGATGTTTTCCCAATCTGCAGGACGCCCATAGCCTACATCTCTCTCCTCATCATCCAACTCGACTAGACCAATCGGTTCCACCGCTCCATCCTTATCCCAACATGCATCCAGACCTGCCTGAACATCTCTTGCATGGTCTCCTCTTCCCCAGCCCGGTGTTGCCTGGCCATTCGTGGCCTCGGGCTGCCAGCCTCCCACGTACAGACTCGGTAGACCCTCTCTCAGAGCGCCATCCACTCCAGCTTGCGATCTGAACAAGTCCAAGAGCTGATCTTTGGAGTACCGGGCTTCGGGCAGCATGCCGTTGCGATGGGGAGGAACGTAGCGGGGTGGCGGATGGGAGGCAGGGGCACTGGCATCGGTCGAGCCCTGGGTTGCTTGTGTCACTGATGCTGCCGTTGATGATCTGCGGAACGTCTGTGTGGCGCCATTGGTTCTTCGTGCCCTGTGGTGGTGTGGTGGGTCAGCAAACTTCCTCCCGTACCAGTACCTGCATCGCTCTACATGTTTGCAGCTGCCCATGTCTCCACCCTCATGAAGTCCTGCACCGCCGCTGGAAAGAGGCAAGAACTTACCATTCCGAGCTGATCCCACGTGTCGAGTTCGAACTTGAGTTGCTATTGCCCGCCGCAGCAGATGCGAAGGAGGTTGCCATCCTGAATGCGCTGGCACAGATGTGGCTCGTGGAGGAGGAGCTGTGTCTTTAAAGAGGAGGATGATCGAGGTAGTGTTACACCAGCGAGACCGCAAGGGTGATGTGAACTGTATATAACGTGATGATACGATGGTTGGTAATTTAGGTAGCGAGTTTGTCGAGGCAAGACAATGACGGCGATGATTTGATGTTTTTCGGATTTCTTCGAGAGTGTTTTTTAATTACATGTGTTCGATCACGGTCGAATGCTGCTGCCCCGGCCACGCTTTGTGCTTCGTCCATTTCCGAATTCTGAGAGGCGGCGGCGCCGGCGGGAGCTTCACCACATTCGGATTGGCCCCGCCTTGACTGCATCACGATGCCGGGAGCACACGACACGCCTGGACGTGTCGAAATTCTCCGGCTTTTCTGCTGGACAGCGGGTGAACAGACATGCATTCTTCGTCACCCTTCTACAAGCTTTGTTCTACACGATATGACGGGTAGCAGTTCGATCAGTCCTACCGCGGCTCGGCGAGTTGAGGGTTGACAGCGACAACATGCATCGGCGAGCGTAGCTACGGAGCACGGCGTAGCTTGAGCTCTAGCTTAACGTGTCATGTTCGCGTCTAATTTGCGCAACGTACAATTGAGGCTCGCCGAGGTCGTCTTCATGTGCACTCTTCCAAGTGGTCTACTGTACAACTATCAGTACCACCGCGAGAATGTGGTGGATTCGCATCCTGGCTGAATTTCTTGCAATTGTGTGGACTATTCGTCAGTCTTGATTGTCTCGAGGTCGGGCACTGCGGTGGTGAGCATAGGCTACATGCATGAAGTCCAAAAGTGGCATGGTAATCTTGGAAGAAACCCCGAGTCCAACAAGCTGGCTCAGTACGCTTCAAACCACTGATGGTATTGCACCTTGCTGCGGATCTCATGTCTACTTCACCACATCAGCTCTTGAGATCAGCCATCCTTTCCTGTAATCTCTCCCAACCTTCGGTCCCCTCCCAGCTCCCCTTCCCCTTTCCCAGTATCCCGCGCACCGCACTTCGAGCTTTGAATCTCCAGTCCTTCGCCACCAGCTCTCCGGCACCCATCCCCTCCGTACGTTCCTGTTCGCCCAGGCTCTCATAGCTATCACACAGCCTGACCGTCGCCTCGACAACTCCGTTCCACCGCGCCTCCTTTTCGGTCTCCCATCCGGGTTGTGACGTGATGGCTCTCCATGCTTTTTCTTCGGCGTCCAGTGCTGACGAAGGCCTTTTACGCCACAGCGCCAGTTTGCCGACGAGGTACCAGAGCGGCGCCGAAGCTGTGATCAAGGGGACGATGCTCTCATCGACGAGCTTGACAAAGGTGCGTGCGATGCCCGGCTTCGTGGGGTCGTAGCTCTCTGTATTGGCGATGATATACTGGGTGAATCGCTCGAGAATGTCGACATCAAGACATTTCTCGCCATCAGTCTTGCCACGCAGGTCAATGATTCGTCTTTGCGCTGAGAGCAGAGCGTTATAATCTGGGGGAGAGACCGAAGCAGCGACTATCAGCACATTGTCCCAGATGCGGTACGAGTCGTGCTTGAGGGTTGCTGCTCTTTTGAGAGCTTTCAGTGCATCCTGCCTGTTCTGTTGCAACTGATGCCGCACGGAGGCAGTCGTGGTATCAGTAGTAAAATGCTCGTCCTCATCGTCCAGCTTAGTCGCGGGAGTGTCTGCATCTCGGCTCTTTTCTTCGGGCTCGATCTTGAGAAGGGCTGCAGCCAAATTGCTCCATGATTCAGCGTCAGTCTCGTCCAATTGCACGCATCGAGAGAAAGCTTCGACCGCTTTTGGGAATTGTGCAAGCTCAAGGAGGACACAGCCAAGTGCGAACCAGCTGCTCTGGTTGAGCTGATTGACCCTCAGACTTTTGCTGTAAGCATCCGCCGCCTTGACGTAATCTCGAGCGGAGAAGTAATGCCGACCGAGCGAACGCTGAGCACGAGCGTATCGCTGATTTGACACTTCCCACGCTTTTTCATACATTTCGGTAGACTGATCAATGTCACCCATAATGCAGAACAAACGAGGGGCGTCTTGAGGTAGTGGATCCCTTGCCGGGCCTTCCCAAGTTTCATCGTCGTCCGTACTTTCTTCTGGTACACTGGGCCCGCCATTTGTAGCGTGGAAAAGCTGTTTCCTGACCGTTCTCTTTGCCTTGTCTTCGCGTTCGGTGGCGGCCCAGCACAGCGCAGCTTCTGCCCACATCTCGAGTCTTTCGTATATCTCGAGAGCAGATCTTAATCCCCCGAGCTGAACCCATCTTGCAGCGAGCTCGGCTTCAAGATCCCAGCGAGTAGGCGAAGCGAGCTGGAAGACATAACGGAGCCGATCAGTGACAGGTGCGCTCTCAGACTCCTTGGCTCGTGGAAGGAATGACGTTGCCTGCTCAGTCACCGCAGTGATAGAGGCTGCTGTTCCTGGTTCGACGGTGGCAGTATCTGCTATGACTTGATCGACCAAGGCTTGTAGTTGGAGTAGTCCGCGCTCAATCGTACGAGATTTGTAACCCTCTACCCGACTTCGAACCAGCAATGCTTGGGTATAGACCTGCCAATTAGAGCTACCGCCATCTAGGACTCTTGTAGCATAAGGAAGGGTCTCCTCTCTTGTAAGACCGTCGCTAGGTGATGTATTTGTTATTGAAGAAGCGAGCTCAAGCAAGATTATGGCATCCAAAGGATCAAGTTGGGGCTGGTTGGACGGATCAAGTGATATCAAATTTTCAGGTAGTGATGCCGCATCCTGGATAGCCAGCGAGTCTGCTGATGGCTCAGAAAATGATATCGACTCTAGAAGTGTATCGTCGTTCAGATCAAGATTGATAGGCCTCGAAGCGATATCTTCGTTTGCAGCAGCTTTGCCGCCCTCCTTTTTCCCCGACAGAGTTTGCGTGTCATGAGGCTCACTTGAGCTGCTTTTCGCTAACACCACCAATTGACTGATATCATGCTGTTGAAACTTGGTCCGCTTACCAAGTAAACCAGTCAGCGCAAACTCGAATCGTCGGAGAGCTTTTGCTTGTTCCAAATCACTTCGAGCAAGCTTATCGAGACCATGATGTATATGTATCGAAGCTCGTTCTAAAAGGAACTCCACCTGAACGTTGTGCGAAAGCCCAGGCGCCTCATTGCTGACAAATATATCGTTGTGTAGGAGGTCGAGATCGTCGTAAATGATATCTTGCAGCGTTGACGATACTTCGGATAGTAGTTTTTGCTGCATGAACACCACTCTCATCTTGGCCCACCTAGCCGCTGCTAAGTTCTTGATGATCGGAGGACATGTCATGACCACTTCTGCAAGGCACAAAAGCTCAACATTTGGCGTGAGCTTGTACGAGCCGATGCCATCCTGGCTCAAACCCGTGGTCATTGCATTTCGAAGGTTCTCGGTCTTTTTTAGGTCTTGCGCCACAGAATCCGGGAACAACGTTCTTGCGGAAGAGAAAGGCAAAGGAGGTCCAGTCACGTTGGACTGCAGGAAAGCGAGCAAGGCAGCATAGCCAATACAAAATACGATGATCTGGGTTTTCGCATCTGACCGGTCCCTTAACAAAGTAGACACGCGTTGGAAGATGTAATCATTCCAAGTGCTGGAATCTTCCAACCTGATCGACTGGAGTTTGAGATGTTCAGCATGTCCAAAAATCGCCTGAGCTTCTGCAGTTTGTAGCAAGTGCTCATATTCGCCGTTCTCGAGTTTATCGAGAAAGGACTTTGTTTGAGCAGCAACTTCCTCTGGAAGGCTGCGACGCAGCCAGCTAACAAGAGCGTCTGTCATGATCGCAATCTACTACTGGCCTTCACCGTGCAATTATTTCAGTGGGAGAGCAGTATACCGACATTCAACTCATCAACAAGAAACTTTTTGAGGCCGAGTCACCAATTTGGTGGAATCGTCGGCCTCAGCCGCGCCAAGGAACCAATCACATCACTTGCGACCTTCTCTCCATCTCTCCATGGGCTTCGGAGAATGATTACATGTACAGAGTCCGTCGACACCGACAGGCGAGCGCAAGGTAGCTGCTGCGCTCAGACAGCTGAATCGCCTCTGGCATAGAGATCTGATAAAGGTAGTACGTGGGCACGAGCACAACTCACCTTTCTTTCGCTACGTCTGCCAAGACGACGCAATCCCCGCTTTGATGATCCCTAGGTTTGTGTACATACTGTTGCCACTACCCTCATGCTTTTCAGCATTGCGGTAACGATGTTGGACTGGTCGAGATGGGCTGCGGCGCCTCTATTGAGTGTCGCTTCAAACTATCATGATAATGCTGGCGTCCTCCAGTACGTCAACCCCAAGATTGGGACTTACGGCATTACACCGAACGGCAATGGTGGAATGATACCTTCGGTATCCGTTCCATTTGGCATGACAAGATGGACTCCCCAGACCCGCGAGAACTTCATATCTCAATGTCCATACAACGACGCAGACCGGTATATCCATGGTTTCCAGGGTACGCGGTTACAGCCGTACGTGTCATGGCCAGCCACTGATGTTTCGTCTAGTATGTGACAGCCCTCGTCCTCTTGGCTAAACACTCGTGTACTGAGAGAACCCTCTCGAAGGCCACTCACCAGTGCGGTCCCACTCTAGGACTGTCCAACGTTCGTGTGACTGACAACTGCGCAGACCTGCTATATGGATGGGTGAATCTGGCCAAGTAGTCATTGTGCCAGGGTTGGGGGAAGTGAAACCTTTATTCACTGAGCGAGCTCATGCTTTCGAAAAGGTCAATGAGGTCAGCACACCGTACATTTATGAGGTCATTATGGCTGCTGCTGCCATAGATGCTGGAGACAATGCTACGGAAAGTATTTTCAGTCCAGTACCTGGAGGTGAGCAGCCGGTTCCCACAATCGTAAGCGAGGGCGCGAATGGTCGTGCTCGGCGCAGCACTCAGGATGACGCGACTGAATCGTCAGGTGCTCACAGAGTTTCGGGCATTGCAGAAGATCACGAGCTTATGATTCAAGTGGCTATGACTGCAACCTCTCATGCTGGGCGACTCAAGCTGAACTTCGGAGCCAGGCATCATCTCCAGCCAGCGAGATACGAGACGGAAGAACTTGAGCCTTACATATTCATACAGGCCACGAGGCAGAACTGGACAGGCCAGATGCAGATTGATCCCCAGTCTCGCGAGATCTTCGGGAGCAACCCACAACGGCAAGACTATGCTCTTGGCCCGACGCGAGCCCCCGGCTTCAGTGGCTATTTCGTTTCTCGTTTCTCACATGGCTTCTCGTCCTACGGCGTAACACACGGAGGCAGCGTTGTGTCGGGCGCACTGAGTGGTGAAGGCGCACATCTTGGGGCCTACGTTAGGTTTGACCATAGTGCCACGGCTGTAGAGGTCCGCACCGGCGTTTCATTCGTCAGCGTTGAGCAAGCTCGCAGGAATCTGGACGGTGAAATGCCCAACGGCAGAAGGTTCGAAGAGACTGTAGATGCAGTGAAGCAGGCTTGGCTGGACAAGATTGGCCGCGTCACAATTGAAGGCATCAATGATACCTCCCCCGAACATGATCCTCGGACAATTTTCTATACAGGACTCTTCCATGCCTTGCAGTATCCTTCGGACTTCTCGGAACCTCTCAGCAATGGATCACGAGTTCGCTACAGTGGCTACACCGATAGTGTCCATACTGCTGACGATAGCTATTACCAAAGCTGGTCGATATGGGACACGTACCGTGCGGAACATAGCTTGTTGGCCATTTTTGCCCCGGAAAGGATTGACGGTATGATGAGATCTCTCCTCAAGATCTTCGGGTGGAGTGGTAGACTGCCTATGTGGGCCAATGTGGTTGAAACAAACATCATGATTGGCACACACGTAGATGCCGTCCTTGCCAATGCCCTAGTCCGTGGCTTCAATGCTTTCGACATTGGGACAGCCTGGGCAGGTGTCAGGAAGAATGCTTTTGAGCCTCCAGTAAATGATACGGATCTCCTCCATTATGATCGTGAAGGATATACGCCTGCGGAAGCACGAGCCGGCCTCACTGCATACCTTTCCAAAGGATTTGTATCCAACGACCGATGGGCCGAATCAGCCTCAAGGACCCTGGACTACGCATTTGATGACTATGCTGCTTCCATCGTAGCAGGATACGCCGGAGATACGGACTCGGCCGCACTACTGCGGGATCGGAGTCGGAATTTCCGCACCATATATAACACGAATACCACTTTCATGGAAGCGAGGAATGCGAATGGAACTTGGGCCGGCAGTGAACAAGGTTGGACAGAAGGTGATGATTGGGTCTACACTTTCAACGTGATGCACGACCCTGATGGCCTAATTGACTTGGTCGGTGGACGAGAACAGCTGAAAGCTAAGCTTGATGCACATTTCGAGGGTGGCCATAACGATCACTCGAATGAGCCTTCTCATCATGTGCCGTACATGTATGCTGCAATCGGGTATCCCGCAAACACTCAGAATCCAACCCGCGCCATCGCTACTTCAAACTATAACGCCACATCTGGTGGACTCAGCGGTAACGAGGATCTTGGTCAGATGAGTGCATGGTATGTGTTTTCTGCCTTAGGATTCTACCCGCTAAATCCGGCCTCGGAAGTATACGTTGTTGGCGCGCCATTCTTCGAAAAAGTCTCCATCCAGTTACCAGCTAGTCCTGCTGCTGGTGGGTACGAACAGCATGAGTTGATCATCGAGGCACCACATGCGCCAAAGTGGCCTTTTGTGAAGAGCTTGGAAGTCGATGGCGTCAACGTGGAATCGCCATTCTTAACGCATGGCCAGATCGTGCGTTCAAGGACAATAGTCTTTGAGATGGCAGATGTCCCTCAGGCCTGGGGTAGTGCCTCGAACAACAGGTTGTAATCGCCAATCAGGACGAGCAAACCTTCACCACACAAGAGCTTGTCAACCATGATCAAGGCCACAGTACCTTGCCGATTGTCGTCATGGTCGAGTCGTAGTGCCGCACCCTTTCAGCAGATACGTCGATGACTTTGTTCCTGAATTCTAGCGTGTGGCGCGACTTATGATGACTATATATATATGTGACATTCTGCCCTGGATCTTCTACCTCTAATACCTATGAAGCTTTCGACCGATTGTTATGGGAGTCGTTCTGTCTTGCTTGAAAGTGGATAATTCCGACGTCTCAATGGCGTCTGGCAAGGCGACTCCGACGACTCCTCCCAACAAGAAGCAAAGAGCAGACCTGTCTTCCGAGTATGTTGTCATGTTCTTCGCCTTATAAGACACTGACGATGCTAACATGGACACAACAAGTCATAGACACCAGTCAAATAACAAAGCATCATCTAGTCGATCTGGAACCTCGATACGCATGAGCACAGATGACGCCAAACCAGGGACATCAATCTCTTCGCGAATGGATCAAGAGGATTCAAAGAGTGTTGCCAGTAGTGATAGCTGGAGAACGTACGCGACCTCCTCCTCGGATGCCAACAGTATCGTTCAATCCCGGGATCCGCGTACTCTCGAGGAAGGACGTGTCTGCGAGGCAGACTCGGTCCACAATCAGCGCTCGTTTCCCAAGAAACTTCCCATTGGACGGCCGTCTAAGAAAAGAGGAACGTATATTGCCAACGAGTCGCCTGAATCACCGACCCGAGTACCTGAAGCCTGGGCGAAACTCAAGGAAAGAAGGGCTGCTTCTGGACGGCGACTCAGAGGAAGCAAAGAAGGCGACGTGACGCAAGAAAGTCTTGAATCGCATGCAGAAAAGCGAGAGCCGTCGTGAGCGGTCGCTCTCGTTGTTATCACATGTGAAATTCAGCGACAATGCCACAATCCCCTATTGTGGCCACGCCCACATTCAAACAATAGAAAGACAATCTATCAAGGCAATACCCAACAATAAAAATTACCTATTGTGATGTTACCGTCAAGCATGGTACCAACGACAATGCTCAATGTCCTCATTGAGCATATATTATACATATACCCTCGGATGGAAGCCCATTCTCTTTCCATCTAAACAAATCATCGACGACGCAAGTGCTGGCTCACTCTCTGTCTGACAAAATACCATATGTCCCACACTGCGCAGAAACATATACCGTAATTTCCAAGTCTCGCAATGGCTCCTTTCAGAACAAACCAAACGCAGCGTTTTGTCACTGCTCCTCGCCGAAGTCTTAGACTGCAAGGCCTACCTCCTCCATTCATCCTGTCGAACCTGTCGGACGGCTTCAAGCTCCCCAAAATCAAGATCACCCCACCCGATGGAGCCGCGCGCACTTTGCGCGCCAGAGAGATCAGCCATGTCATCCAACACCACGAACGCATACGCTGGAATCCACGCATGCCAGACCGTAAGCGACTTATGGCGTTCCCGTTGAAGCGGACAGTCGACGAACGGGTAGCGGCGAGGAAACGTGAACGGAGCGAACGGGTTGCTCACTGGGCGAATGTCCTCAACGCAGCCTTCGACTTGCACGACCAGGCCAGAGACAGCTTCGACGGATCCGGAGAGTCTCACTTGGAGATCGAGGCGCTGCGAGAGAAGGTCATTGAGCTGCAAGCTAAAGCGGGTGCAGAACTGGGCACTTGGTGTGGGAAAAAGGGTTGCCCGGAGTGTCATGCAGCCAGGGGAAAATCCCTTTGGTTGAAGAATCCTGGTTTCTGAGCATTCGGGGTCGCGAAAGCAAGCGTTCGGGGTTGAGGACATGAAGTATCTGCTGGCCGGGAGGATCGTTTCGCTTATAGAGTATTAAGTGTGCATACGACGCATCGCTTGATCTTTGACTTATGTATTCATCGCATCCAAGAAATCTCATGTCGCCTGCCCAGATTTTTCTTCAAAATAGCTGTGCAGCATATGTACCTATCGTTGACGAATTGAGCTGGTGTGGAAAAGCTTCGTACCCTCTGCAGGTCAATCGAGGCGTCCTACCACTTTCTCATAACCCTCTGGGGGAACAGCTCGATGAGTGTGCTATATTGTAACAGTAGTTCAATTATGGTAATAACGTCTGTACCATGTCTAGTATCTTGTTTGCCACACCAAGCCCATGTCGAAGCATTGGACTTAGTCCGCCAACGATGTACCGAGTGTCACTGCTCCTGAAAGCAAGTGCAAGGACGGCTACCAGTATTGCCGCTCCAGTGAATTTAGCTGGTTGCTTGTATCGTTTGGCCAGACGCTGGAGATTTTGCTTCTTTTTCCTCCAGCGGTCAGCTCTGCGAACTTCTTCAGCTTGCAGCTCGAACCAGTGCTCGCCGTCTTGAAGAGTTTGCTTTTCGAGTTTGCCCCATTCATGAGTGGTTTTGAGCACGCTATGCTGCGATATCTGGGCCCAAGCGCGAGTCTTAAGATGTTGTGGCGGGTGATCTTCAAACAGCCTCGTAGCTGTATCTATCAGCCCCTCCAGATCTAAGGGTTGCGGTAGCTTGGTAAGGATTGACCCAAGTATCTCGGGTTCGTCCGCGTCGATCTCCATTAATTCATCTTTGCGAGCCATCACGATCTGTGTATTGTGTCAGTGGTAGCCACATGTGAATCAACCGTCGTAACGTACAGCAACAAAAAGATATATTGGCACAACAGCTTCGCTTGCTAGCAGGAAGTCGAACAGTCGGGCAATCTGCCCATAGTCTTCGATCTCATGTGCGTACAACGTTAGGGTGGCAGCTAGTGCGAAGAATGGGCGTGTCTGTGATAGATGTCTGCACAGTACTGGATCGGCAGCAGCTAAGACACCAGGTAGCAGCTGGAGATGCGACTCAGTCCCGGACATTGTGGGTAACATGAAATCACGAATACGGAGCAAGGAAAGGCGAGCCACTGCAGCGCGAGCGGCATCGATGCCGAGGACGAGTAGCAGGACTTGGACGATATCATGGTATCCCTGGAAGTAGTGCAGCATTCGATGCTGCCGAAGCACTGCAATGATGACTTTGGATAGCTCATGCTTCCGAGCATCCTTCCGCTCGCTGGAGTCGCCTTCACCGTGTTAATGCCTAAAGTTATGGCACTCTTCTGGCCAAGTCAGGTCGGGATGTACATACCTCTTGGGTAGTATACAAAAGATCTGTCAACATCCAGCTGGACCTGATCCTCATCGCGATGCTTGGCTAGGCTTGTCCATTCTGATTCATCCCTTTGTTGCTCCTTGTCACTGCCCAGCAAAAGCGGCCCTAAAAGCTGATTAGCAAGTGACAAATCAGTACGTCCGTTCCGCTACGCACAAGCTTTCCGCCGCAAATCATCGTCCAAAAGACCGTCTCGAGACGCTGCTAGCTTTCGAAGTGCATTGACATCGTGGTCAGAGCATGCCTGAAGAATGCTCTCAGGCTTGCTTGTTGCTTCTTTATTTGTAGACTGGACCGTTTCCATCTCTAAGTCTGCTCAGACAATTAGTCTCCAATCACCGATCAACGCTGCCATGAAATCCAATGACAGACAAAAGGCAGTCTCTATGCCGCGGTCGATCTATAAAATGTCCTTGGGTAAAGATGGCATTGCACCAAGGTGGTTTCGGCAGACGCACGGCAGCTACCGCGCGATACCGCCGCTAGCATAGACTACACGTTCAACACGCGTAATTGTAGAGTTCAAGTTGCTCCATGGATAATGAGCAGCTGATCGTGGATCGGAGCCAGCTGAAGAGGTGCTGCTACTATACTGAGCAGGTGAATCGAGATTGATCAATGTGCGCGAGCTTCAGCGGAGATTTGACGCTGTTTGTGTCTTGAGCGACTGGAGAAATATGTGACAGGTCGGATCCTGGTGGGACTATTGCTTTCAAGACCGCTCTGCACAACTCACAGCACAGATGTCGGCAATACTCAGGATGCCACTATATGTCCGCCACGATCTCTGCGGAAAAACAATAGTATCGGCCAGATTGCCTGTGTTTCGATCCTGAGGGCATGGAGCCTCCAAGTGGCGACTTTGGTCACTGGCGCTCTCCTGGAGTTTTTACCAAAACAGTGATTCAGAGTCCCGTTATTCGATGGCTTCTACATGCTCGCATTAGACACCCGGAGGTTTATGACATTGTCCAAATCGGGTCGGACTTCATACATGTCAAGCAGGTCGATCGCAAGGGTGAGCTGATTCACGTTGCAAGCAAGAATGACTTTTCAGCTCAGATCAGAGCTGCCCGGACTTTCGATGTCGACCGAAAGGAGATTTCGTTCGATGAAGCCATCAAGCAAGAGTCTAACAGAGTGGGGATAACTGGGCATGCTGCCCCTCCACCACAGTTGCTGCTTTTGACGCTGGGGCATCCTATTAACGATCTCGTTTTCCTGTATATGATCACGGACGAGAGTGGTAGATCTACATTCAAGCAGCAAAGCGTGCCGCTACTTACGTTCGATCGATTGTTGTTCCAGCCTGGGGAGTACCTAACTGCGGACCCGCAGTCGCGCGCAATCGCTATTGCAGCGTTAGACAGACAAATCTTGTTGTTCTCGACCAAGAATCAAGCACAACTCAAGGACGGTTTTGAAGCAGGGGTATGGTGTCCCATTATCGCACAGCGAGCTGTTCAGGTGGATGGTGCCATACAGAGCCTAGAGTTCCTGACTCCACCCGAAGATGACCCTGAACATATTATTCTACTTGTAATCGTCGTCGAAGATAGAAGGACCAAAGCTGTTCGTATTGACTGGCGCCAAGACGAGGCTTTATCCGATATACACATACATACAGCCCAACCATTGGACTTGGACCGAACGATCTCCAGCATATTGGTGCCTTTGCGTGATGCAGCGTTTTTAATGGCGGCAGGAGGTAACGACATACACTATTTTCAAGGCATCCTTTCCGGTTCAGTTCGCTGCTCAGTACTCCCTACCCTCGAAGACATGGATCCAGCATTTCGGGCAATTTCGCCTCGAGATCCACTTTGGTCCAGCTGGTGCAGACCATCACAGGCCATTGTCAGAGGTGCGGATTGTCTGTTCCTCGTCAGAGAAGACGGCATGGCCTGCTATCTAGAAATCGCGGGTAGCGGTTCAAGGATTTCTGCTACTTTTGTGGGCGACCTGGAATGCCACGTCAGTACGGCTTTCGCGTCTTTCGGCTCGCCAGAATACCCAGACATGCTTGTTGCTGCTGGCGACATGAGTAGTGGCCGCGTTGTTTCTATCGACCTCTTCACGGGTAATGCGTATCAAGTGGCAGGTTCCAGCCTGAATACTGATATGGGACTGTCGTTGGTACAGAAATTGTCAAATTGGGCTTCTGCTACAGACTTACTAGTATCCGGCGCCTCGCAATGGCAGAGTCGATCTCCGAGACCGCATGAAGGGGTATATGTCACTTCCAATCGGCAACCTTATGGTTCGATTACGGAGCTTCGAAGAGGATTTGAAGCTCAGGTAGTAGTCATGATGGAGGATGATGAAAGCTCAACGTTCCTTCGAAGCGTGACAGATTTATGGCCACTCCCTGTGGCAGATGGCACACTATTACTCGTCATGTCTGGGCCTTCTTCCACAGTTCTTTTCAGTTTCACTGGTCTTCTGGACGATGCTTCCCAATTAGATGGAGACGACGTTGCTAGTCTGGACCTTGAGCGTCGAACGCTCGTTGCGGCCATGACCCGCGATAAATATCTCGTCCAAATTACTGAACGGTGTATCTGCATTACAACATGGCTCAAAACAGAACTCGAACAAGACTTGAGGATTTCTCGACCTGACCACGGCAGTATTCTCGCCGCTGCCATCGAACCTCATCAATCCGTCCTAGTCACTGCAGAGCGACACGGTCTTAACCTGATGCTGTGTTCGTATCAGGTCTCACAACTTATAGCTCGTTCTTTAGATCCATTCACCAAGATATCGTTGAAAGATCCGCCATTAGCCATCACAGTGACGAGGCATAAGGATGCTGTATTGGCAGCTCTCGTAACTGCAAACTCACTACTACGCCTGTTCAAGCTTGATTGCCAAGGGCCGATGCAAAGCCTTTGTGATATTGCACTACCTGAACAATTCGGAGACCATAATGCTTGCGAGAGTATCGGATTTATTCACTCACCCAGCTCGAAGCTTCTAATTCTCTGCGGTCTGCGAGAAGGTTCAATTGTCCCCATCTATGTCGACTTTGTCTTCAGCGAAGAGAGAAAGATACACATAGGAACATCGTTCCGTCTTGGCCAAAGCACAGTCAAGATCGCGCCGCTCGAGGATCATGGCTCGAGTGTATGTGCTACTAGTGGTCCAGACACCTGTCGCATCTCCTGGAATGGCGACGACGAGTTGTCCATATCAGTAGATCCGATCATCTTCGCCGACAAGTCACGACCATCATTGTTGCAAGGCAACGTGACGGCATGTTCCCTCATCCCAGGTTGGCCGTTCATCAATGTCCTGAGCGAGAAGCTCCGTCGACAGGTGGAAATGGAAAATATGATCGTGGCCGTCCTTGACGGAGAGCTGGTCATCGCCAGGCTTGACCGGTCACTCAGCTCAGTACCTTGCCAGATGCTTCTGCACGGAACACCGAATCGTCTGGTCTACGACGCTCGTCACAAATGCTTTGTCTGCGCTTCGCAACGGACGCGGGCGGTGTCAAGCAGGACTTCTACGTCGACACGATACTCAAGGCAGGTTCATCCGTCAATCGAGTTCATAAGTACTCGAGGAAGGCCTGAGCTACCATATGCACATGACTTGGGCCCCGGTGAGCAGGTCTATGCCCTCGCGAGCTGGAGCTACGTACCAACAGGAGAGAGTGACAAGACTTACTCGTTCATTCTCGTCGGAGGTGGCTATCCGAGCTCGAAGGATCCGAGGAGGCAGAAGGGCAGGGTTTCGTTCTTACAGCCCCGGCTCGACAATCGGCAGGTGGTGGGCGTGAAAGCAAGCACGAATCTCACCTTCGACGATCCAGTGTATGCAATCTCAGCATACAACGATACGACCTTCATCATCTGCCATGGTGTGAGTGTCAGCATCTACAGATTCTCCTACATTGACCGGAAATGGACGTCCATCTGCCGCCCTATGGTCTTATCAAACAGGACCGCATCGATCACAGTCGACGCACCGCTTATCCACATTGCCACTTCCGGCGACTCACTCGTGTCATTACGCCTTGATGAGCTTTCCGAACCTCCACGGCTGGTCCACCATGCTCACGCCCCTGAAGCCGCCGTATCACTTAGCCACTTGGTGATCTCTCCACCCATGTCAGAAGAATCCTTGGCCAAGCCCTCCATCGCTCTTCTCTCTACCATGTACAGCGAGCTCATCGGCCTGAGCATTCCTCCTTCCCCCCCTGATAACCCATCCCGACGTCCTCTAGCGCATTCCACCCTCTTCACCGCCACTCTACCCGTCTCCCTCACCCGCCTGAGACGCGGCAACCTCCGCCCATCATGGCGCGCCCCTTCTCCTCGCGGTGTCCTTGTCGACGACATCATCGGCTCCGCCACCAACGGCGCTCTGTTAGGCGTCGCCTTACTCGACGCCCAGCTAACCCGTCGTCTCTCCTGGCTCCAACGTCTCTGCGAATGGAGCCCCACCCTCTCCCCAACCACTCACCGCCACCCCGTCTACAACGCCGCACCCACCGCCATCACCGAGCGCTTCGAGCGCATCATCCCCGCTGGTCTGGCCGCTGGCTCACGCGGTGAGATCCTCACACGCACGAACAAGCGGAAAGAAGACCTCGCCGCCATCGATGGAGATGTGCTGGCGCGGCTGGTGACTGGGGAGAAACGGCAGAATGTCAAGGCTTTGAAGCAGTTTATGCGAGACTTGGCGCAGCCTCGGGAGCAAGCGGTGGGATATGAGGGAGGAGAGATGGAGAAGAATCGCGCGGGGATGTGGCTGGCGGAGCACTTGCACGAGGAGCTAGACGCGGTAGATGAAGTGGTTCAGATCGTGGAGCGGCTGATGGATCGGTGGATTTAAGGGAGTATATCCTCGTGGCACTTGAGAGGGAGAAGGAGATGCGTAATAGCAGGAACAGAGAAACAGAAAAGGCTAGAACCAGATTGAAATGGTGTGTTCGGCGTTTTGTATAGGCTGATTCGAGTAGCCTGAGCAATGGGGTTTTATCAAGGACGCCACAGTGTGTGCACACAGGCCCCATCCTAACCATCGTCCCCAACACAAAGTACACGTGTCCTTCCCAAATGTGTACCTCGTCATGCCATCAACATATACAACCCTCTCCTCAGACTCACGCACCACTCTCCCTCCGATCGCCCATCCGCTCCGGCGTCACGGGCGTGCTCCCCCTCCGCCCGCCTTCACTCTCGCCGCGCCGTCTGCTCGCGCTACGCACAAAGTCCTTATCCCTGCTCGCGTCGTCCTTGCCGAGCTCGAAGGTGCGTAGCCGATGATCAGCGGCCGGCGGCGCGGCGACGCTCGAGCGCCAGGCGGTCTTGCGCTTCTCAGCTGCCCAGGAGCTCCAGGAGCTGAAATACGCGCCGGCTTTCTGGCCCGCGGCCGGCAGTGCGGTGGCCTCTGATGAAGTGGGGGACGGCGTGGGAGGGGCGGTGGCTTTTGCCTCCTCGGCACGTCGCCGCTGGGCCTCACGCATGACTTCGATGTCGGCCCAGACTTTGTTGAAGGCGGAGGTGACTTGGGTGCGGCCGTCGGCGATTCGTCGACCGACCACGTCACGGGTCTGGGAGAAGCGCTCATCGAGATGGAGCTCAGCGACTTGTTGGGCGAGGCGTCGCTGGACGTCTTCGATGGTGAGGCCGCCCGCGCACGGGTGGGCAGGCGGTGAGATGTCGAAGAGATGGCTGTCGGTCGTGCGGTTCCAGAGCGCATAGTTTTCTGTTCGCATCCAATTGTCGATATAAAGCTGGGAGAAGTCGAGCGAAGGATCGCCATCGATGTCTGGGAGAAGTGCTTTGGGGTCCGAGTCTTTGTGTTTCTCGAAGTAATGGTGGTATTTGGTTGCCGAGAGCAGGCCCAATAGATATTCTTCGAATTGCATGCGGATGAATTCCTCGCTGCCGGCATAGCCATGTGTCTTGGGTCTTGATGGATCACTCTCGTCCCACGTATCATTGACGGCTTGCGTGAGGAAATCGATAAACCTCCGATCGGCAGACGTCAACGCCAACGCCGAGCGCAAGGTCGGTGATGATATATTGACGGTGTTGTCGTCGAGGTCGATCAGGATGTCGCAGTACCGATCTTTCTGCTGTATGAGCAGGCTGTTGGTGCTACCAACAACATAGCTCTTGGTATCAAGATCGGTCAGGGTATCCAGTTGTTGCAACGGTGTATATGGACCGAAAACGCTTCCCTTTCCAAAGATTTGCAATGGCAACCCCATGTACGCCAGTAATGAGGATCGATCGCTTGTACGCACCGAGTCCGACTGTTGATGTGTCTCGGCATAGCGATTCATATGGGAGTCTGCGCAATCTCGCAGGTTCTTGGTCAAGCCAGGTATAAGAGAGATGAGCGTGAACTGCACTTGAGACACTCGTTCGCAATGTGAGCCGAAGAACAGCATCTATCTCGGTCAGCCAGACATCCTCCCTCGTAATTACGCAGCACAGCTCACCTTGGGCTGCAACAGCAGACATTTAAAAAGCACGAGAGTCTGCCATTTGAACTCCCGCAACAGCTCTCTCAAGCTCAGGCCAAAGTATTGATGACGCTCGTCTTCCCTCTCCACCGTCCTGCCCTTAGCCAAGGCCTCCTGAAAGCGCTACAGTCACCACATAACAATCAGTAATTGATCTTTCCCGGAAATCGTCACGCGTGATCTCCTCCTCCACCAGCAAATCACCCGCACGACCCGGAAGCACAAAAGAGGGCAAAACACTAACCCACCTGGAGTATCTCCAACTCCCGGAAGTCCCTCTGCGCGAACCACGCGCGCGTCACGACGCGCAGCTTCTCCCGCAGCGCGCTGAAGCTCTGCGGCCGGTCGGTGATGGCGACGACGGCCTTCTGCACCGCGCTCCGCGTGACATCCTCGCTCTTGTACAGCAGCTCGTCGACGGCGATCTGGCGGCAGCAGCTGATGCCGAACACGGACGTCGGCTCGACGTCTGCCGGGACTGCGCGCGGGTCCGAGGTGTCCGCAGGCGCGGCCTTGTAGACGAGCGAGAAGTAGCTGAATTCCTCCTCGTTCTGGTGCGCGCCATCTGGCAATGCCATGTAAGGGATCAACTGCCATTCGTTGGCTTCGGTCGGGTCGACGCCGTCCGGGCAGCCGATCCAGTGCTCGATCTCCGGGCCGCGGGCATGGTGGAAGTCGACGACGCAGACGAGCGGGTTGAAGGGTGTTGGGACGGAGGATGGCGATGTGGCAGACATGGCGGGTTGGCTGGCTGGCTGGCAGTGTGAGGGGCGGCCTGTGGTGGGGTCCTGTATCTCAAGTATCGGTCGGCCACTTCATGTCTTTCTGGATCTCTCCATTGATGGGCCGAGCGGATCTCAAACGTGGTGCACTGGTAGTCCTAAGTGAACGACAATGTTCAGTCTGGCTGATTGTAAGATCAAAGAGCTTTTGCTCCCCTGTACTGCCAGCGCAGCGAGTGGTAGCATATCTAAATTGCGGGCAAGCGGTGAAGCGATCTCGGCATGGACGCTAAACATGACGCGGGAGTGGTACGGAGACAAGCATTCGCTTTACATGAGGCATATTTCCAAAAAGACCTCTGTGTACTGATAGGATGTATTGTGATCATGGAAAGTCATGGACAACGACTGCAGCTCAGCTCGCCTGTCTCTACCTATGCGTCTCCTGCACGCAATGGCATCGGGTACCACAAAACAACGTAGAGCCTCCACATTGTCTCCATGCCATGTATCCATGGACTGACTGTTGCAGGATCTGAAGAAACCCGCGGACCGTGTAATGCGTGTTGCCATTCCCAGCGTGCTTCTCGTGATTGATTGGGTTCACCCTCTAAACTGGAATTTCTCATGGTCCCCGTAGCCACTACAGCCTCGAGCGCGGCTGCATCTGCCCGTATTCGTTATTTCCAAACCGCACACCATCTGGCCGGAGACAGCATCAGACTAAATGGTAGCTTGAAATCATGCATTCTGGCCATGCTCGCTGCCGTCTCCGTTTTGTTGATCGACGTTGTGGTAGTCAAGAATTTCCGAGTACCTGGTCATATTAGCTTTAAAGTTCTTGCGTTGTTTTGTCACCCCATCCTATACTCACATCATGATCTTCCATGTGTCCACAGGTAGGTCTGCATCGTTGAATGACCAATCGAACTTCTCCTCTGCCTCCGGCTCGTCGGTGGGGTCGTGGTATGGTGCCAGGTAAGGATCTGCCAATGCTTCGCCAGCCTTGACACGTTTCCGCGGGTCGAACACCAGCATTCGCTCCAGAAGCTCAATCGCTTGCGGGTCTGCATTCTTGAATTTGTTCTTGAGAGGCTGGCGCTCGCGTTTTGGGAGAGACTGTACAAATCGGAGGGTGTTCTCGCTGCAGATCGTTGAGATCACATCATCAGGAGGAGTTCCGAGGAGCTCGGTGATGATGGAGAACTGGTTCACATGATCTTTGCCCGGAAACAGTGGCTTGCCCTCCAGCATCTCCGCGAAAATGCAGCCTGCACTCCAAATGTCCACTTCCACATCATACTTTTGCCACGTGAGCATGATCTCGGGCGCGCGGTAGTATCGGGTGGAGACGTAACCAGTCATTTGAGGGTCCTGGATACGGGCCAAGCCAAAATCGCAGATCTTGAGATCGCAATTCTCATTGACAAGAATGTTGGAGGGCTTCAAGTCTCTGTGTACAACACCTGCGGAGTGAACATATTTAAGGCCACGCTGAGTGGTATGTCAGTGATCGACACTTTGCGGCCTCGTGTGACAGGAACGTACCAAGATCTGGTAAAGGAAGTATTGGATGAACTGCTTTTCGAGCGGTCGTGATGTGAGGAGGCGGTGCAAGTCGGTCCCGAGCAATTCGGTGACAAAATAGCTGTGAGTATATCGTAAGCGAAGTTTGATGGCCGGATAGACTCACCAACATACATGTCCTCGAGAGGCGAGATAAAGATATCGCTCAAGCTGATCACCTGTATGCCAATGTCTCAGCGCCACCTTCTGTCAAGTAGCCATCACGCGTTTACTGATCCCTATCTTACGTTTTCGTGTTTGAGGTGCTTGAGCAGCTTCAGCTCACGGTACGTGCGCTTCGACAGAACAGGCGTGCTGAAAGGCTTCATAATCTTCTTCACAGCAACGGCCTGTCCGGTAAGCTGGTCCTTTGCCGAACTGTATGCCTTGTTGTCAGCGCTTCGACTTCTGGCCCCCAGAAATTGTCCCTCGCACATACCACACCAAACCGAAGGCACCCATGCCAACCGGCTGGAGGTCACTGTATCTGTTCCAGTGTCAGCGCCACATGTAACCTTCTTTTGCAGTAACGCCACAGGAGCGTTTCTCGAGCGCTTCCTGTGATGGGAGGACCGTGGGGCATACCGAGACGTGATCTCGAAGGTTGTGCCTGGTAAAGCAGCAGATTAGCCACCAGTCAAACATCCAGACAAGAGAGTGATATTTACCAAAGATCTGGGCGCGAACGAATTCTGCCATCTTGTCGGTTGTGCCCGCTGGCGAATGCGATGTGGATGGAACGGATGGTGTGGAGTGCGCAACCGACGATTGAGTGGAGGTTTGTCGCACTATCGAAAGGAAGAGTTCGCAGGAATGTGAGGAGGCTGGTCGTGGAGCGTACTCGTCGGGAGGTGAGGAGGGGTGGAGGGAGGAGCAGATGTATGGGCGAGCCTGCGCTTGTGATGGTGGGGCTTTCGCGCGGGCCTAGCGACGATGGCTTGTGGGTGAAGTGCTCGGGATTGTCAAGGTCGGATAGCGGAGAGTTGGAGACGGATGTTGAGGATGGTGATGGTGGCGGAGGAGGAGATTGAGTGTGGAAGGATGAAAACTACACGAGATGTTTCTGGGTGAAGGAATGTTTGTTGTATGGTTCGTGAGACTACTGCTGCCCGAGTGCGCTCAGTCTTTGTGGTTCAAACAGATCGGCGATCGTGTCGCAACGTGCTTGGACGCGGCATTTGCTCCACCATCAGATCTTATACCACATCCCTAACCATAATTTACGGTGCATTGTCACTTGTGTTCACTTCGGACGAACTACGATTGTCATGTTCGCCGAGAGGTACAGTTGACCGATTCAGAGTAAGACACTGGTCAACTGCCGCGATGATCGTGGACAGTAGGCAAGACTACACCTTCGGATGATGGATCACCGCTTGCTCTGCCAGCTTCACGATCTCACTTGCTATAACATGCTGAGTGACCACACTACTGCTCTCACTGGCATACTATCCCAACTGTGCACTTCTCTGCTGTCCTCGTGGCGACAGCGTTCACCGCAAAAATCCAAAGGAGACCTCCGGACACCGTCACTGGCTTGGTTCGTGGCGTCGACGCCTGAAAGGTAGCGATAGCTGATGTGGCTGCGCCCAAAGGTTCGCAAATCTGCAAAGCTCGTCATGCATCAAGACTACACGTGTTGAGAGTGGATGAGCTGTCACTTCACGCCGTCCTGATTCGGTAGCGACAGCAAGGCTTGATGGCGAATATGCCGGCCAAGACGAACTTTGCACATGGCCACGTCCAGGTGCCAGGACTTAGCACCTCTGACCGGTAATATGGCGATTTTGAGACATTCCAAACGAAACTTTATATGTATGGCAGACGAACGTCATGACTTGAAGGTTCGACTCTGCGCCAGCTCAGAGTCGCCGATTGGGCAGTCGAGGTCATTTCCGTGGAATCTGTAAGCCACGCGAGCCGACAACATCCGCCCTCCGTCCGCACTTGTGTCCTACAAGGCAGGTAACGACCGAGGAAACATACACTTCCTCTGTGGCTTGGAGAAAACGTGTTCTTGGCAGAGTGTGCTCACACAATAAGGCTTATATACTTCAGGGTTTGCAGAGAGCCTCGTCGATGACATTCACGAGGCCGTAGACACGATTCGGATGGATCACCCCGAGGATTTAAAGGATTAGCAGAATGTGCTGCGGCCTATCGGACAGCGTTAGCAGCGCGCTTGTCTGTGGACTGGGATGAAAGGCACTTCAGCTTCGAAACAGGAAATCTACAAAGCCTCCTTCACGCAGTGTGGATGCACAGTGATGCTCGTTAGCCAATTGACCCCGTCCAATACCTGGTCAATGCCTTGTCTTTGCTGGAAAAGATCGTGATCGGCTATGCCACGTTGATCTGCTCGGGCAAAAGACCACCGCACCGAGCACTAGGTAATTTGCTACTACATTTAGATCTTCAAGCTCAGACCTCAGGGCCAAATCCAGAGGCCAGCCATGGAATTTCTCATAGCTAGCAGCTCAAAAGTGACACGGGATGAGCATGATGTGTTGGGGCTTGTTGAAAGGCTGTGCAAATATACATGATTTGCACCGCTGAAGGCAGACGATACGACGAGGATGATAGGAGTTACTGCAATCAGGCAGCTCAATGTATGACTTGACTCAATCAAGCGTACCTCCAGGATGTGATACGCCAATTGCCGATTCTGATCCATATCATACATATCCTCACTCTCTGCAGCAGCTATCTGTCGACACAGGCATGATTTGTAGATACGGTAATTGCTATTGCGTGTTGCTATTCAGCGCACTCGCTGCACCGACCGTCTGCATCAACGCGCACGCAGCTGTCTTGTAATCGCATACCACAAGAGTCTCGGGTGTATACGAGTTGCGGCCAAATGGCACGGGCGTCGATTTATATTAGCGGGCGGAGATGGAGGAGAAGATCATGTGTGATGATATGGAGGGAGTATCTGGAGCTCGGCTCCCACGCTAGAACGTCCCACTGGTTCTAGCTGGGCACATCATGTCGAGAGCCGACGCCATTGCACACACCTCGTGTCCGACATCCTTATGCACACATCCTCGCTCATCATCCATAGCATTCACTGTCGCCTCATTTCGCACCTCACTCTCCTTCGACGTCGTCCCAGCGCATCTCGATAATCTCCTCTCCGCCGAACCCTGCGTCAAAGCCATCCACGCCGCTTCTCCGCATCCGCCATTGCCGCATCTACGTCGACGAACAAAGATCGTTGATAGATCGTGTCAGATCTGAACAGCTCCCGATCCAGTCTGCGCGTTGCACCGTCCAAGACCAGGCACCATCCCGCGGATCTCACCCACATCACGACGCGGACACCTGGCCACAAGGCGAGAGAACTGCGTATGCTAGTTGCGCCGGTTTGGCTCACTCTACGCTGCTGGAGGACGCCCACGCGGTTCGGGCCCGGTGTGGTGCATGAGCCGCGACGATGGGTAGCTGCATGAGTTCCGACTCGAATGGCGAGGAGGGAGATCAGAAGAAGCGCAGTCAAATGATCGATCGCGGTCTGGAGGAGGATTCAAAGAAGCTGCGGCGGGAATGCAAGATCCTTCTGCTAGGTAGGTCCTGCGCGTACTCAAGAGAACCAGACCAAGATCTGGCGTTGAAGTGGGTACTGATATAAGAGTGTAGGTTCTGGAGAAAGTGGGAAAAGCACAATCGTGAAGCAGATGAAGATCATACACCAAAACGGCTATACCGTGGATGAGCTGGCATTCAGTCGGCATACCATCTACAAGAACCTCATCGATTGTGCCAAGGCACTCGTGAGTGCGCTACGACAATTCGAGATCGAGGTGGACAATCCCGAGAACACGGCATATTCGAACTATATCATGGAATATGTTGTCGACCCCGATCCAGAACAACCTCTGGATCCCAAAGTCGGCGATGCCATCTCTAGCCTCTGGCAAGATAAGAGCATACCAAAAGTGATCGATCATCAGAATGAATTCTATTTGATGGATTCGGCACCATAGTACATGGCCCTCACACAGGTTATGCCAGGCCCATGCTGACCCTCGAATAGTTTCTTCGACGAGGTCAAACGAATTGCCTCAGCGGATTATATTCCTACCGAAGCGGATGTGCTAAGAGCACGAACGAAGACGACTGGTATTTATGAAACTAGATTTCAGATGGGCCAATTGAGCATACAGTGAGCATAATGTGCAAGATTTACGACAGGTATTCATTGGCTTACACGATCGCAGTATGTTTGATGTTGGCGGACAAAGAAGTGAGCGAAAGAAATGGATCCATTGCTTTGAGAATGTGACTTCCATCATCTTCTGCGTGGCGTTGAGCGAATATGACCAAGTCCTGCTTGAAGAGAGCAGTCAGGTGCGTCTTTGTTACGTACTCGTCTTGACCAGAAGAATCTGACAAATCCAAACAGAACCGCATGATGGAGTCTCTGGTCCTATTCGATTCGGTCGTCAACTCTCGGTGGTTCGCCCGAACCTCGATCATCCTTTTCCTCAACAAAGTCGACCTGTTCCGAGCCAAGCTTTCGAAATCTCCTTTACAAAACTACTTTCCCGACTATTCGGGAGGCGACGACGTTAATCGCGCCGCCAAATACCTCCTATGGCGCTTTAATCAAGTGAACCGAGCACACTTGAATCTATACCCCCAGTAAGTTGGATTCCAAAATCATGTCTGGAAACTGTTCATCCTTGCTGACATTGGCGAATAGTCTTACACAAGCAACGGATACGTCCAACATCCGGCTAGTCTTTGCTGCCGTCAAGGAAACCATACTTCAGAATGCCCTGAAAGACTCAGGAATCCTATAGCGGGTGTTCCATGATCAATTTCGATGCCACCGCATTGACCAGCTCCGAGGACGTTGGTCATAACTTTGGAAGCCAAAAGTGATTTCTTGAAGGCCTAATAGGGGCCATCTACATCTACGACCGAACCAAGCGATCGGAGTCTACTGCTTTCTCAATGGTATGTAGCAACAGATGTCTTGAACCTTTTCTTATCGTGTCCAGTGGCTACAATGTCCTGTGCTGCGATCTTCTCCCCCTGATCCATCACTATTGGGATATTTGTCTACGTTGGTCGTTGAAGTGCGGAAGCCTGCACCTAAGGTTGCACCACGCAAGGAGCATTGAAATTCGGAGCATCTAAATTCGTTTTGAGAGCACGACGGTGCAGCGATCATGACTTGATCGAGAAACAGCATGGATGCGAGATCTGCGAACGGCGCAAAAATGGTGTCAAATCTCAGGTGGCTCGGACAGGGGTCCTAATGAGATACCAGCTGCGAAGGAGTTCGAGCACAGTTGACGCGAGGAAAAGAGCCGAACAGACACCAGGTCTATCATAAGTTATCAGTGAGTAGCCTAGGTACCGTAATGCTTACAGGTGTTGACGAAATTGTACATAAGTGAGGTCCATAGCGAAGACTTTAGACTGATTTCAAGAATTCCCAGATGATCTTCACCACATCGCCTATCTCCGATTGGGACCTATGACTTCAATTTCTAATAGATGTATGTACTCTGTTCGATGGATCTCCCGCGCTTCCCAGTGGCTGCAGCATCCCGACGCAAGGGATATTGGCCAGAGATATAGATGCTCGATGTTGCACGACGCCTGCAAGAACCCGTGGGAGGTCTACGGAGGGAAGATTTGACAGGTCGTACCGTGGTGTTTCTTCCTTCGCAAGGTCAGGGCTTCGAGACGCGCGCTCCGTGGAGAGGTGAAGCACTCAGTACGCGCATGGATTCTGACCAGGCGGTTATGGCAACCCACTTCCAAGGAACAACAAAAGATCGTGCTTCAGCGTTGGCGCAAGGTAGCGGTGAAGATCGACCAAAGGGGCGTATTGAAGAGAGTCTCGCTCGTGGTATATGCTTGAGGTTACACACGATACGCTTTACTGGGGCGCGCGGTGGCACACACACATGCATCGCCCATCCGTAAGTCTGGGTTTTCGCACTATGGGTCTCAGTTCTTCAGTCTGACGTCTGGTTATCAGCTCTGTCTCGTGCGGTGCGCTATATCTTTCAGCTGCTGCGTCTTTTCTCTAGGTTGGTAGTCCTGTCGTGCAATTATCTCTTCGCATTCGGGACGAGGCTTGAGCATTCGCTGAGTGGTGGCAGACACGCACGTGTGCGGAATTCACTGCTGAATTGACCAAGTCTGAAAGCGAAGTGCTTTTGCATTCCATGGTCGTACTGGGTTCGCCGCCACGCTGACACAAGGCGCTTGTGCTGGTTGGTGAATCTGAGCACATGTGTCGCTCTGCCTATGCAAGCCTGCTGCCTTGTGGTCAAAGGTTTCGGGTCTTCAACTATTGCTGATACAGCAATCTTTACGAGCTCGAGGACACGGAAGACGAGACGCGGTCTTGTTGGATCGCATATGAGGGGGCGTGCATGTGACAGCACGTCAAGAGTCGACTACGAATGTCCACTGGTTTACGATTGCTGGATGTGCAACGCAAGAATCTTGCTTGAAACGAGAAATATGGACGACGCGGCCATGCTCACGCTGCGAGCCACAGACGAAAGCAACATAAGCCATGAATGGCCTATCAAAGACATCGTCTACGTTGCCATCGTCGGCGCAGTCATGCTCGCCGCGCTCTTGGAATGGATCCTCTGGCTCCTGGCGTTCCTTTACTGCCTGGCCAAGGTCTTTCAGAAAGCCGAGGGGGAAAACAAATGGAGCGTGCGAGTGCTCGTCATTCTGAACATGGTCCTGTTTGTTGCTTTGAGATGCATCTTCCTGCCTATCATGGTCGTCACTTTGCCCTTGCCAAGCTCGGTGGTGAAGTACTTTCCACAGGAAATGGTGGATGTATTGCAATGGTTCGCATTCTACTCGTTCGCGGGCTTGTTGACCATCCCCTGGCTGTTCTGCGTCTATCAGCTCGTTACGCACAATATCGGACGGACTAAGAAGATCAAGCATGTGCTGGATGAGCACTCCGCTCCAAAGGTTGGTGAGTCAAGGCTGATTGGTTCGACCGAATGAGATAGTTATACTGATTGTTATGTTCCAGTCATTGTCATGCCTTGCTACAAGGAGAAGCCAGATGTGCTGTTGAGGACCGTCGACTCCATCGTCGCCTGCGACTACCCGCCAAGCTGCATGCACATCTTCCTATCCTTCGATGGTGATGAAGTAGGCGAGCTCTACCTCAACACGCTCGACCAGCTCGGCGTGCCTCTCAAGCTTGAGTACTATCCCACGAGCATTGACGTGACATATCGTGATTGCAGAATCACCGTTTCGCGGTTCAAACATGGTGGCAAGCGGAAGTGCCAGAAGAAGACATACCAACTCATTGATAAAGTCTACGCCACATATCTACGACGGAACGATAACATGTTCATGCTCTTCATCGATTCGGATTGCATACTGGACCGAGTCTGTATCCAGAACTTCATGTATGAGATGGAGCTAAAACCCGGGAGCCAGAGGACCATGACCGCGATGACTGGGGTCATCACCTCGACCACCAAAAAGAACACTCTTCTCACGATTCTACAAGACATGGAGTATATCCATGGGCAGCTCTTCGAGCGATCCGTCGAGTCTGGCTGTGGAGCAGTGACCTGTCTCCCCGGCGCTCTGACCATGCTACGCTTCTCAGCTTTCCGGCGGATGGCCAAATTCTACTTCGCCGACAAGGCTGAACAATGCGATGATCTCTTCGATTATGGGAAGTGCCACCTAGGCGAAGACCGATGGTTGACGCATCTGTTCATGGTCGCGGCGCCGGAGCGATACCAGATCCAGATGAATACGGGCGCATTTTGCAAGACCGAAGCTGTCGAGACGTTCACCAGCTTGTTGAAGCAGCGTCGCAGGTGGTTTCTCGGCTTCATGACCAATGAAGTGTGTATGCTGACCGATCTTCGGCTGTGGAAACGGTATCCACTGCTGTTGATCATTCGATTGGCGATGAACACGATCCGAACCACGGCGCTTCTATTCTTCATCATGGTCATCGCGATCATCTCAACATCTCAGTCGATCAAGAATCTTCCCGTGGGGTTTATCGCGGTGTCCCTCGGGCTCAACTGGTTGCTCATGGTGTACTTTGGAGCCAAGCTTGGGAGGTACAAAGTGATGATGTACCCTATCATGTTGTAAGTATGCTCCTGATTTCACTTAGCCAATGCTAACACTATTCCAGCGTCATCAATCCAATCATGAACTATTGCTATATGGTCTACGGCATATTTACCGCCGGCCAGAGAACATGGGGTGGACCACGAGCAGATGCTGGAGCAGCAGACGCAACCACAACGCCTGCGCAGGCCATCGAACAGGCTAAGATGACCGGAGACGAGCTCAACGTAGTGCCGGAGACATTCAAACCTGCCGTAGAGATGATCACACGGAAACGATCTCGCAAAGTTCCTTTGATGCCTTCCGGTCACCTGGAAGGTCGCTTTGCGCCTGCTGAGCCCCTGGCTGGGGGCTGGTTCCAGCAAGCGAACGACTCTGGCTTCCTCCACTCTGATATGACACGGCGCCAAATCAAAGAGACTCCGTGGACTGCACGAGATGGCAGCCGAGATAGCGTCGATTCCATGATGTCCGGCTATAGCACGAGTCACTCTATCCATACACCGCGGAGAGTCGGAAGTATCATTGGCACAGACGAGGGACATGTCAGCCGTGGAATTGGCAAGCAAAAAGCAACGAATGAAACCGAACTGGAGACGGAAGTACCTCGCAGAGATGAGACTCAAGGCTATGGTATGCATCATTCTGCACGCAGCTCTGTCACATCCATCGCCTCGAGCACATCCTCGGTCTCACTGCACTTCGCCGTTCCGCCGCGTTCAACGCCTCACCAACCATCAAACGCTCAAAACTCAACACAACCAGCTCCACCATCTACCAACTCCATCAGCCCCCGTCCTCTCCATCGCCAACGCAGCCTCTCCGACTCCGCCCTCCTCCCTTCCGCTCCCCCGGCACATCGAATCACGCTTGCCCCATCCCGTGCCCAAAGCAGCAACGGCCGCAGCCCGCTCGCACGTAAAAGCTTCGAGCGCGTCATGAGCCCGCCTGCCGCCGCAGAGCGTCCGCTGTTCTTCACAGATCCCATGTCCGCCGTGCAGGTCATCGAGCTCGAGCGGCGGTCCGCGGCGCAGGCACGGGCGTCGATGGAAAGTCGGCGGAGTAGCACGGCGTCGACTGGGGGAAGGGTGCGGAGGGGGAGGCAGATGAGTACGGAGCGAAGGCAGGGGCAGGGGAGGAGGCTAAGTAAGAGGCCGGCGGGGGAGAGGGGGAGGAGTTGAGGGGAGGGATCACGAAATGCACGGGTCACGATAGTATGGGAAGAGTCTGATGCGGTTCTAATCATGTTATCATATTCGTGTCTACGATCATTGCCATCGTCCTCAACGCCCAGTAATACACTACTGTACTTTGACATGTTTTATCCCGCTGAACACGAATCAAAGACCAAAAGCACATCCCCATCCCCAGCACTCACACAACCTCAAACCCAAACTCCCCTCTCAACCCCATCAACGCCTCCTCCTCTACGACTTCATCCGCCTTCTCCGGCAACGCAGTATTTCCGTGCGGCCTCCCCAACCTACCCATCAGCTCCGGCAACCCGGCGCCGCTCGCGAAGACATACATCTTCGCCACGCGCGACAGCGTCTGCAGCCGAAACGGCGTGTCCTTGGGGACATAGACGAGCTCGCCGGCCGCGAGGACCGTCGGCGCGGCGTGGTCGGCGAGCTGCACGGCGACGCGCCCGGCCACGAGCTGGAAGGCGTGGTGGACGGCGGCGAACTTGAGCTTTCGCGACGCGTGGCCAAAGAGGCTGGAGGCGTGGTGTTGGGTCGAGCTCTCGAGGCTGGCGACGGAGAAGCCTGGACTGCTGCTGTTGCCGGCTCGCGCTGACTCGGCGGTCGTGACGAGGGGCCGGACGACCGTGCCCCCAACATTATACGCAGGGCCCGTGGCGTGCTGGAGGAAGTACGGCGCGAGCTTGCCCGGGAGGGTATTCTCGGCGCCGGTCCACGGCTGCGGCGCGCCGCCTTGATGCTGCGGGCACGGGATCATGTCGAACTGCTCGCTGGCGGCCTTGAGTTTGGGCAGCAGGACCTCGAAGACGCTGCGCGGGTCGTCCATGGGCCACTGCGGGCCGGCGTACGGCTCGCCGATGAAGCGGAAGAACTCCTCCCAGCCGCCGGGCACGATCAGGCCGACGAACTCGGTGTGCGCGCCGAGGATCTGGTATTGGTGGATCGTTCCCTGTGTGAGGTGATGAGTACGGTAGATTGAGATGGATGAGCGCGGCGGCGCTGGGGACGTACGGGTGGCACACTCGCGAAATCCCCCGCGGTCATCGTCCGGCACTCCTCGCCGGCCCAGACGTTCATCGACCCTTGCAGACAGAGGAAGACATCGTGCGTCTCCTTGTGGAAGTGGAAGCCGATCGGGGCGCTTTGGCTGCCGCCACTGCCTACGACCGCGAAGGCGTTCTCGGTCTCTTTGCCCGTCACCAGCAGCCGCGTCGCGGACTTTGACAGCGGGATGTAGATGATCTCGCCGTCTTGCGTGGAGAGCACGTACGGTCTGCCGGGTTGGCCGGGAGGCAGGTCGGTGGTGAGGAGGGAGGGGGCTGTGCCGTTGGTCGGGAGGCCTCCCATTTTGACCTGAAGTATCGAGTGGGAAAGGACGTAGGTGACAAGAAAGAAGACTCAGAAAGGAGATTGCAGAGGAAGAATGCTAAGAAAGAGAGTAGAACAGAATCTGGAGAAAAGCCCAGAGCAATATACAAACCACCACAATCCCCAATCCCGTAGCCTGCTCGTCTCATCTATGCGCGACCCGCCCAGTGCACATCTCGGAGCACCGCAGATCCGCCATCGTGGCGGCAAGGCATCGCGAACTTCCCGCAGCGGCATAGCCACCCTCATAAGCAGCGCGACCCGAACAGCACCTTATGTAGTGTAGTGTAGTGCAGTGTAGTGGAAAAACGCCGCCAGATTTAGGGCTGTAGTGGCCATCCCTATCGGTCAAGATCGTGCCGAAGCCCTAAGTAGCGTGGATCACGCCATGGGGCGGGTTAGGGCTCGCGACCGAGCGCGCCGGCGGACTTGACTTCATCGGTCTGTTCGGGGGAAGGTTGCGCCCGTGAGGCCGAGGAGTTGTGCATGGGTCTGGTTTGTGGGGGAACAATGTTTAGCTCGTGCGTGTCGATGGAGACGGCGGTTGCAGATCGATCTGATGCGGTGTTTCGGGTGATTTGGCTGTGTCCGGCCGCTCTTTAAGACGCAAAGTATATTGCGGCCATTGGAGGGGCGATATATATCAAATAGATCTCCACCTGCTAGCTAACCCAGAGGATCCCCCACCACGATCCTACTAGGTTGTCTCTATACATCCACTCAAACCCTACGAAAGTCGCGACCTCGTCCCCCTCTCCATCCTCCTCAACTCCTTTGACCTCGAACAAGCACCATGAACCACCTCCCCGCCCTCGGCACCTCGATCCAAACCATCGTCCTCCCGACCTTCCAAGCCTACGCGCCCCTCCTCGCCGCCAACGCCGACGCCATCCGCTCCGTCCGCTGCACCACCCACCAGTACGGCCCGCACGCCCGTCACCAGCTGGACATCTACCACCCGCCGACGACGCCGCAGCTCACCGCGCACGACCGCCACCCCACCCTCCTCTTCACCTACGGCGGCGGCCTGATCAACGGCGCGCGCACCCTCCCCGTCCCCTTCCTGCACGGGCTCGTCTACGCCAACCTCGGCGCCTTCTTCGCGCGCACCTTCGGCTGGACCGTCGTGGTCGTCGACTACCGGCTGATCGCACATGGCGCGGTGTTCCCGTCCGGCGGCGAAGACGTCGCGCTCGCCGTGGACTGGCTGCTCGCGAACCCGCCGGTCGCGCAGCCGATGGACTTGTTCCTGATGGGCAACTCGGCGGGCGGGATCCACGCGGCGACGTTCCTGCTGCACGGCGCGTTCGCGTCGACCCGGCGGAAGATCCTCGAGACGTCGCCGGAGCAGACGCGGCTGCGGGGCGCGATCATGTTGTCCGTGCCGTTTTCGTTCGGCCTCGCGCACGAGAGCCGGGAGGATCATCTGGACACATATTTCCGGCACGACGTGGAGGCGAACTCACCCCTGGGGCAGTTAAAGAGTGCACAGGCGGCGGCGCAGGCGGACGGACAGGCGTTGGACTTCGTGCGCGCGGGCGCGAAGCTGCTGGTGCTGAACGGCGAGCTGGAGCCGGAGACGGAGATTTCGATCCCGCGCGACGAGTTCGTGCGGCAGTGGATGAGCATGGCGGATGATGCGAGCCGGTGGGCGCTGGTAGTGGATTCCATGCGGGGGCACAACCACATCAGTCCGTCGGTGTCGTTGGGGACGGGCATCGCGGAGGAGGAAGCGTGGGGCTGGCAGGTGGCCGGGTTCGTTGAGGGGATTGTGAAGTTTGCGCCGAAGACAATGTGAAGACCGCTGGACGATGGAACGACGTGATAGATTAGATTGTACGAATTTGGGTGAGAAAGGATACAGGTATATTGCATTAGCTTTTGTGGAAATGGTCCTGACCCAAGCCGCTCGCTCACTGAAGAAAACCCATATATCAGTACGTATGTGGTATCATGAAACTTCCCAAACGCTCCGGATCAACGCTTTTGCTCCCGCCTTCTCGCCATCTACAGCATACCGTCAATGTGTTGATTGTTGAGAGGCTTCGGCAGGGGCCTTGGCATCAACCTCAGTAGTAGTGCCGTTCGTGACCACAGCCTCGTCCGTGGCCTCTCCCTCGACTCTGGTCTTTTTCCTGGCCGGTCCTTCTTCTTCCTCCATTTCGGCGACACGCTTCTCCAGCTCCTTGAGTCGTGACTCGGCAACCTCAAGGTGGCTTTTGGTCTGCTCTAGCTCTTCCGTTTTCATCCCACTCGTCCGTCTTGCTTCTTGCTCGCTTTGCTCCAACTCACTAACCCTGCCTCTGAACAAGTCATTGATGACCTCAAGCTCGCTGACTCTCGTCCGAAGATCTCGGTTCTGTGCGACGACTGCATCGTAGGTTTGGGGAGTTTCGAAATGGCCAGCACCATTCGCGGATGAAGCGGAAGGCGATGGCTGTCGGAGGGCGAAGGCGGGAATCGAGGGTGAGGCGAAGCTGTCTGAGGGTAACGAGACAGTGTCGAAGATGTGCTGAGGAGCGATGTTGGGGTTTTGCGACAGGTGGGAGGGATCGCCATGGCTGAAGGAACTCGGAGACGGGACGCGTGGCGCGCCGTCCCCCATATTGTGGTGCGCATGAAGCTGCTGCAGTGAAGCGTGGGCGACATCCGGATGGGCCGCTGGGTAGCCACCTTGCTGTCCGTCGGTGCTTTCGCGCTTCTTCGGAGGAAGAGTCTTGACGCGGTTGCGACTCTTGATCACGTCGGTCTTGAGCGAGATGGGCCGCGGGCGACCGTGCAGCTTGAGGAACAGGCCACACGCATTGCACAACACCGACCCCGACTCATCGCGACGCCAGAGCGGTGTGGTCGAAGTGCCACAATTCTGGCAGACGGGCTGTGGTGATGAGAGCACATGTCAGCAGGAAGCTCGTCGCATGTTATCTTATCGGCTATCGACAAGCAATGCGCCAGCGGCGTACATGATCCACCACCAAGGGCGCGACTTACCGGGCCACCGTTCTGTTGGCTGCTTTGGCCTCCTGCCGTCGCTGCCGGCGCGTATTGGGTCTGCATGTTTGGCGACGAGGAGCGTGTACTGCGGCCGGACGTGTCAGTCTCACCGGATCGGAGAAGTTGGGCAAGTCAGAGATAAAGAGCTCTGGCTTGGCGCGTCGGCTGACTAACGCGACTTTTATGGCTTTGATCGAACGAGCTTCCAAGTTGTCGCACGCCTCGACTGCACCTCACATCTTGTGTGCTTTCTTCACGTACCTTGAGCTGCTCGTCACCGATGCTGCAGGAGCACTGGCTGCCAAAGCCGCAAGCGCAGACAATGCCGATGAGGTCGACGAGAGGTTATGAGGTTCGGAGAAGCTGAGATCGGCGTGCGCCTGGCTAGAGCGAGGTTGTTGCGCGGTCTCTTGCTTTGGCTGCAGCGATGGTCGGCGATCGACCTGCGGAAACGGCTTGGGGGTCGCGCTCTCGGTGTGAATTGGTTGGGAGGATGATGGCGGGGATTGCTTGAAGGTCGGCGTGCGGAACTGCTGATGCGTGGCTGGAAGGGCGTATTGAAGCATCGAATTTGCGGTTGGCAGGATCGTCTGCGCGTGGATCGTAGCAACGGGAGGAGTGAAGTAGAGGATCGAACTGTCTTGAGGCTTGGTTCGACGTGTTCTTCGGAGACGTAGAGTCGCACAACAAGCGCACGAGGTAATGTAATCTCCTGATCTCTCTCGCGATTAGGGGGATTGCAATGACAGACTGCGCTTTTCAAAGACAAGATCGAACAAGCAGATGGAATTATAACAAAGATGGGATCATGGCATGAGCATAACAACTTGGCGAACAAGTAATAAAAACACGAGCGACCTGCATCATCCAATGCCAGAAAGTTAATCAGCCGTCTTATCGCGCGATAGGGGGTCGGAGCTTGATTACCGTATCGGCCGCAGGAAGCTGTGGGACAGGCCATCCGCCAATAGATAGCCAATTATTGAGGAGCGTGCAGTAAGTTACCTCTCGCTTCCGCAACATGTTCGCTCGCTTGCAAGTCTAGGTCTTGATTCACTTCTGGTAGAATCGAGTATATTCGAGTGTGTGATTGGTATACAACTCTGATGCTGGAACACGCGTCTCAAAGGACGATGTCCTCGAAGCGACTCCAGGACTATGATGTTCTAGTTCGGCACTCTATGGATGTAGACTTCCTCGACTTAGCAGTGGCATGCCGCCTCATATATTAGATTTACTTCTCAATCCACCATGGCATCTAGACGACGCCCAAATCTCTACCTCGACAGCAAGGAGTCGATAGTACGAGATGTGATTACTGACATCCGGTTGCGGAGGATACCTCTCAGCATCGTGCCAAAGCGCCTCGTGAGGCTGTGCGAACTACATACAAACTACCTAGATATGTCTACGAAACGCACTCTCCCCGCGATCGCACTATCTCTGCGCACTGGGGCCACTTCTGACGCAGCACTGCCTCGAGAGACTCCAGTCATTGGGCTCTCGGGAGTCGATGAGACCTAGCGAAGCGATTACCCAACGTGCATGGTAGGTGATCGTATTTGTATTCGAGGTGTCCCCCCCAATCAGCTATGCATCCTACCCCTACCTTTCCAAGGAGCCGCCCCTAGTATACCAGGCAAGACAAAGCAGACGCAATAACCTCAGATGCTATGCTCACAGCCACTGAAGTCCGCAGTGCCGCGAGGCTAGGGACCATCACTCTGACGTCCGGCCTCGCCCCTTCATACCTGCAGGCCAACTTGATCGTGCTCCCATCCCGCTACGCCCAGGACTTCCGTCTACTGTGCCAGCGCAATCCCGTCCCCTGTCCGTTGCTCGCCGAGTCCCTGACACCAGGCTCCTACAGCCAGCTCCGCTCCTACATACCGGGCATCTCCGGCGAGCAACTGGCTGATGCACTCGACCTGCGCTTCGACATCCCACGGTACATGATCTATACCGATGGCCGGCTGACCGCGTCTCACACCCTGTCCATCGAGACCCCGTGGCAAGAGGACCACATCGCATTCCTCATCGGCTGCTCGTACAGTTTCGAGGCCGCTCTCGCGCACCATGGGCTGCCACCCCGGCACACGCTGATGCACCGCAACGTGCCCATGTATAGAACGAAGCTCCCGCTGTGTACGGCCGGCATCTTCACGAACGCTGTCTACGTCGTATCCATGCGTCCGTACAGAAAGCGCGACATCGAGAGCGTCCGGGCCATCACGCGTCCGTACCAGCTAACGCACGGCGAGCCGGTTGCGTGGGGCTGGGATGCCATCTCAACGCTCGGGATCAAGGATATCCATTGTCCGGAATGGGGAGAGGCGCCGCGGAATTTGGATGGAGGTGTGTTCGGAGGCGATCAGGACGACATCGTGCCGGTGTTTTGGGGTTGCGGAGTGACGCCGCAAGAGGCGGTAATGAGTGCTGGGCTGAAAGGTGTGGTGCTTGGCCATGCACCGGGCCATATGCTGGTACTTGATGTGAAGGATGAGAACGTATTCGCGACATCGGTGTGATGCTTGGTAGTTGCTTGATGTAGGATCACCGACTGTATACAGGATTTCCATGTTCAGAGACCCGGTAACGTCAATTTACGCTTCATCACAGATGATAAGTGAACTCCACAGCACAATCTCCCGTCTTCACTTCGCGTCCATCTTCCTTCTCGCCGACGATGATCTTTCTCTTCTCCTCATTTAGGCGACGAAGATAAAGCCATTTGGCCACGATTACGAGTTGCGATAGACACAACGCGCCCAACGAAAATGAGTTACCGAGCACATACGGCGAGGTCCGGTAAATTTGACCCGCGACGATTCCTGCAGTGTTTCCGATCGTCTGTTGTAATCCGACGGCTGTGGCTCGCCGGTAGTGGGGTGCCATGTTGACGTTCAGCCAGGCCAAGTTAATGCCCGGGCCGTTGTAGACGGCGATGGCGCAGAGGAATGTGGCGAAGAACTTGACGCCGTGGGAGGTCGGGCAGATGATGAGGATGTAGCCGACGATACCAAATGTGTTGGCGAACAGCAGAAAGGGCCCTCGGATGCTTAGACGGTCAGAGATCCAAGCGATGGTAACGAAGGCGAGCCCGCCAGTGACGTACACGGGGATCGTGAGGTATTGAGCTTGGAGTGTTGTGTAGCCCATACTCTTGATGATGGAGGGTAGAAAGGTGCTGAAACCGTACAGCAGGATGTCCTGCAGGAATTGGATGATGCCAGAGAGGTAGACTTTGGGGTCCTGGAAGGCGATCTTGATCTCTGTCCAGCTGAACTCCTCACTGCCCATATAGGCAGCGCGCTGTGCGTTACGTATCTTCATCATATGCTTCTGCTCGGTGCTGAGAAAGTAAGCATTTGAAGGGTCATTAGGAAGGCCGAACCAGACTATGACGCCAACGATGAGAGATAGAATGCCCTCGATGATATACACCCACCTATTCGGTCGAGTCAGAAGCGTACCGTCGTAATATAGGTTCTTGACTTACTTCCATCCTGCATAGCCAGCCACTCCGTCCATCTGCAGCAACGCATATGCCAATAAACCACCAAATGCCCCAGAGATTGCTGCACAGACGAAAAGGTAGGAGACTCGTTTCGCCATCTCCTCACGCCGGTATATCATGGTCAGATAAATGTTGAGAGCTGGAAAGAGACCTCCTTCGCAAGCGCCAAGGATCAGACGAGTTGCATACAACCCTCCAGGGTTTGAGATGAAGCCGGAGAAGACGGTGGTCAGACTCCATACCACGGAAAGCGCAGTCAGGAGGAACCGCGGAGTGAGCTTTTTCAATAAAACGGCCCATGGGGTCTCGAAGGCCACATATGTGGCATAGAAGATGCTCACGGCGATCGAGAACTGCTCCGTCGAGGCATGGATGTCTTCGGGCATTCCTGCTACTCGTACATTGCCGATATTCGAGCGGTCGAGGAAACACGTCAGGTAGACCAGCTAAGAAGAAATGTCAGTAAGTCAGTCTAGTACTGAGAGCGTCTTGTAGTGTCTACATACCATGATGGTTGGCACCAGACAAGTATCGAGTTTCAGCAGAAGTCTTCGTTCCTTGATTGGATCGAGCTGATCAATGCCATCGCTTACTTCCACATCCAACCTGGCCGCTGGCTGGTCGATATGGACTTTCTTCTCATCGCTAGGGAATGACATGGTGAGTTTTACTGATGATTAGATGAATGTGGTTGCAAAGGACGAGATGCAGCGCAACACGAATGCATACTTATACTAATACTATGCTCGGAAGTTGACCGCGACCTACGACCCGTAGGATGAGTCCTAGACGTGTGCTATCGGTCCACATGTGTATAGAGATATGCTAGTACTTTCGCGGCATGTTTCCAGCTTCCCATGTACTTGGCACTCTTGTCAGGTCGGAGCAGATAAGAAGCGTGGAGTTGCGCCCTGGCGGCCCCTAGGCGGACGGGAGGTTTCGACCTGAAATCCATAGCTCCATGCTGTACTTCACTACATCTAAAGTATCCCGCATCTATTATGCTCTGTGATCGTGTTCCTGAGGTGCATGTTCTGGAGACCGGTGTCGTGAGCGCCATCTACGACATCGGGTAAGACATACGCTGCTGTTGAAGTGCGATCATTCTCATCAATTGACGGGGAAACGCCATTGGATGATGGCCGCCGCGAGATCGCTGTTTGACCGCGATCGCTTCAGCCCCGTTGCATCACTGCACTGCCCTATCCCGCTTGACAACATCATGTGCCATCCAGCATCTATCAGTTCGCCTCCTCCCTGAGCCACTGTCGGACTATGCAGATAAGCCTGGGCTATGAGACTCATCGTGGAAAATCCGTGACCTTCTCGCTTACCATATCAATATCTTGACTTTATGATGAACTAGCTCAGCATGATGTCTTCCCAAACCGCTACGTCTGGTAGAGCTAGGAGACCGTCGGCAGCAACAGCGGCGAACAAGTCCCTTGCGTGAGCAACTCGCCAACGACTTCGTGTATGATCGATGCTGATCTGCCCAGATGTCGACAGTGTCGGAAGAGTCGGTCCTTCTGCACCCGCGATAGGCCCACATGCATGACCTGCCGTAATCGACGTGTGCCATGTGTATATCCCAAGAGACGCAATGTTCGTGATCTGGAGGCTCGAGTGGCCGAATTGGAAGCAGCTCTGGAGACGTACGAGGACAGCGCATCGACGCAGCCCTGTCCAGAAGTAATCAGGGATATCCATTGTCCTCCAGGACCTGACAGCATATCCGTCAAAGACCCAGAATCTGACGATGACCTCGACTTGCCATCTCTAGCGAACGACTTGGAGAATAATTTGGTCATTGGTTCATATGGCACCCCGAAATATCTAGGCGTGTCGTCCTCGCTTGCGCTGGGCAGAAGATTGCGTGATGTCGTAGGTATGGCTGGCGCTGGCGCTGGTGGTGATGGTGGACTAGGGCTTGACTGCGAAGTCACTACGTACGATCGCGATGCTCTTCGACTTTCCAGACTGCCCTCCGCCGAGGATACCTGCGATCTGCCGTCAGTTGCTAAGGCCAAGCTGTATTTCAACGCGCAGTACACGATGATTGGAACGATATTTGCCTTCGTGACGCCTGAGTTCTTCTGGCATCACCTTGGGCTGGCTTATTATGGATCCCCCGACCCAGGCGATCAAGAGGCTTGTCTAGCTCATTGTCAGGTGTTGATGATCCTAGCTTTTGGTAAGCTCCGGGTTGTGTCTAATAATGGTCATATAGATTTACTAACATCAGCAAGGGAAAATGTATGCAGTCAACGAGAATCTGTCTGGCTCAGGGGCACCGCCGGGATTCGAATACTTCACCCAAGCCCTACAGTATCTACCAAGCATTCACGAAGAGCCGTCAGTGACTTTTTGTGGAGTGCTGGCACTCATTGGATACTTCATGCAAAATCTCAACCGACGCGATGCGGCATTCCTATACGTTGGTCTTGCCCAGCGCATGGCTATCTCCTTGGCAATGCACGAAGAGGTCTCCGTCCTGAATGAAGACGAGATCTCCAAGGAGCAGAAACGAAGGACCTGGTGGAGCATTTACAGCCTAGACCGAATTCTCTGCGTCAAATACGGCCACCCGGTGACCATGCATGATGAAGACATTCGCGTCCGCCCGCCCTCGAGGTTGAACCACGAAGCCGAATACTGTCCTGCGGTCGTCCTCCGTCACTACACTGGGCTATCCAAGATCCTCGGACAGATCCTCCGCCGGATCTACCGTCCCACCTCCAAACCTGGCGCCACGTACATGACCGCCGCGCTGGACATCCTGAGTTCGCTGACCGCTTGGGAAGAGGCCATCCCCGACGAACTACGCTTCGACCCTGAGCGCCTCAGCACTTCCCGCGAGTCCGTCTCGACCTTTCTCCACTACAACCAATGCATCAACATGACCGCCCGCCCGCTCCTCTTCCACATCGTCGAGAAGCGCCTCCGCGGCGGGCCCGTCGAGCGTCTTTCCGACTGGCGCACGCATCGCTCTCGCGACACCGTCGCCATCATCGAGCGCTGCATCGCCGCAGCCCGCAGCTCCATCGCCATGATGGCCGCGGCCGCCGAACGCAACCTCCTCGCCGTCTTCGGCTACATGGACGGCGAACACGTCTTCAGCGCCGCCATCATCCTCGTCATGGTCGGCGTCGCGTTTCCGGCCGAGGAGCCCACGCTCGCCGCCATGGACGACGCGCTGGCGCTGCTGGCCACCATGCAGGCGAAGGGGAACCATCACATCGCCGCGCGGCGCGCGTTGCTCGTTGCGTTGAGCGCTGTCATCGAGCGGCCGGCATCGCGGCAACAACATAACCCGCATGAACAGACGTCACAGCATGTCCCGCACGAACAGCAGCAGCGGCAGCATGATACTCCCGCCGAGCCAGTAGCGACGATGCTCGATTTCGACGGCGGAGTATGGAACGAGCTCGTCGATGGCGATCCGATGATGCTGCAGGCGGCGGCCTTCGATCTTGAGTTAGCAGATGCTGAATTTGATCTCGGCGAATGGGATCAGGACGATTCTGGAGGGAAAGGGCCGGCGGGTGAGCCATATGCCGATTTCGATTGAGCGATGTTGCGTGGTGATTGCGCTAGAGTTAAGGCGATTGGGCTAGAATTGGTGGCGAGCAATGTAAAGCTGAATATGTACTTTACCTGTAGGGTTCTTCGGACGAGGACGAATGGCGCCTGGTGCAAACCCACCTGTGATTTTCACGGAGCAAGTATCGTAACGTTTGCATGGGTATAATCATATCTCATTGCTATCAGATCGTGTTCCTATGCTGCCTAGTCACCGTCCTGATGGAAGTATGGCTTCCTTCATGTATACCTTCGCCACAACGCCTTCGCCAACCACTTCGGGGAAGTCTCAGGCACATGTCATGGCGGATGTGCATCCACGTAACCGTTTCAAGGAAGCAATTTCGGCGCCCAATCAGGCTCCAGGTTCCTGTAATAGTCCAATTTGACAGGAATGTCGCCAGAGTACCCGACATCGCCCTGTACGTCCTCGAGCTTCGCGGCAATCTTGCCGACCATCTTTGCGATCCATCGGTCATTGACTATGCCACCAACAAATGCCTTCTTCATGCCATCTTTGGTGGATTGATGCATTTCTTTGAAAGTCTCTTTGATCTGCTGCCCAGTGGCTGTAGTGCTCTCCTTAAGGTTCTGCCGAATGCTGCGGCTAAATTGCTTGAAGTGTTCTTTGGCACTATCGGTAGACTTGACCGACAAGGTGTCGGCATCGGCATGGGCGGCAGAGACCGGTGACATAGGTTCGTCGTCGGGAGTCTCATCTACTTCATCGACCTCCTTCTCCAACTCGATGATCTTGGTGGCTTTCACTAACGCCGCCACGAAGTTGAGGAGAGACTGATCGAATGTGGCAGGTAAACTGGCGTGTACGCTCAATGTGATCGCACTCTCATCTTTTTCAACCTTTTCACGTTCTTTCTCCGCCTGCACAGTCTTTGGGAGGCCGTCGGCTGACTCGACAGCATCGTCCATTTCGTCTACCATCTCATGGGTCGGCGGCTTTGGTAAAGCATGCTCGTGATGAGGCAGGAGATAGGATGGAATCGTGAAGGTGGCATCCGCTCCACCGACACGTACGACTTGTGAGATCGTCCCCGCTGCTGCCTCTGTGCGGAAAGCCATGATGTCGGCGAACTTCAGATAGGCGGCGATGTCGAAACTCGTACTGAGCGGTACCTGACCCAGGCCCTTTACATTCACCAGTTGAGCGCAGAAGTTGGCATTGGTCAGCCAGGCCTCCAGCCGGCGCTCCAGTCGACGAATTTCTGCATTGTCCTTCGCGTAATGCTTGAAGATCTTTGCTCGCAACAAAGACGAAACCCAACTACCTGAGCCCGCAACGTTGATGGAAGTGATCGTGATCAAATGGAAGTAACTCAGTGCAGCCAAGAGCAAGCGCAGAAGGAATGGCAGACGGTGCAAGAAGCGCCGTGTCCTTGGAGAAGACAGTGTTTTGAGGGTTGTGACTCTGATCGATCTTTGGGGTGGATGCGTGATGGAAGGCAGAGTGTGTAGCTGCGTACACATCGCAGCACGTAGATCCTTGTCATCGTGAACGTCAAAGCCATGTTCATCCTTGGAGCCTTTACGAACATGTGCTCTCGACTGATAGATCGCACTTGACGTACGGATGTCGTTCAGTATTGCGTGATACTGCTTTTCGGCCTGGTCGTCATCTGCCGACATCGCCGTCACTTGTTGCAGACTGTCTTGCGCCGACACATTCTTCATGTAGCTTACTCCCGTGAGTGATTCGCGCAACTTGGGTCGTGTGTTCGCAGAGAGCGAGTTTCGACGGGCTCCTAGTGATTCTCGAAGCTTGGTCTCGTTGGCGAAGCCTTCTGATCCAGCCGTAGCAGCCCGAAGTAGTGGCGTGTCGTTGAGAAAGATGGCGTCGTCCTCCTGGTCCTCGGGTTGGTCCTCTAGGTCCTTGAATGTCCCCTCCGGCCCGCCTTTGACGTTTCCGTACACATCTCCAACCTCGATGCGCCGGAATAGTGGAATCCGCACAATGTCACAATACATCGCGAGCTCGATATCGTCGGCTAGCTTGAGACCTAGGAATGATGTCAATTCTGCACTTGCTTTACTGTGTGTTCGCTGACATACCTAGCTCAATTCCATGAGCAACAATGGTGAGGCTAGACAGAGAAATGGTGATGCCTCGAATGACCATCAGCCCAGCGACATCCACGTCAATCTCCAACGCTGGTAGATTGAACAGAGCAATCTTATCGCGCGTGAAGTGCAATTCCCTGAGCACCTTCCGAAGTCCTTTGCGAGCGAAATCGGCCACCCGGTCAAATTGAGCCAGGCATGTGAGGAGTATGACGGGATAGCAGACCATGGCGAATGCGGCGTAAAGCAGCCATGACGTCGAACACACGGCGTAAATCACGTTGATCGTAGCGAGGATGGTCCACAAAGGCACTGCACTCAGCACTCGCACTCCATAGCCATGGCCGAATAATAACAACAAGGACTCAACGGCACAGCCCGAGAGAACCCAGCGAAGAGGCCACTCTGCCGCAGCTACGAGCAGAACCAGGGCAGAAGTGGCCAACAAGGGGAGTAGCAGGCCTGGAGGTTCATGCGTCCTGTCAGCGGGATGATGTGCTCGATTGCCGTCGTCGCGCGGCAGGATGATGGGGTTCGGTGCCATTCTGGGAATCCGTGGATATGTGGTTCGTGGGAATAGTGTTACGGCGTTGGTCCCCTGTATGAGCTGGGGGTGATGCGCCAAGAATGCAGGTTCAGGATCGCAGCCAGAATCGGGAATGTACACAAAGCAAGCAGATCCTAGCCTGCGGTCCGACGTGAATGTTGCATGTGAGATGTGCTTGAGGACGGGACGAGATGTCTGAGGTCAGCTAGGAGAACTGCAGGAAGGATTCAAGTGTTTCCGTTGTGAAGAAGTTGTTGACGAAAGGCAAGAATTATGGAAGTACATGACGAGATACGTCACTGGCTGCAGGGTGCGCACATGCAGACAAGCGTGACAATGTGGCGTCTTGAATCTCCAAGCGAGAACAAGGATGAGACGGACATGGAGATTCCACCTCGATGATTGTGTGTGAGTCTCACGCAAGACCAGGCATATTGATCGTTAGATGAAACAACACTGTGTAGTGAACACTAGAGATGTGTGAGAATGATCTCTGATCAGATGGAACACGTGATGTAGAGCACACGTGACCAGTCAGTTATGTAGAAAACAATCCCTTGTGCAGGAAGATCTTCTTCCTAAGGCACGCACCCTTAGAACATTCTTTTATCTAGTAGCTAGGTTATTAATCTAAAGGACACTAGCTATTAACTAAGGGCCTTTAGAGGCTAGTCCCCTATAGCTAGCTAGACTAATAATTAAAATAGAGCTAATTAATAGGTAGAATTAAGAAAGATACTAGTCTAAGATAGCCTAATTAACTATTCTAAGCCTAGGATCCTATTAAGCCTACTAATTAGACTTAAACTATTCTAAGGAACTGATTATTATCTAGTTAATAATAAGTTAAGCTACATTAGCTTAATATAGCTTAATTATAGTACTTACTACTACTTAGCTTTATATTAAGCTTAAATCCTAGTATAAGAGCTAAACTAAGCTATCTAGCATCTCTAATTATAGAGAACAATTACTTTAACTTAGACTAATCTACCTAAGGCTCTTCTAACTAGCCCTAGACCCTATTTAAGATTAAACTAGAGGTTATTATATAGCTTAGAAGAAGTATAGAGCTTCTACCTTATCTCTAAGAATCTATAGAAGGGTTAGCCTAATACCCTAGCTTTAATACCTTAATAGTAACCTTCTAAAGGCTTTAAAACTAGAATTTAGGCCCTTAACTAGTCCTAATAGAATCTTAACCTATTCTAAGAAACCCTATACCCTTAATATAACCTCTACAGACTAGCCTATTACTATTATTTATTATACTACCTTAGGACCTAACTACTATAGTTAGGCTAAAGGACCCTAAGGTACATATTAAAGGGCTAGGCAAACTTAAGACTACTACTAGAAATACAGCCTTTAAGATATAGTAGCTAGAGGTTAAGAACTATTTAGACTAAATAGAACAGTTCTAGTTTAGGAGACTAATAACTAGTAGAGAAAAGCTTAGATTAGTGTTAATATTATTAGAGGATAATAACTTATTTATATAGATAGATATATTAAAAGGTGTTAGGTTATTGTTATTACCTAATTAAGAGGTAAAGTAGGCTAGTTAATTAAACTTCTTAAAGTTTAAACAGACTAATCTTAATTAGGATAAGACTAAGAGAAGGAACTTTAAGAGCATAGTATAGAAGATAACTATAAAGAAGTTTGTAATTAACCTATAAGCTACCTATAATAGGCTTCCTCTACTAAAGAATATAGATATACTAGTAAGAAGGTTCTAAAGTAGTATTAAGACTTAGGTTAGGAATAAACTTAACAAACTCTAAGTCTTAGTATTAAATACTCTATACTATAAGTACATTATAAGGGCTATAACTATTAATAAACTTAACTTTTATAATAAGAACTATAGCTATACTATATTATTAAGACAATAAGAGGAAAAACTTAATACTATAACTATAAGGCCCCTTTCCTACCTAAAGTAAGGTTAAAGTTATATGTCTCTAGTCTTAGTATAAAGCGACACTTCGGTACGCGACCTACGCACCTTATACGCTTTATAGATTTTTCTTAGTAGTAACTGTATCATACTATTACTCCCTTATTTCTGTGTACTACGCTATCCTTTAGTATCTAGAAGCTACGCCCTAGTAGCCTATTACTACCCCTTATAATTATAATCTATCTTTTAAGGAACATAGCCTAGTACACAGGATAGAGGACATTTAGGAGATAGAAGGGTATAGCACCTATAAAAACCCTATAGAGACAACTACGAGCGACACTATACAAGACGCGAGCGCGACGCTAGAAGAGCGCTTACGTATCGCGCAGGAAAAGCGGGATCGTCTTATTATACAACGAGAGCTATAGAGGGTAGAGGAAGAAGTAGCTATACTTAAGAGAGGCAATAGCATCCCTAATAGCCTCCCTAATTATCTCTAAACTAGCCTAGCTATTACTACACTAAGATCCTTAGAACTTACTCCGAGTTTAGTAGGAAGCGCTATATAGTCGCTATATAAGCGTACGACTAGCGACGAAGAAGATGATGCGCAACCGCGTTTTAAAAAGCAGGACACTAAGCTAAAGGACTTAGATAAATACTATAGTAAGAGCATTAAGGAATATCGTAACTACGTGCGCGATATAGAGCTTACTGCTATAAACACTCTAGGAGCCTTCTCTATAGAAGAAAACCTTATTACTTAGGCTATGTAGTTTCTTAAGGGAGACCTAAAAGAAACCTAGTAGTCGGAGTATAAGCGACTAAAGAGCGTAGGTGTCGCGCTTAACTAGGAATACTATAAGGCATTTCTGCTAGATATCTAGGTAGACCTAGTTAATCGTAGTATAGAGGCAAGCTAGCAATACAAGAAAGCGGAGTAACAAGAGGGCTAATCTATAAGGGCCTTCGCTACCTTTCTTAGGACACTAGAAGCGTAGCTCCCTCTATACACTAAGGCGTAATATATGTAGCACCTATTTATAGGAATAAGGCTAGAATTAAGGGCTTCTCTCTCTAACTATATAGTAATCCCTAATATAAGGGAGAAATTAATTACTGTCGTAACTACTATAGAGACGAACATACGCCGTACTAGAGGCGCACGATCGGGACACGGTCGCATAACTAGAGAGTTATACCGTAGTCCTCGAGTCTCCTAAAGGACTCGAGGGAGTAGTAAATCGACGTACCCGACTCGCGCGCGCGATAAGCGTCGTACGCTAGAGCCGCGTAAGTATAATAACGATATAGCTATAGCACCTAAACTAGGCACTTATTAGACCTATAGAGAATTAGGTTACATCTCCCCTAACTGTCTAAAGAAGAGGAAGGGTAGAAACCCTAACAGGACCCCTATTAACTATGTTAAGGTAGGAAAAGCCTAAGCGCTTTACAAAGTATAGCTAATATGTAGCGTAGGGTAATCGAAAAATTATCGGCTATAGAACGCAAGTGTAGCGCGTAACGCGCGTATAGCGGCGAGACTGCACTTATAGCTATCCTTAATCCTAGTACAGCTGTTACCCTAATTAATTAAGGGACAGTAGTAGACCTTAGTCTTAACTTAATCTCTAGCGACCTTCCTACGCTAGAATAGATAGGCGGCGAACGTAAGCATTGTTACGCTACGTACGAGATACGCGTACGAATAGTAGACGACTATAGTACGTAGCGCGATATAGACTTCGTAGCATATAGGGTAGACCGTAAAGGAAGTGTTACGGCATTTAGCTTAGGACAATGATTAATAATAGGACAATAAGTACATAGATAGAATATAAGACATGCTATAGAGAGAGAAAGACAAGAATAGTAGTGTATAGCAGAACTAATATTCTTAAATTCAGTACTAAGAAGGGAAGACCTGTTATGCCTAAGGTAGCTACAGCTAGCTACAAACTACTAAGTCTTACAATAGGTTATACTATAACACTATCCCCTCCTTCTAAAGGCTAAGCTCCTACGAGGCCTAAAGCAAACGAACTGTAGCGGGGCTTCTAGGGGTACTAACGGTAGAACTCGTTAAGATGCTCTACTAGGGTGTAGATATAGTCCTAAGGTTCCTAGGTCAACTTATCATAACCCTCCTATTGCACTTTGTAGTAGACACTATTAGGGGAATCCTAAGAGTCTACAATAGCCTATACCGCGTATTCTACTATATTGTCTATATAGGTAGGCGGAGGGGTAGGGAGTTGTTGTCCTAAGTAGGGGTCGTTAGGACAGGGGTATAGGAGGTTGACATAGAAGACATTATAGATCTTTATGCTAGTATGCAGCTCTAGGCAGTAGGCTTAGGGGCTAAGCTTTATAGTAATAGTGTAGGGGCCTAGTTGCTTCTAGTCTAGCTTCTTACTTAGCCTAAGGGTCTTAAGGTTGCGGCTACTAAGGTATACCCTGTCCCCTACTTAGTAGTTAGGGGTATTCTTCTAGTGTCGATTAGCGTGCTTTTCGTAAATAGCTTAGGCAAAGCGCATCTCTTATACTAGTGTTAGTTCTACTTACTCTATCTTAGTAGCGAAGTCCTATACAGCAATTGCTTCCTAGTTAGAGCGAGTGACAGTTAAGGTAACTATATGTTTAGGGGGCTCTATTCTAGTTCGAGGGTGTTGTCTATAGTTGGCTAGGAAAGGAGATACCTTAGTAGTGCTAGAAGTCTAGTTGTTAGCAGAGAATTCTGCTGTAGCTAACTACTAAGCCTAGTCATCTTGTAGGTAGTTACAGTAGTAGCGTAGGGTTTGTTCTATAGTAGCGTTAGCGATCTCTATTTGTCTATCTGTCTAGGGGTAGTATGTAGTTAACAAGGTAGAGTTAATTCCTAATAGTTAGTATAGTGTCTTCTAGAAGGACGAGATAAATTAGGTTCCTCTATTAGAAGTAATTGTTGTTAGTAGGCTATACAGCTTCTAGATGTAGTCGTAGAACAGGCGTACTATATAGGGTGTTTTTATGCTCTAACAAGGGATTAAGTGCCGCATTTTGGTTAGTCTATCTATAACAACTATAATGTTAGACACTATATTACTAGCGATAGTCCTACTTCGGGGTAGGTCAACAACAAAATTAATAGTAATATGCTTCTAGCGGCGATCTAGGGGATCTAAGGGCTTTAAGAGACTATAGTACTTATCCCTAGATAGTTTAGCCCTATTGCATATCCTATAGTTGCGATTGAACTAGGTAATGTCGTCGTGTATGTTAGGCTAGTACTAGTAGCGTTAGGCTAGGTCGTAGTGTTTTGCTTTGCTAGGGTGGCCTGTAGCTAGGGGTTAGTATAAATCTATTATAACTTTGTAGCGAAGGTCTTTATATTTAGGGACAAAGGTCCTACCTCTATACTGTAGCTTACCCTATACTACAGCGTATTCTAACAGAGAGACATCTTCGTAATGTGGTTCTAGGTCCTAGACTGCCTTAACTAGGCCTTAGGTAAAGGGGTCCTACTAGTATGCTTCTTCTAGGAGCTCGTTTACAGTAGGTTCTTTAGGGTTAACTATATTGTCCTTAAGTTCGCTATCGTTATTTAGGGGTTCTAGTGTTGTTTAGAGTCTGCTAAGGCGAGATAGGGCTACTTAAATAGCCTAGAGGGTGTGTGCTTATAACACAGGGTCGAGATTGTAAGGTTTTAGTACTACCTGTGTTGCGATCTCTCTACTATCCCCTCTATCTAAAGGGAGATCTCCTAGTCTCCTAGTTAAGGCGTCTACTCGACTGTTAAGAGATCTAGGTATATAGGCAAGTACGAAGTTAAATCGGGAAAGGAACTCGCTCTAGCGGGCCTGTCGTCTGTTTAGGAGCTTAGTTTTCATAAAGTAGGTAAGGTTTTTGTAGTTAGAGTGGACCTTAACTAGTTAATCAGCTCCCTCTAGTTCTGCCCTCTATTCTTCGAATGCTTTAATAATAGCAAGCAGTTCCTTATTATAGATGTTATAGTTGTATTCCGCAGGTAACATCTTCTTAGATAGATAGGCAACTAGTTTCTATAGAGAGTTAGGGTGCTATTAGAGGAGTACTGCACTAGTTATTCTATTAGAAGCATCCGTCTCTAGTCTAGTAGGAAGGTTAAAGTCGAAGTATTATAGGATAAGGGCAGTATAGAAACTCGTAGATAGAGATTCGAATGCTTATTACTGTTTAGGACCCTAGGTAAAGGGTAAGCCCTTTTTAGTTAATATAGTTAAGAGGGCGACAATATGTAAGTATCTCCTAATAAATCTTCTGTAGAAGTTCGCAAAACTAAGGAATCCCTAGACCTCCTTAAGGTTAGTAGGCTTAGACTAGTCGACAATAGCGGAGATCTTCTTAGGGTCTATCTTAATACCTTCTGTGCTAATAATTAGGCCTAGGTATTTAACCTCCTGTTTATAGAACTCGTATTTATTAATGTCTACTTAGAGACCTGCCTTACGCAGTCTTTCTAGCACTAGTTTGACATGTTCCCTATACTCCTTAAGGTTGTTACTATAGATAAGGATGTCGTTAATGTACGCAGTAGCGAAGCGATCTAGGAAATTATAGAGTTTGTTATTAATGTAGTGCTAGAAGGAACTAGGTGCGTTAGACAGTCCGAAGGGCATAACTATATACTTATATAGGCCGTAGCGGGTTCTAAAAGCAGTAAGCTATTTGTCGCCTTGCTTTATACGTAGCTTATTAAAGGCTACAATAATATCTAGCTTAGTAAAGTATTTAGCCTTGCCTAGGCGGCTAAGGGTCTCTTAGATTAGGGGCAAGGGGTACTAGTTCTTAACAGTAAGGGCATTTAGGCTACGATAGTCGACGCAGAGTCGCAGTCCTCTATTAGGCTTGCGCACAAATAACACAGGGCTAGCAGCTAAGGAGCTACTAGGGCGGATAAACCCTTTGCCTAGGTTCTTAGTAAGGTATTTTTTTAGGATAAGGAGTTTATCCCTTAATATATTATAGAGGGGCCTAAATAGAGGTACCGCTCCTAGTATTAGTTAAATGCTATAGTTGTATAGTCTGTAGGGTGGTAGCTCGTCTGCTAACTGTTAGGAAAAGACATCAAGGAATTCGTAGTATTCTAGAGGCAGCTTAGTAGCTAGGTCTGTAGGTGTCTTAGGCTTAAGGGCCTTCTTAATATTAGCTAAAGTAACTGCGAAGAGCGAGTGTCCTGTCTTTATAGCTAGAGATCGAAAGGGGGCAGCACTAATAGCCCTAACTTTAAGGCATAGTAGTTTAGGGGCTTAGGTTAGTAGCAAGATAGTACTAGTTATAGATCGGACTAAGTAGTTAGCTCTGTAGAAGTTGGATTTAAAGTAGAGGGTGCTTATACCGAAGTCTACAGCTAGGTTGTGACGCTTTAGCTAACTAAGGCCTAAAACTATAGAGTAGTCTAATAGCTTAGTAACAAACAGCGATACCTTCTCCTAGTAGGCTCTATTGCTAATAGACATAGTAGTGTAACAGACATAGGTTACCTAGCTAGAGCTAGATTCTAAGCCGTTAATAAGGTCGAGAGGGCGAGGGTTCTTTAATAGTTGTAAGGGTAGGTTCTAAGATTACGTATGTTTAGCATTAATAAATCCTAATGTAAGAGCACTATAGTTAAGGAGTGTAGGGCAATTTAATATTAATTAAGTGCCTATTTAGATAGGAATAACTATAGGTTCATCTATAAAGGACTCCTTATTAAAACGTTTTGTAGTAGTTAGTTAGATTCTTGTAGAGGATAAAGACAGTAATATAAACTAGGGGTGTCCTTATAAGCGTCTTTACATAAGGACTAGGCGTTTCCCTATTTAGGGGCTAGGGCAGGGTTGTTATTAGTGGTGTTATTGCTAAAGGTAGCACTAGTAGCTACTAACCTAGGTTAGGGGCGATTAGAGCAGTTACTAGCAATATGCCCTAGGTTCCTACAGTAGAGGCACAACCCCTAAGTACGGCGACGGGCCTTTTCTTCCTTAGTTAAGGGGCCCCTTAGGCGAGTGCGAGCTACAGAGAGGTCTATAGGAACTGTACTATCGCCTATAGGGATAGGGGTAATACGTATAGGGATTGTAGTAGTAGTAGTAGTTATAGCTAGGCAAGCTAGTACACTGTAGGGGGCACTAGCAGAGCGGTATTAGCCTTAGGCAGAGCGAAGAAGTGCTAAATGCTAGGTAGCAAAGGTCTGTCGACGAGTATCTAAGCGCTAGCATAGAGCTATAAAGTCTGTATAGGACAGATGCTTATAGTTATTGTTAAGGAGCAAGGCATAGAGCTTATTGCTAAGACCTTGTAGTAGTTATGCCTTCTTAGCCTCATCATTATACCTAGTATAGACAACGTAGCGACTAAATTCAGTATAGAAGTCTATAAAAGGCTAGTTCCTTTAGCGAAGAATTCTTAGTTTGTTCTAGGCAGTCCCTTACCTGTCTAGGTCGCTAAAGGCACGATCTAAGGTAGCGAACAACTCGTTAATGTTTAGGATAGTAGTGTCTCCTCTAGGGGAGAAGTAGGGTATTATCTAGGCTATAGCATTGCCCTTAAGGAATAAGATAGTATAAGCTACTTTCTAGTCCTTAGAGTAGAAGTAGTTACTGTTAGCCCTAAACTTAAGTATAATACTAAACTTCTAAGTCTCGTATTTGTCCCTATCTCTACCGAAGGTGTCTAGGTCTATAATCTTTTAAGACCTCTTAGTAGTAGCAGCTAGGGCCTAGTCACCTTGCTAGGTAGATAGGTGTTCGAGAACTAGTTCCTTAGCAGCTAACTACTAGCGAGCGTCGTTAATATCGACCTGTAGGGCCTCTCTATAGGCCTAACTGTCTATAAGGTTCTTTATAGCTGTATCTCTTACTCTCTAAATAGCTAAAATCTGTGTCTATACTCTATTAGGGTTATCCTAGACCTACTAGAAGAACTCTTAGGGATTAGTTAGTTAGGGGGTAGTAGCGCTACTGTTAGGATTAGCGTTAAAGCTACCTAGTGTAGCGTGTCCTAAAGAAGGTAGAGTAGAGTTTAGGTCTATAGTTTAATACAGAGTTTATAGTGCAGTAGTACTATATAGTGTTTCTATAGGTTTCTAGGTGTCTGTAGATAGGTAATAGTATATAATATTATAGCATTTAGCTTAGGACAATAATTAATAATAGGACAATAAGTATATAGATAGAATATAAGACATACTATAGAGAGAGAAAGACAAGAATAGTAGTATATAGCAGAACTAATATTCTTAAATTCAGTACTAAGAAGAGAAGACCTGTTATGCCTAAGGTAGCTACAGCTAGCTATAAACTACTAAGTCTTATAACAGGTTATACTATAATAGGAAGCGCTCTACTACTAGGTATACACACCCTCTATAAATATAGTGTTAACCTAGACTATCTAGCTTAGACCTTTAGATATAGGCTAAGTAGTAAGGAAGATATCTAATATGTAGAGGTAGAAGACTTCGATATAGACGAGGTAGTGTTCCTCGGGCTCGTCGTTACCGATACACCTACAGCGTAAGTACGCGTAACAAGCGATGTACTTCTACTAGAACTTATAGAGAATATAGAAGTGTTTAACAGCGATAAGGTATCCTTATTGCTATCGCATCGATAAATAGACTATCGAATCGATATTATAGAAGGCAAGGAACCCCTATATAGGCCGCTATATAACCTATTAGAGCGCGAACTACGCCTATTACGCGAGTATCTTAAAGAGAATCTTACGAGTAGTAGGATACGCTATAGCTATAGCCTAGTAGGGGCCCTAATCCTGTTCGTTCCTAAGAAGGATAGCACTCTTAAACTGTGTATTGATTATCGTAGTCTAAATGTAGTAACTATTAAGAATAGGTACCCGCTACTATTAATCGTAGAGACACTCGATCGCTTGTCGGGCGTATATTACTATACGACCCTCGATCTTCGAGAGGCCTACTACAGGATTAGAATTAATCCTAGAGATAAATAGAAAACAGCCTTTCGCACCCGCTATAGGCACTTCGAATACCTAGTAATGCCCTTCGGACTTACAAACGCACCTACGACCTTCTAGTCGCACATTAATCGTACGCTAGCAGGGCTGCTAGACACTGTGTGTGTAGTCTATTTAGATAACATCTTAATCTTTATATATAGCGAGGATATCGCGACGTACTAGCGCGCGATTAACAAAGTACTTAAGAGACTTAAGCGACACGAACTGTATGTAAAATTATCGAAATACACCTTCGCTACGAAGGAAGTATCGTTCCTAGGCTTTATTATAAGCACTAAGGGAGTTACTATAGATGCCTCTAAGGTAGAAACCATTACTACCTAGCTAGAGCCTAAAAGCGTGAAGGAACTACAGATGTTCTTAGGATTCTCGAATTTCTATTGAAGGTTCGTCGTAGGTTACGCGCGTATTATAGCGCCCCTTATAGACCTACTTAAAGGAAGCAAGGCTTTTAACTAGAGCAGCAATGCTTAAGAAGCGTTCGATAGGCTTAAGACTGCCTATTTAACTGCGCCTATTATGCGCTACTTTAACCCGGCGCGTAAGATCCGTATCGAAACAGATGTATCTAGATTTGCGATCTCTAGCATCCTCTTATAGCTGTTTAAGGATAACTAATAGCACCCTATTGCCTTTATCTTAAGGAAGCTTTAAGAAGTAGAGAGAAATTAGGAAACTTATAATTAAGAGCTGTTAGCTATTGTGTACGCTTTTAAAACATAGCGACATTATATCGAAGGAGCAAGCTCCTATATAGATATGTATACCGATTATAACAACCTACGTAGTATACGCGCTATACAGAAGCTTAACCTACGTTAAGCACGCTAGGCGGTTTACCTAGTAGCGTTCGATTTTAATATCTATTACACTACTAGAGTTAAGAACCCTGTAGATAGCCCTTCGCGAAGGCCTAATTACTATACTAAAAACTAAGCTGTATAGAGATTGTTGCTAATATTGTAAAGAAAGCTAGTAGTAATAGCAGAAATCCGGACAGTGTCCGAGAGTAGAGTACGAGGATCTACGCCTAAGCAGAGCTCGGTTGTAGACAGTAAGACGCTAGTCGCACGCCTATGCAGCGTATTAGCGATAAACCCGGCTACTAGCGCTACTAGTCGCGAATAGTACGTGCTACGCTATAAAGCACGAGTGCTTATAAGCGAACTTGCGAAGGATGATTCTAGTGTTAGTGTAAATAGGATCCTTACGGCTTAGTAAAGAGACGCCTTTATAATAGAGCGTAGGTCGTACGCAACGTTAGCGTAGAAGCATCGTAGCAAGGGTAACCCTATATAGAGGGTTAACTAGAATAACCTTTTAAGATTTAAGGGTAGAATCTATATGCTACTAGAATCGAGTATTTAGTAGGAGCTCTTAAAGTAGCACTATAACTATATTATAGCTAGCTATTTCGGCGTAAGTCGTACGTACGACCTTCTCGTAAGAAGCTATTATTAGTAGAACATACGCAATAATGTAGACGAATATATCCGTATATATACTATATGCTAACGAATGAAAGTCGAAAGGCAATTGCCTTATAAAGAGCTAAGTTCCTTGCCTATCCCTTTATAACTATTCTTAGAATTAACTATAGATTTTATTATAGGACTACCTTTAGTAAAGCGCGACAACTGCGTATATAATACGATCTTTGTAGTAGTCGACCGCTACTTAAAGATAACTCGATATATCGCTATAAAGAAGGATTAGGATGTAAATAACCTTATAAAGCAGTTTTTTAATAAAATCTGTTATAAATAGAGAGTACCTTAAGGCATTATAACTAATCGAGGCCTAACCTTTATATTAAGGTTCTAGAAGGAAATCTGCTTCTAATTATAGGTTAAAAGGCGTTTTAGTACTACTTTCTACCTACAGAGTAATAGATAGACTAAAAGGCAGAACTAGACGCTCGAGCACTACCTACGCTACTACTACGTAGCAGAGCAGAGCGACTAGATAGACTTAATACCCTAAGCCGAATTCTACTATAACAATTTAAAACATACAAGTACTAGACAGAGCCCTTTCTTTATTGTCTATAGCATATATATAAGTATAGGAGATGCCTCTAAGGACAGAGTTATAGAGGGGGAGGTACCCGCAGCCGCAGCGAGAATTGAACGCATGCGCAACGCACGTAAATCTCTCGAAAAACATTTGCAAGCGGCACAGGAACATCAGCAGAAATGGTTCAATTAGAATCATAGACCTATGTCCTTTAAGTAAGGGGACTTAGTGTTACTAAGCACCAGAAACCTGAAGCTAGCATCACTAACCCGCAAAATGTCACCTAAATTCGTAGGACTATTCAGAGTACGCGACGCAGTTAGTGCGTAAGCCTATCGCCTGTGGCTCACACTAAAGTATCGTATTCATAACGTGTTCTATGTAGGACTGCTTAAGCTATTCTACTAGAGACCTAGGGATCCTAAGCCAGATACAGAGGCACCTGCATTAGTAGATAACGAAGGTTAGGAGCAATAGGAGGTGGAAAAGCTCCTTAATCGGCGAATTTATAAGGGAAATAGACAGTACCTAGTACGATAGAAAGGGTACTCTGAGGTATAGGATACCTAGATAAGTAGCGATAAACTCGATAGTGCGAGCGAGTTACGCCTCGAGTACGATGCTAGGCTAGACGACACCAGAAAGACTAGCTAAAATGACAAAGGCACACCTTAGAGAGGTAGACCAAGAGGAAGGCTAAGGAAGTTACTGTAGGTCGTTATTGCGAAGCTACGATACCCGAAAACGACTGTTATGCGCACGTTAGGGTATTCACAGACACATCTAGCAGACACAAAATTGGAGAAGACAATAATCAAACAGCATAGTATTTAGCCCTAGCTAGTATAACTACTTACATAGGATATAAGCTACCTAAACGCTAACTATTAGAGAGCTAGGCGCGGACCTAGCGTTCTATATACGCTCCTTATAGATGCTTAGGCATCGTTAAAACCACCAAAATCCTCACTCCTATTGTCAGTAGAGTCCTTACTAGAGTCAGTAGTGCTACCACCTTCCTCATCACTCCTAGCTGTGTTTCTAAGGGTTCTAGCACCCGGCAGACCCAACTCTTAACGCGCACGTGCGGCGGCAATAGGGCGGGTAACGATCGGAGCCTTAGCGGCGGCGCGGCGCTCGGCCAAACGGTCTATGGTCTTAGTCATCTATTTGCAGTGTTAGCATCGTGCGAGCGACGTGCGTACATAGAGCGAACTTACGCCGAAGAGCGTAGCGTTCAAGTCGCCTAGGCTGTTGTTAATAGCGACGTTAGAGGCGATCAAGCGACGCGTGTTTGCGTTGCTAATGCGCTGCTTAGCTAGGATCAGGCGTAAGTAGTCTACACTAGTAGTAGGGTTCCTAGTAGCTGCATTCACCTGCTAGCCCTGGCGTGCTGCGCTTAACCTAAGCGCCTAGAGCGAGATAGTAGCAGCTTTCTAGGCACGCGCAAGCTTCAAGCCTGTACACTAGACAGCAGGGTCGTTCTTGCCTCTAGCACTATTAAGGGCAGCAACAGCTCTGTTATATCTCTTACGAAGGTAGTACAGACGCTCGTAGCGCCCGTATATCTCGGGAGGGATCTGTTCGAACGATTAGCGATGCACCTGCGCGACTCGCAAAGGAAAAACTCACCAAACTACAGCTGCGATAGCCAGACACACAGTGCTTGCACCTAGCTTCCTTAGGCTTGTTACAGAGCTTGCTCTGCTTAGCAATGGCGGAGAAGCACCTAGTGCAGGTAGGAATTTAAGGCTTAGGTGCGTCCTTACGAAGGTCGGCATCGCGCTACACAAAAGGCTCTGCGCGATTAACCTAGCGCTTGCTGATGTACTTAGGGAGACTAAAGATTATGATAGGCAGTAAGATGCTGGTGCGCTAAACGTACGTACGATAGGTGTGATGATGGTAATGCAGGTGCGTTACGAGTAGACAGAAGAATGTGCTAAACAATTAGAAGGTGTGATGATGTTATAGGAAGGAACTTCCTAGAAGGAAGTTTAAAGTTATAAACACAACAACAACAACATCAGCCCTACTATCAGCGCAACGCGCGTCATACCTGCGCACAACAACAGCAACGCGTTCGACGCGGCAACGCGTATTATAGCCTCACGACGAGGTTTAGGACATGTACATACAGACTACAAGCATTGCAGACATTAAGGAGACCGTCGATACAGGGGTGTACAACAAGCGACATAGATGTAGCAGCCTGCAGGCTCGAGGAGGTCTATCCTAGCTGCAGACTCGGGCATAAGGCTTGTCGAGGAACCGTTAGCTACACATACGTACGAGGCGCGATCGCGAAGCGCGTCGCACTCTACGCGTGTACTGCTCTCGTAGGCCCGAACTACTCCCTAGGGACTCTGACATAGCGAGCTCGTACTAAGCGAACGGCCGTCGCACATGCGTACGACGAGCGTTCGGGAGACGACCGACTACCGCTTCGATCTCGGCTATCGTAGCTACAGGATCACTATGTAGGAGACCTCTCTTATCCTAGGGACAGGATCTAGGGGGGAGGAGAGTTATAAGGCCCCTTTCCCACCTGAAGTGAGGTTGAAGTCACGTGTCTCTAGTCTTAGCATAAAGCGACACTTCAGTGCGCGACCTACGCACCTCGTACGCTTCATAGATTATTCTCGGTAGTAACTGTATTATACTATTACTCCCTTATTTCTGTGTACTACGCTATCCTTTAGCATCTAGAAGCTACGCCCTAGTAGCCTATTACTACCCCTTACAATAACTAATAAGTTTAATTAATAGGAAAAGAAGAATAAGAAGCCTAAACCTATTAATAATAGCTCTAAGGAGAGAAAGAGATAGAGAAAGCTTTATTACACCTACTAATCCCCTAACTATCTTACTAATAAGTATCTAAAAAAATAAGTAGTAGTAGCTATAGGGTATTAGCTGCTATTAGAGAAGCCTAACTTATCTAACTAGTCCCTAAGGACCTAGATAGTCTTAGTAAAGGACTAACAAAGCTAGCTAAGTAGTTAGTAGTTAAATATTGTAACTTATTAAGTACTCCTATAGACACTCTAAATCTTATTAATACTACTCTTAAATATCTTGCTGCTATTAATAATAAGTTGTTTACTGTAGAGGCCACCATGGGGCGGGTTGGGGCGGAGGTGGAGGAAAATTTGGGGCTTACCCAATTGTTTGGGTTCTTCTATTTAACCTCTATATTGTGCGGGGACCCATGTTATTCGGGTCCCCGGTCCTGAATTTGGGTTTAATTGGGGAAGTTACCCTAATAGAAATTGGGGAATGACCGTTAGAGCGTTAGAAGCTACGCTAGCTCTAAAAGGAAGGTTAGACGCTAATCTTACATACTAGTATGAAACGTTTATACTAACGCTATTTCGAATGCCAATCACAGTGCCAATCACAGTGCCAATCACAGTGCTGCTTATATCACGTGTAGGAGATAGTTTATAAGACACAAGGCATTACGATATAGTGGGTATCATCGGTTTTTAGTAGCTATCTACGCTACTATATGGGTATCATTGTTGTTTAGTAGCCAACCTTGCTACTAGGAGCCTAACTAAGCAAACAGCCTAGCCTAGTCTAGCCTCAATTGCCGTCCATCCTTACAGGGCTCTCCATAAGAAGCTTAAGTAGCTGCATGTCTTTCTGCTGGATAGTGACACGCTTCGAGTGAATAGCAAGCAGGTTCGTCACTAGAAACAGGGGATTAGCTAAGTAAAAGAACTAGAAGCTAAACAGACGACTTACTCTCGAAGACTCGAACCAAGAACGCCTCTGCAGCCTCCTGAAGACACTCAAGCGCGCTAGCCTGGAACCTGAGATCGAACTTGTAACCCAGGCCAATCTCACGGACGAGACGAGCAAAAGGCGTTCTCGGGATGAGAAGTGAGACACTCTTCTGAAAGTGGCGAATCTCTTTGATTTGAGAGACTAAACACAAGTTAGTAAGTGCCAATCACTATGCCAATCACTATTACTCACGCTCTGGCCTGATAGCTTTCTTCTGTCCATGCTTGTTCTTCCTGTACTTTCCAGGGATCTTGTTGAAAGGCACCCAGTCACGACCTTGTGTGAGCCTCTTACGGACTGTCTTAGACTTTTTTGGAGCGAGAGTCTTTCTTGGACCCTTTCCGCCTGTAGATTTGAAGCCTGTCTGTCTCCTGACTGCAGTACGCTTGATGGGTGATGCGTCGACCCGGATGCGCGTCGAAGGGGTCTCGCCGTCTTGCTGGGTGGTCGCGGGTGGTGGATTGGCGTCGGCCATTGTGTGGGAGTGTGAGGTACCCAGGATTGTGATTGGCAAGTGATTGGCAGGTATGTAGATGGCGGACGAGTTTTGATGGGTTTCGCAGTGTCTGGCGATGCGAGGAACGACAGCGGGGCAGCAGGTGTGATTGGCAGTGATTGGCAGCAATGTAGGGCAGCTTGTCAAAAGGATGTGCAGGGGTTTGTCAAAGTGAAGGTGATGACTGGTGGAACGTTGAGGCGGTGACGTCATAAAAATTGGGTGGCTGGGGCGGGGTAATCACGTGGCGACCTCTGATTGGTCAGGTAAGCGAACCGTCACATGCCTGAAGTGAAGCCTGGGATGTTTTTTCCAAAACCGCTGAGAGTGATTGGCTTTGTGATTGGCAGTGTATGACGCTGAATCCCGCGACATCTGGCAGTGTGAGCGCATAGCGCGCGAAATAAGGCTGTTGTAGACACTTGTCGCTTTTGGGTAACTTGAAAATAAACCGAAAAATCTGAAAAGCTCTAGGGAGAGGATAGTTAGCTTAAGAGCACTATATCGACAACAAGAGCTCGAAAGGACGTACTAATAATCGTTTTACAACTTTCTAGAAGGAGAAATTTAGTTCTTTTGCTTATAGCGGGTATAAAAATTTCGTATACATACTAGGTGTGATTGGCAGTGATTGGCAGTAAAGAGTGATTTTTAGCTCATAAGGGGCTACACAAAGTCGTTAGGTTACGCGAAAATGAATTTCTGTAGATAGCAAGGAACAGTACATGTGGAAGGTGTGATTGGCAGTGATTGGCACTAGTAATAGAGACGATCTCAAAGTAAAGCTAGAAAAGAATGTTAGCAATTAGGTAATATATACATGTGAATAAAAGGAGCTTACACTAGTCTAGCTCGTAGTATGGGTCGCCATTCATCCTATGTCGGAGCATCCGGATCAGGCGCATGTCCTTAACTGCCATCGTGACGCGTTTTGCGTGGAGGGTCGCGAGTAAGGACATCTCGAACTCTGTTATAAGAAATGCCTCCGCAGCTTCCTGTAAGGCTCCTAACGCAGAGCCTTGAATGCGAAGCTGACCCTCTGATGATATATCTGACATTATCTCACGTACAAGACGCGAAAAGGGAAGGCGCGGTATACATAGAACGGTCGTTTTCTGGATCTGTCGAATAGCGCGTAATGCAGCAGTGCCAGGCTTAAGTCTTCGCTTTTTTCGTGACTGAGACTGCTGTCCCATACGAGGTCGTTTTAAAGGGAACTTGACACTGCGTTTTGCTACAAGTTTCGTGCGCCCTTTACGTATGATAGCTAATTTTTTTCGTTAGTTAGAAGATCGGTGTGTTAAAAGAAGGCATAAATTACATACCATTGCTAGAAGACAATGCAGTAGATGCAGGTGTAAGAGGCGGCATTGTAGAGGGATTAATAGCTGATAAGGAATGGTAGAGGAGGTCAGAAATCAGAGAGAGAGGGAAGGAGAGGGAAGAGGAGAAGCAATCTAAGAATAAAAGCTTACATATGTTGAGAATCACGCTAGATCTACGCTAGTGATATCCCTATTATCACGCTTTAAAACTGGTTCTTAAATCGCTTACTTTTGATTTTGTTTATTTATTAATATTGC